>CM055281.1:59914337-59938840 GCA_029237695.1 Conchocele bisecta
ACCACAACATTTTTATTGCTTTTTTGATACTCGCTACTTTTGATTTCTATTGGGTTTTTGGCTATTTCAATTGGGTATTTAAGCAAATACGCACGCAGCTTATCTGGAGCTCTGTTTCTTCAGCATGCTAATTATTCATGTATCACGGTTTTGTCATGTGTGGCTGTGACTGGAGAAATGGGGCTTATGGGATCTGTGACCAGTGTAGCTCCTTAGATAGCACACTCCTGTAGCCTGATAACGATCATTATTCCTTGTTAGAACCATGACAGGTTCTTCACTAATTGGTGGAATCATTAGCGACCAGTTCAGATCCTGATCAGACTGTGCGGATTTGTCATTAACAAATCATTCCCACGAATTCACAATTCGTTCCCACGAATTCACAATTCGTTTCTTCAATTTAATAATTTGTTACCAAGAAATAACAATTTGAATTGTGGGAACAAATTGTGGGAACGAATTGTTATATCGTGGGAAATAATTGTTAATTTGAGGGAATGAATTGTCATTTTGTGGGAACGAATTGTTAATTCGAGGCGACGAATTGTTAATTATATCGTGGGAACGAATTGTTAATTCGTGGGAATGATTTGTTGAATTGAGGGAACAAATTGTTATTTCGTGGGAATGAATTCATAAAAAAAATCCCGTCCCCTGTGGAGGCTCTATAATATATGGTTATAAATACGGTATTTTTAAAATCGCTCACGGTATTTATCAGTTATACACTATGAGTCAACATTTGTTAGTTTAAACTCTCTTAACCCTTTGAACCCGAAAGCCCGCTTTATCGGTTTATGCAAACAGTGCAGATCCAGATGAGCCGGCTCGTAACGAGCCGTCTCATCAGGATCTGCACTGTTTGAAAGTAATTTTCATATTTTTGAGAACAAACATATACCCCCTTTTTATAAATGGAATAGTCTGAAAATCATTTTGCGATGATTGGATTGGTTGCAAATCCTAAATATTTTTCGTTTACGCGCTCAGAAGTATATGTCGCAACCACTATTTGAACCGTTTTGTCGAGACAGTTCAAATGAGTGGTCACAACATATACTTTCATAGAGAAATAACAAAAATAAAAATAAAATATTTAATAAATTTCATACCCGTAAAGGTGTATTCCGAAAGTCAACTTTTCATTAACTCAAAAGTGTTTTCCTCAGTCCCCTGGACATCGAGTAAACGAGTGTATACTGTATATATATTTGATTAATGCACATAATCGAAACGAACAATTAGCACTTTAGCGGTATCAAATTACTTCACCGTTCCTTTCATGAACACTTCCAAGGCAATAAGGATTAATAATTTATCTCATGAAGTAATTATTTTAAAGCAATTATTGATTTTGTCATTCTGGGGCATCTTTCAAACACATCCAGTGCTCCAGATAAGGAATTAGTAATTGAGTATTGTCACTCCATCATTTCTGAAGCAATTGGGTATTTCAAAATTTGAATTGTGTAAAATAGAATGACACTACTGTTTACACATCAGCAAACTGCACTTATTCAATAGTTTGCTTCTAAATGAAATCACATCTTGGTATTTCATTAGAATTGTCTCCTTGGAGACAATTCTAATGAAATACCAAGATGTGTTTTCATGGAAAAATAAGAAAATATGCTATATTTGTGGTCTGTTTATTGTTTTCTGTAGCATGATAAAGATACCAGAAATTTTTCATTGCTTTTTGATACTCACTACTTCTGATTTCAATTGGGTTTTTGGCAATTTTAATTGGGTATTTACGCAAATACGCAGCTTATTTGGAGCTCTGCACCGTATTTATCAGTTACATACTGTCGACACTCGTTACTATAAACCCTCTTAAGTCAAACTATTGATAACTCGAAGTCAATTCTTGGTCCCAAGTACATGTTTTCCTTTTTTAGCTCGACTATTCGAAGAATAGTGAGAGCTTATGTAGTCACCCCGGCGTCGGCGTCACGCCTCGGTTAAGGTTTTTAGTCAAGCTTGTATATGGAATACGCCTGGCCCTACACCCACCATACTTGGACAACTTCATCTCCTAGTGATGTACATCAACAACCCCTGACCTATATTTGACCTTGACCAATAACCCCTGATCTATATTTGACCTTGACCTACATTTCCTCTTGAATTACTTACTTAATTTCTCTTGGTTACGGTTTTTAGTCAACCTTCAACCTTGGTTAAGGTTTTTAGTCAAGCTTGTAGATGGAATACTACTGTGCATACAGACACCATACTTAGATAACTTTTTCTCATAGAGATGTACATCAATAACCCCTGACCTATATTTTACCTTGACCTACATTTAACCTTGAATTACTTAGTTATTTCCCCTTGGTTAAGGTTTTTACTCAAACTTGGTTAAGGTTTATAGTCAAGCTTGTATATGGAATACTCCTGGGCCTACAGCAACCATACTTGGACAACTTCATCTCCTAGTGATGTACATACATTATCCCTGACCTATATTTGATCTTGACCTACTTTTACCCTTGGATTACTTAGTTATTTCCCCTTGGTTAAGGTTGTTAGTCGTGCTTGTATATGGAATACTCCTGTGCCTACAGCAACCATACTTGGAAAACTTCATCTCCTAGTAATGTACATCAATAAGCCCTGTCCTATATCTGACATTGACCTACATTTAACCTTGAATTACTTAGTTAATTTTCCTTGGTTAAGGTTTTTAGTCAACCTTGGTTAAGGTTTTTATCCGGGCCGCGGCCACCTTCTTTGTCAAGCTATGTGTACATCGACAACCCTCGTAGTCGAGCTATGCTGTTCTCCTACAGCTCTTGTTACAACTTTTGTTAACTCAACCTTTTGTTAAGTATTTTCCTCAGTCCCCTGGACATCGAGTAAACGAGTGTATACTGTATATGTATTCGATTAATGCACATTTACATGATAAACTGATAATCGAAACAAACAATTAGCACTTTAGCAGTATATCGGTATCAAATTACTTCACTGTTCCTTTCATGAACACTTCCAAGGCAATAAGGGATTAATAATTTATCTCATCAAGTAATTATTTTAAAGCAATTATTGATTTTGTCAATCTTGAGCATCTTTAAAACACATCTGCGGTCAGCATTGGTCTTTCCGTAGCCACTCTGTATGTGGAAGGGGATTATTTCTCTTCGTAGGATTATTTTTTTTGAGAGGACAATTTTTTTTTACTCTATAACTGGATTATAATTGCTATTGTGTTCAGTCGCTGATTTCGCCAAAAGTGCTTAGCATACTTCTCCAGCTACATATCCTTTGAGGGAGTAATCATTTATTTTTCCCGAAATGCATTATTATATATAGAACTAACAACTGCATATATTTGATGATTAAAAGTATGTAAAATTATTATAATGAATTTATTACATTATCACAGCCAAAATAATAAATTCAGTATAATAAAAATTAATAAATTTATCCGTAAATTGAAAATGTATCCCTCAAAGGGGATTATTTTTCTTGATAGATAGGGTGATATTTTTTTGAGAGGACGATTTTTTTTCTCCACTCAATAACTGGATTATATCGCTATTGTGTTCAGATGTTCGCATATTTTTTATGTCGCTGCATGATAGTAGAGGGCGGCATTTTAACCATTTCAACACTACAGTCCTCTATTGTGGTGTTTGCAAACAGTGCAGATCCAGATGAGCCGGCTCGTAGCGAGCCGTCTGATCAGGATCTACACTTTTTGCAAGTAATTTTTTTATTTTATTTTTGGAAAAAAATACCCCCTTTTTCAGAAAGGGGCTAGTCTGAAAATCATTTTGTGACCATTGGATTGGTCGGAAAATTAACATATCACAGTCGATTCTAGTTATTTAGGGTTGAAAAGGTTTAGCTCTTTCTAATATCGTCAACTTTTCCGTATATTAGATAAATATTCCTACATGGAGGTTATTAATGGCCGAGAAATTGAGTTTGATTTCCTTTCCAAAAGCTTTTAGTGGAGACAATTATTCTGGCTTTTAGTGTAGACAATTGTTCGCTATTCACAGCATCTGTTACATTGTGTTTGGCAGCTGACCGTTTAAACGACATGAAACGTAACATTTGAGCTATTAGTTTCAAAGGATATCCCATTTTGCTGATGGATTTTTTTTTAAATTATCTTTATTTCTTGTCAGACGTATATATTGTGACCACCATATGAACATGTGTGGTAACAACATATAGTTTTGTTGTGAAACAAGAAAACTGGAAAATATTTTGCATTGGATATTCATGCACACTTTTACACAATTTTTATTATGCCACCGGGTTTCGAAGAAACGGGTGGCATATAGTGTTTGGACCATCCGTCTGTCCGTCCGTCCGTCCGTCCGTCTGTCCGGGCACACATTAGGGTACTTATGTGGCTAGGCCCACAGGGTTATGGACTTAGTAAAGGATAGGGTTGGTTACAATTAGCCACCTAAAAAATCATTTTATGTGGCTAATATTTAACATGTGATAAGCCACATAAGTATAGTACTGTAAGAACATCCGTCTGTCTGTCTGTCCATCCGTCCGTCCGTCCATCACACTTTTCGGTTAACCACTTTGTCACAGTTTCTCAAATATGCTGCAGGTGGCATTCGCGTTCGACAGACGCATTTCTTGTTACTAATGAAAAAATCTGAATATTTTTCCACAGAGTATGAATGCATATTTATTATTTGCCCTACTTTCTCAGCCAATCACTGGCCAGTATCGTGCTCCACTTACTTCACATATTGCAAGATTTAACCCAAATAAGATGCATATTACAAGATTTAACCCTTTGAACCCGAAAGCCCGCTATATCGGTTTATGCAAACAGTGCAGATCCAGATGAGCCGGCTCGTAACGAGCCGTCTGTCTCATCAGGATCTGCACTGTTTGAAAGTAATTTTCATATTTTTGAGAACAAAAACACCCCCTTTTCATAAATGGACGAATCTGAAAATCATTTTGTGACCATTGGATTGGTCGGAACATTAGCATATCACAGTCCATTCCAGTTTCTTAGCGTTGAAAGGGTTAATGACTACCTGTTTGACGGTAATTGGAAAATCAATGCTCAGATGGGAGACTGCATTATAAACCTGGCTAATTATAAGTATGTTAAATATTGGATTTTTAACCCGTTACAATCGGAATACACCTTTATGGGTATGAACTTTTTAAAATATTTTATTTTTGTTATTTCTCGATGAAAATATATGTTGTGACCACTCATTTGAACCGTCTCGATGAGACGGTTCAAATGGTGGTCACGACATATATTTCTGAGCTCATATAAATATAATATTTAGGATTTTCCACGAACAAAATGGTGTATCCTCAGCATGAAATGGGTTAAGGAACTAAATGCTGTGGTCACTAAGGCTAACTTATACACATTATGATCAGAATTTGCCCATAATATCTGATCGATGGTCAATCACGGCATACGTTCTCAAGAGAAATGAGAAATAAATTGGATTACATGTTTTGTCAAATGACAGTGTAACTGGTATGTGACACTAGTATCAACACGGTAGCCCTATATGTCATTACATTTTGAACTAGTTTAACATTGGAAAACAATATTTTGATGGGGGGGGGGGGGGGTGGGGGGGGTATTTAGTCTTACCTTTGTTTGTCCGTCCGTCCGTCCGTCCGTCCGTCCGTCCTTCCTGTCCGTTCTTCCGTCCGTCCGTCACCAACCTTGTAACTAGTAAAACTTTTAAACCATACTAGCTACAGACCTGAAACTTGGTATGTAGCTTCCTTATGATGAGTAGATCCTGCAAATTTATCTTGATTTTTTAGTCAACCCCCGGGTCATGGAGTATCTCCCCCTTTTTTATTTAGAATTTTCCAATTTGGGCTTGTAACTCGTAAAACTTGTAAACCCTAATAGCTACACACCTGAAACTTGGTATGTAGCTTCCATATGATTAATAGATTCGCATAGTTTATTTTGATTTTTGATTCGACCCCCTTTTCGACTCAGAATTTTGCCTCGTTTACTATAAAAGCGGTTTGTGGGGCATCCGTGTTCTATGCACACATTTTCTAGTTCTTTTGTCTCCACAAAAATATATCATATAGACATCAGTTGAATTTCATTCTTGAGTCTGTTAAAATGAGTGGACATAACAAAAGAGCTCCAGATAAGGTGTGTATTGGCGTATTTTACACACTTATTTTAGCACAATATAGGAATGAATGGCCTTTTTGTGGAATTTATCGGGGTATAAACTTGGAAAAGTCGCGGGAATACTGGACGAAGGCCGGAAGGCCTCGTCCAGTATTCCTGCGAGTTTTCCAAGTTTATATCCCCGATAAATTCAACAAAAAGGTCATTCATTCCTTATAATTCCAGCATTTGAAATAAATTCATCGAGAAAATGTGTTTATTTTCCGTTTTCTTAAGGATTATTTTAACTGCGCCTGACGGTTACGGAAAGTAGTTCAGCGTGGGAGTTTATTGGGATATAAATTTGGGACAGAGACTTACTATGGACCAATCAAATGTTTGGGAATTGTGTAAATATTTTTGTGCTCGAATTATTACGCATTGATTATCAAAAGTGGGAGTACAAAATACTTGCAGCAATGTGAAAATATGCATTCATTTTCAAATTGAGTAGTGAAAATACAATGTACTGTAATAAAGTTGAAAATTTACCCAGTTGACAGTGTTTGCTTTTTGCAGCTCAAATAAGTGATTTTTGTTAGATTGTTTAACCTATTCCCTATTTAATAAGGAAGAAAATCAATAATACATTTGTGAAAGTTAAATATGCATTGAATTTGAAATATGGGGGTATAATACTCCTTACATGCAAACCTTATCTGGAACTCTGTAACAAATTATATTAAAAATGATTATAATTTCAGTAACATCAAATGGGTACCTGAAATTGATACAGTCTACACTCGTTTACTCAAAGTTCTGGCACTGAGGAAAACTACTTTGAGTTAACTAATATTTGAGTTAACAAGAGTTATAATAAATAGGAAAACATGTAGTTAGAAGGGTTAAAGGTGTACTTTCGTTTAGTTTTAGCAGGTGACAGGAAAAAATTCTCACATGAAAATACAGTAAACATTCGTTCACTCAAAATTTTAGTTAATGAGAGTTAATGAGAGTTATTACATGTTTAATATAGGAAAACATGTACTTGGGACAGGATTTTGACTTTGAGTTATCAGTAGTTTGACTTAACCCATTAAAGACGGGATACACTTATAGTAGTATGAAACTTTTTAGGGGGGAAATTCCTATTTTCTTCATTTCATCTCGAAAGTATATGTTGTTACCACTCATTTGAACCGTCTCGACGAGACGGTTCAAATGAGTGGTAACAACATATACCTTTATGGAGAAATAAACAAAAGAATGAGATTTTTCCAATAAAAATTATTGTATCCTTAGACTGAAATGGGTTAACCCTTACACCGCTATCTTAATTTTTTGTTGTCTGCTATTTATTTTCTATTTTCCATATTTATCATCAAAAACATGCTTTGACAGCACTTTAGAATACTTCACAATATGCTTTGACAGCACTTCAGAATCATTTCCATTGGAAATGATTCTGAAGTGCTGTCAAACCATGTTTTTATTGAGAAATAAGACAACATATAAAAGCAACAGCAGACTACATTTGTTGTGTGTAGCGGTCTAAGGCTTAAGATAGTTTGACGTAACGAGTGCAGACTGTATGCAAAAATAGATTAATAATAAATGGATTCTGTGTTCTATTATTTTTCATCTTTGAACAGCAGGAAACTAATATAGTTTTCTGTATGCACAATTTGTAGTATAAACATTTGGCGTGAACCCAATTTTGCCTGCCAGCAGTGATAAGAAACATATATAAAAATATCATCTTTATTAATGAAACTTGCGATGAAAGTAACGGAAATTCAACTGAACCAAATCTTCCGCTAACTTCGCGTAATTCAGTGATGTGATGATACGTGTGTCAGGATGTTTCTGGCATAACATATTTACCAATTACTTTCTGAGAGTACATAGTTTTGCATTATGAAAATTCTAACTATTTTTCTTTTTCATTTATCTTTAAAAAAAATGTTGTGACCACTCGTTTGAACCATCTCACATCATATGAAACCATTGAAAAAATAATATGAGGGACAGTTAACAGTGTTTGTATTTAATTAAAATTTACTTTTGACCGTGCTTTTGAAAACAAATTAATATTTTATTATAGGAATGAATGGCCTTTTTGTGGAATTTATCGGGGTATAAACTTGGAAAAGTCGCGGGAATACTGGACGAAGGCCGGAAGGCCATTCATTCCTTATAATTCCAGCATTTGAAATAAATTCATCAAGAAAATGTGTTTATTTTCCGTTTTCTTAAGAATTATTTTAACTGCGCCTCACGGTTACGGAAAGTAGTTTAGCGTGGGAGTTTAATCGGATATAAATTTTGGACAGAGACTTGCTACGGGCCAATCAAATGTTAGGGAATTGTGTAAATATTTTTGTGCTGGAATTATTGTGTGATAAATGTAATGCTATATGCTTTGACCAATGACCTTCATTTGACCCATTTGGAGAAGGTCAAATAAAGGTCACAGTCATGGAGCGGAAAATCAACAAAAAAATAGTATGTATCCTACTATTAAGTTATGAGCTCTTGCAACTATTTAATGTTAAGTAACTAATAGTGAATATGGAGGAATTGAGGACAATAATTCTTGGGAATTCAGTGATGAATCGGAGGTGTACAAGTAGAGATAGCAAGTGGGCAGAAATGGCCAAAAATACATGTCGATATTATTGCCGGCGATCAGCAACAAAACAGGTAAATATATTGTCTAGTTTTTGGCGTGTAGGATGCAAAAGTCGTCCGTCCATCTGTCGGTCAGTCTGTTCCTTCGTCGGTCGGTCCGTCCATCCGTCAGTGCGTCACGTTTGATGCAAAAGTCGTCCGTCCATCTGTCGGTCAGTCTGTTCCTTCGTCGGTCGGTCCGTCCATCCGTCAGTGCGTCACGTTTTCTATACTGCTATGTCTTCTTTACCGTATGACCGATTGGCTTGTAACTTTACGTGCATGTTTATTATCATCCATATTTTCATTCCCGCCCCATTTGCAGCCACCAAGTTCTCGTTTAATCCTAAATGACCGACCATGTATGTTGATAATCGTTATTGTCTTGATATGTTCATAGACACTGCTATTTGTTGGCAAACCTGGGGCCAATATAACCTTTTCAACACTACAGACCTCTATAGCGGTGTTTACAAACAGTGTAGATCCAGATGAGCCAGCTCATGTCATCATGATCTGCACTTTTTGCAAGTACTTTCATATTTTTTATAGAAAAAAACTCCTTTTTAGCTCACTTGCACGAAGTGCATAAGAGCTTATGGCATACCCCCGGCGTCGTCGGCGTCCACAAACTTAACGTTGGGTAAATCTCTTATAACATCTGTTTCCTTTCATGGAATGCCTTGATATTTCATACATGCATTCCTCAGATGACCCTCTATCATGCTGTAACAAATCCATGACCCACCACACAACCCTTACCCCAAGGTCAAGGTCACAAACTTAGCACATTAATAAACTTAACGTTGGGGTAAATTTCTTATAACATCTGTTTCCTTTCATAGAACGCCTTGATATTTCATACATGCATTCCTCAGATGACCCTCTATCATGCTATAGCAAATCCATGACCCACTACCCATCCCTTACCCCAAGGTCAAGGTCACAAACTTAGCACATTCATAAACTTAACGTTGGGGTAAATGTCTTATAACATCTGTTTCCTTTCATGGAACACCTTGATATTTCATACATGCATTCCTCAGATGACCCTCTATCATGCTGTAGCAAATCCATGACCCACCACCCAACTCTTACCCCAAGGTCAAGATCACAAACTTAGCATGTTCATAAAGTTAATGTTGGGGTAAATGTTGTGTAACTTCTGTTTCGGTGCAGGGAACGCTTTGATATTTCATACATGCATTCATCTGATGATCCTCTATTGTGCTACAGCAAATCCATGACCCCCCCCCACCCCCCCCCCCCACCCCTTTCCCCAAGATCAACATCATAAACTTAACGTTGGAGTAAATGCCTTTTTATAACTTCTGTTTCTTTACAGGGAACGCCTTGATATTTCATACATGCATTCATCTGATGAAACTCTACCTTGCTATAGCGAATCCATGACCCACTGCCCACCCCAAATGTTTTGATAACATCTGTTTCCTTTCATGGAACACCTTGATATTTCATACATGCATTCCTCAGATGACCCTCTATCATGCTGTAGCAAATCCACAACTCACCACCCAACCCTTACCCCAAGGTCAAGGTCACAAACTTAGCATGTTCATAAACTTAACGTTGGGGTAAATGTTGTTTAACTTCTGTTTCTTTACAGGGAACGCTTTGATATTTCATACATGCATTCATCTGATTATCCTCTATTGTGCTACAGCAAATCCATGACCCACCCCCCCCCGCCCCCCACCCCTTTCCCCAAGGTCACAAACTTAGCACATTCATACATGAATTCCTCATGTGAATAGCTATCATTCTGTAGAAAATCACCAACTTGGTGTGTTCATAAACTTAACATTGGGTTAAATTTTGTTTTACTTCTGTTTTCAGGGAGTGCATTGATATTTCATACATACATTCATCTTAATATGCTATATCATGCTATAGCAAACCCACGACCCACCTTGCACCACTGACCCCAATGTCAAGGTCCACCACACGCCCCTTAACCCAAGGTCAATTATGTATAATATTCATGTTTTTTTATGCAACTGTGCCAAGTTTGAGTGATACTTTTGTTATAAATGGACTAGTCTGAAAATTGGTTTGTAACGATTGGATTGGTTGACACATTAAGAGGGGGTTGAGGGGGACAATCGCAGCAGGTTAAATGTGGGATTGAACCCGTTGGCCCGGCCTTAAATGACTGTAGCTGTTGATAGGTTATTAAACACCAATGAATCAAATAAAATACCCTCTGTCGTATTTATGTAGGTGAATTAAATTTTGTCGTCTGCTGTTTATTTTCTATTTACATTTTTTCTCATCAAAAACATGATTTGACATCACTTAAGAATCATTTCCAATGGAAATGATTCTCAAGTGCTGCCAAACCATGTTTTATTGAGAAGCAAGAGCAGATGACAATTTACGTTTCCTGCATTCTAAGGGTTAATTTGAGAATCAAATTTGTACAAATTTTTTTTATCGTAAGAAGTTTTTTTGAAACGGCCCACCTAGTAGATATGTTTATATCATTTTGCATGATTCTGTTTGATTTTTCCGTTTGCATGTGTTGCATGGTTGTTCACTGCAAGCATTTCATTATCCCCTCACTGTTAGGCAAGAGAGACTACAGCGTTTTATCCCGTCAACACAGTGCGTATGTGCCGTGAAACACGGTGCCGTGAAACATTTTTGATATCCAGTCAATACAATTTTTGCATTTTACAGCCATTTCAAGGTGTTGACGGGATAAATAGAATAGTAGGTTAGTGCCGTGAATGGGAAAAAATATCTGGCGCGGCACGGAAACGGGATGTGCTCGGCAGAGCCTCGCCCATCCCGTTTCCTGAGCCTTGCCAGATATTTTTTCCCATTCACGGCACTAACCTACTATTCTCTATCTATTTTCCTTATTTCTGAACCAAAGTATATGTTGTGACCACTCATTTGAACCGTCTCGGCGAGACGGTTCAAATGAGTGGTCACAACATATACTTCTGATGAGAAATAAAGAAATTCTTCAGCCTTGCCGGATATTCTCTATTTATCCCGTCAACACAGTGCGTATGTGCCGTGAAACATTTTTGATATCTTGCCAATACATCCTAATCACTGCGTATGAATATGTGCGGTTGTCATACTAGTCGATTCTCAACCAATTTGGAGGATGCGGCTGGGGTTATTTTTTGCATTTTAAAGCTATTTGTAGGGTTGCCGGGATAAATAGAATAGTAGGTTAGTGCCTTGAATGGGAAAAAATATCTGGCGCAGCATGGAAACTGGATCCCGTTTCGTAAGCCTTGCCAGATATTTTTTCCCATTCACGGCACTAACCTACTATTCTCTATGTTACATTTATGTGCATGCATGCATATGTGTGTGTGTGCATGCATTTGTACATAGGTGCATACGTTTTAGTAACACCATTAATTTTTCAATAGCTTATGAACCGCTTCTCTGATTTTGATAATATTTGGCCACAATGTGTGCCTGGGGATGGTGCTTTGTTTTGCATACAACCCACGTCCAACCGCCCAAGGTGAAGGTCACTGAGGACTTGTGTTCACCTTGTCATTTGCTATTAAGTTAAAGAGTATAGCCATTATTTTCATTCCCAGCATGCAAAGAGTTAACCCTTACTACGCTGAATTAAATGTCGTCTGCTGGAAGTGTTTTATTTTCAATATTTCTCTACAAAAACCTTGTTTTGACAGCACATGAGAATCGTCTCCTGTGGAGACGATGATTCTCATGTGCTGTCAAAACAAGTTTTTTGTTAAGAATTAAAGCAAAAATGAAAAACAGCAGACGGCAATTTCCATTAACACAAATGATGGTCGGTATTGCCAATATCCTGAAAACCAATACCCAATATCCGCCCCCATTTTGAAGGAAATAAATGGATGACAATGTAGCATTTGTTTTATTATGGCCTTACTAATACCTGATTACAAATGCCATTATTAAGTTGACCATTAACTGAAATATTTAGCCATGCATATAGATGGGATTTATGTACAGCATATCGTTTCATTTTGACAGTGTAATGACCTTTGTGCGTTCTGGCTGTAAGTCGCCCTGTGTTACAGACAGAAAATTTGGGTTACTACATTACATGTCATAAAAGAACCCCGGGCATTTTGACTTTGCAAACAGTGTAGTCCCAGGTCAGACTACGCATTTGCGCAGTATGATCCGGGGCTACAGTGTTTGTTTATAAACAGGAAAACGTTCACGATACCGTTTATAAAAAAAAGCTTGTACCGTGATAACCGTAATATTCCGATACCATTTATTCCGGGAAACACAGAAAATATATGTCTTATCACAACAGTCTCCGCGAAAGATATCGGTCCGGTAAAATTGCCGCCGGTGCGACGGTAAACCGGAAGTTGCCGGACCGAATGTCCGACTATAAAAATAAAACATCATCTTTCTTTGGTATGCGCTTCTGGTGATAGCTAGCTTTCCTTATATATGACTGATATACTTAAAAAGGCTCTTAAATATGACAGAAAATAAAAAAAATATTTGGTCTGGTAAAGTTTTGTCCAGTCTGGTAATGTCCTGTAAAATGTCCTGTAAAATGTCCTGTAAAATTTTGACTGTTTTGCGGAGACTGCAATACCAATGTATTTGGATACAATTTGTTTTGGGAATCGAAATAGGGGTTTCTCAAAACTAATTATGTCCAAATAGTTGGGGTTATATATTACGATTGACTGCAGAAATATGCTTGCCAATCAGGGTCTTTGCTGGTCAGTTACACGATTAGCCACTTTTTGTCGTGACATCTCAAATGTAACTCAGCGCTTCAGATAAGGTGCGTATTGTACGCGCTTATTTTAGCAGAATATGCATTGATTATCAAAGATGGGAGTACAAATACTCACTGCAATGTGAAAATATGCATGGATTTTCAAATTGATTAGTGAAAATACTGTAATAAAGTTGAAAATTTACTTAGTTGAGCTGAAAAAAGCAAACAGTGTTTGCTTTTTGCAGCTCAAATAAGTGAATTTTTATGCCACCGGGTTTCGAAGAAACGGGTGGCATATAGTGTTTGGACCGTCCGTCTGTCTCCGTCCGTCCGTCCGTCCGTCCGTCCGTCCGTCACACTTTTCGGTTAACCAATTTGTCACAGTTTCTCAAATATGCTGCAGGTGGCATCCGCGTTCGACAGACGCATTTCTTGTTAAATTTGTTTTATTTTTTAAGGAAGAAAAGCAATAATACATTTGTAGAAGTAAAATACGCATTGAATTTGAAATCTGAGGGTTACAATAATACTCTTTCGATACAAAACTTATCTGGAGCACTGATAACTTTCTTGCTAATTGTCTGTTAATTGTCTTGTGTCATGTTACGACATTTGTGGCTATGACTGCTGTAGCCTATTTCACCAAAATTGCAAAGTATACTTATCTAGCAAAGAATACTTTGAGGGAGAAATTTTCAATTTAAGGATAAATTCATTTTTTTTTTTTTAATTTTATTCTACTCAATTTATTACATTATCAGAGACATTTAAAAAATATGTTAAAAAGCCGTCTTCTTTTTTTTTTAGCTGTTTATAGCCCACAAGTTTCCCAGCATGCAAATAGTTAATGTATCTGGAGAACTCAATTGTAATGAAATTCTGAAACATATTCGTGATATTTTCCGGAAGAAATAAAACAAAACAAATTTCCGTCTGCTATTTTTGGACTATTTATAGCACACGAGCTTCCCAGCATGCCAAGAGTTAATTTATGCCAATTACCTCCCTTTATCTACTTGCAGGTTTTGTCGCTCGGTGCAGACGTGCTGCCGGAATACAAGCTCCAGTCTCCGCGGATCCACAAATGCACGATTCTCCACTACTCTCCCTTCAAGGCATTGTGGGATTGGGTGATTCTCCTCCTCGTGATCTACACAGCAATATCACGCCCGCCCTACGTCGCCGCCTTTCTGCTCAGCGAACAACGCAAGAAGGAGACGGGCGAGTCGCGATACACCGACCCGCTCACAATCACCGATCTTATCGTCGATATTATGTTTATTATTGATATTTTGATAAATTTCCGAACTACGTATGTGAATAAGAACGATGAGGTTGTCAGTCACCCGGGGAAGATTGCCGTGCATTATTTTAAAGGCTGGTTCCTGATCGACGTTGTAGCCGCCATTCCGTTCGATCTGTTGCTGTTTGGGTCGGAAACAGACGAGGTACGTTTGCCTATTTCATTCCGGGTTCAAAAATATTTTCCCGGTATTTTCATTATTTCTTATCAAAATTATTGTCGACCAATGAAAGCACAGCATTTCGTCTCAATTAATCGCATAGTGCGACACTTTCACCAATATTTATTAAATTAATCACTAAATGTTTAAATAAGTAGAAAGTTATATTTATAACAAGAGGTTCCGCCTTGTTGACGTTATCCCATGATGCGAACCATGTCACCACGTCTGCTCGATCTATTTTGACGTCAAACCACCAATAATGTATAGTATCGCATTTCGAAAGCACGTTTATGGGCGGGGCTACATTCCAACAGATATTGCAGATTATGGGCGGGGCAAACAATAATATAGTTATAGTTCACATATTGAATTTTCAATAAACTGATTTCCTTGCTCACTATACTGGATCAAAATTAAATTATTAAAAATTCAATATGTGAACTGTAACTATTAATTAAGTTCATGATGTCACCTATCATGTGAACCATCCCAACAAGATGAGATGGTTCAAATGAGTTGTGGCAATATGTACCTTCACAGAGAGTTTGTTTATTGGTGTTTAACAGCCTATAAACAGCTAAGGTCATGTAAGGCCGGGCAAACGGGTTCGATTCCGTTTTAACCTGCTGCATTGGGTGGAAAATCCCAAAATCAGAACGTAATATTTACATCCGTCGAAAAATATATTCAGCCCTGAAATTAGAATAACCTGACCTGGTGCCAGGTCCATACCACACTAAACTCACTTGGCCCCTTCCCCTAATAATTGTAATACTCACATAAGGGGACCAGATTCAACTGTCGCATACAAAATGCCAAAGACGTATGTGAGGGCCAAATCAGGTCTCCATTCGGAATTCCAGTAAGGATGAACCGATCATTAAATTACCTATCGCATATTCCCACCTGCCACCCACCTTTCACAGAGAGAAATAAGGAATCGGACGCAGTGCAGTTAGTTGCTTATTTCATCTCAAATTTTCTCGGTATTTTCATCTTTCTCATCAGAAGTGTATGATGTCACCACTCATTTGAACCGTCTCGATGAGACGGTTCAGATGAGTGGTAACAACATATACTTTCATTGAGAAATGACGAAAATAGAAAAAACGTTTGTAAATTTAGATGCCTATGGATGGTTATCCCGCATATACTGTGTTAAAATAGAACCATGATGTCAAAGATTCAATAATGTGCCACTGCTCTGGCAATGGATTCCACAGGATTTATTCTAAGGGCTGTAACTCTTGATATTCTATGATTGGCAACCTACCAGTAGTTACTGTCTGTTTCACAAAAGCTGCCCAAATTTTACGGCCATATAGACAATTCAAAAACAATATTTTTTTCGATAGTATTAAATTAAAGGAAAATTTAAGAATGAGCCTTCTTTTTATTTTGCGAAATTTGGTCAAATATTGGAAATTGACTCCGAAACCTAGCTAGATTATCTTGGAAAGGATCTAACTAAGAAAACAAAAGTTAAATTTTGAAAATCGGTCCAGTATTTCTGAAATTCTAAAAAATTTCCCCATGTTACCGGTAAATCCCCATAGACATCTTCACTCTGTGAAGATGTCTATGGGGATTTAACATGGGGAAATTTTGTTTTCGCAATAAAATCAATATTTGACCAAATTTCACGAAACAAAAAGAAGGCTCGTTCTTAAATTTTGCTTTAATTTAATACTATCACAAAAAATATTTTTTTGGCATTGTTTTCATAGCCGTAAAATTTGGGCAGGTTTCGTGAAACAGACAGTAGTTGTATGATCGGAATGCCATTCAGACAATAGTTTTATTTCTGCCAGAAAACATATTACTAGTATTACATTGTATTAATACAATGTGGACAATGTGGATCAAATATATTATCTAGACTTGTCACAAATATCTGTAGAAATGGGGCTTATGGTTTTTACGACCAGTGCTGACTCCTTTTAGCATGGACAACTCAACTAACGTTTTCATTGGTTTCTTCCTTAACCCATTTCAGTCTAAGGATACTATGATTTTTGTTGAAAAAATCTCATTATTTTGTTCATTCATCGATAAAGGTATATGTTGTTACAACTCATTTGAACCGTCTCGTCGAGACGGTTCAAATGAGTGGTTACAACATATACTTTCGAAAGGAAATAAAGAAAATAGGGATTTTTTTCTCTCAAAAGGTTCATACTACTAAAAGCGTATCCCGTCTGTAATGGGTTAAATGTAACTTTGACTAGAAATTGGGCTTATGGGATTTATGACCGTTATAGCGCCTGATCAAATTACCACACACATGAAGCTTGATAGCGATATATATTGCTTGTTAGAAGTATGACAGGTTGTTCATTGATGGACTGACGAATGGTGCAGATCCTGATCAGACTGCGGATGCACAGGCTGATCTGGATCTACACTGGTCGCAAAATCAACCAGCCCCATATCTCCAGTCACAGCCACTAATATATGTGTGATTTGAGAAATTTACTGTATGTAACAGGAATAGCATACACACACGTAAACATATATATATATGTTTACGTGTGTGTATGCTATAAACATACACATCTGTACAAGCATACATATATATATGTATGTGTGTATGTATGCTTGTACAGATGTGTATGTTTATGTTGGTGTGTGCTTTGAATGATTATTTATAAGTGTGTATGTGTATATGCGTTTCGTCATGTTTGTACATCTTGCGAATAATAGAGGGCCTCATGGAAGATTCGTTTTGTACTAACTGTGTAACCCTCTGAAAATAAAGTCTATTATTATTATTATTATTTATGAGGCTGATGACATTTGTGTCCTGTTTGGCTTCTGGTCTGTTAGCATGATCTATTAGCCTGATAAGAATCTGTACTGTTTGTCAGCCTGTAGAACAGTAGACCTTGATCAGACTAAAACTTCAAATACTGATCTGGGTCAGCATGGGTCACGAAAGGCCATACGCAGAGCTGCCAACTGTTCCGATTTTTCCGTATTTTTTCGGAAAATACGTTAGACATAAGTACGGACAACAATTAAAAAGTACGATTTTTAAAAAATCAGTGGGAATATCGAGAAATATTAATTTTGTTTCCAAATTCTTCAAATAAGTCCTATTTTTTTATTAGCTCACCTGAGCAAAGCTCATGTGAGCTATTGTTATGGCAAAGTGTCCGTCGTCCGTCGTCCGTCCGTCCGTGAACATTTTCAATCATCTTCTTCTCCCGAACTGCTGAGCCGATATTGGTCAAACTTCACAGGGATGATATATGGGTGATGCCATTTCAGATTTGTTAAAATGGAGGTCATCGACAATCCAAGATGGCCGCCATGGAAAAGTAGGTCAAATTCTTAAAAAATCTTCTTCTCACGAACCGCCAGGCCGATTTCGACGATACTTGGTATGAATGATCGATAGTTAGCGCTGTTTCAGATTTGTTCATATGGTGGCCTGTGGGTCAAAAATGGGCGTCGCCCGAGGGGTCAAATAGGGGTCAAATTTTATTTTTAACCGAATATAGTCATGTAATATATCAAATCGAATGTATCGACGAGACAATCACTCTGGAACCTATGGCCACCGATAGGTCAAATGGTCATTCTTTTACTAAAGATTTCAAACGTCTTCTTCTTGTAAACTGCTTGGCCGATATTGGCCAAACTTAACTGTAATGGTCTGTGGTTGAAGCCTGTTCATTTTTGTTAAAATGGAGGTCATCACCAAATCCAAGATGGCCGCCGTTGAGAAGTAGGTCAAATTCTTAAAAAATCTTCTTCTCACGAACCGCCAGGCCGATTTCGACGATACTGGGTATGAATGATCGATAGTTAGCGCTGTTTCAGATTTGTTCATATGGTGGCCCCTGGGTTAAAAATGGGCGTGGCCCGAGCGGTCAACTAGGGGTCAAATTATATTTTTGCCCGAATATGGTCATATATATATCAAATCGAAGGTATCGACTAGTTGATCACTCTGGACCATTTTTTGTCTAAATCAGATGATTTTGTCATCCAAGATGGCCACCGAAAGTTAAAAAAGTTGTTCTTTTACTAAAGATTTCAAACGTATTCTTCTTGTGAACTGCTTGGCCGATATTGGCCAAACTTAACTGTAATGGTCTGTCGGTGAAGCCTGTCCATTTTTGTTAAAATGGAGGTCATCACCAAATCCAAGATGTCCGCCGTTGAAAAGTAGGTCAAATTGTCAAAAAATCTTCTTCTCACAAACCTCCAGGCCGATTTCGACGAAACTTGGTGTGAATGATTGATAGTTAACGCTGTTTCAGATTTGTTCATATGGTGGCCCCTGGGTCAAAAATTGGCGTGGCCCGAGGGGTCAACTAGGGGTCAAATTATATTTTTGCCCGAATATGGTTATATAATATATCAAATCGAAGGTATCGACTAGTCTATCACTCTGGAGCATTTTTTTTCTAAATCAGATGATTTTGTCATCCAAGATGGCCACCGAAAGGTAACAAAGTTGTTCTTTTACTAAAGATTTCAAACGTATTCTTCTTGTGAACTGCTGGGCCGATATTGGCCAAACTTAACTGTAATGGTCTGTGGGTGAAGCCTGTCCATTTTTGTTAAAATGGAGGTCATCACCATATCCAAGATGTCCGCCGTTGAAAAGTAGGTCAAATTGTCAAAATAATCTTCTCACAAACCTCCAGTCCGATTTCGACGAAACTTTGTATGAATGATGGATAGTTAACGCTGATTCAGATTTGTTCATATGGTGGCCTCTGGGTCAAAAATGGTCATGGCCCAAGGGGTCAAATAGGGGTCAAATTTTATTTTTGACCGAATATGGTCATTTTATATATCAAATCGAATGTATAGCAGTAAATCACATGCACATTCGCAATATATGTTAGATCAGAAGGTACCAACAAATTCTGTGGAACATTTGAAGTTGTAAGTGAAGAGTCTTTGTGAAATCAAGATGACCACTATAGAGGCTTTTAGGTGAGCGATACAGGCTCATTTGGGCCTCTTGTTTACCTGTAAATCATACTCGCTTAGGTGCTTACCATTTCGATTCTTGTTGTTTAGTAGTAGTTTCAAGCGCTCAGCGATATTGATTTCTTCATTTCATAAATTCTTAACATGTCTGCTCCAAAGCGCGCAGCCGACGAATCTGGGTCTTTTTTATAGAAATAAGTTAGGAGATCACAGACGTTGATCACTGATTACAGCGAGACATGGCACCATTTGGTCCTGTCGAAGCTCGGTGATGAATTTGCGTCTTGCAAGCAGTGTAATTGTTATTATTCGGTTGGTCATGGTGGCCGACAAGGCTCTAATAAATTGACTTTATGCATATAAGTGAGTACTTATTTGTGTTCCGGAAAACATATGTGGTGTTCCTGAAAATAGCCCCTTTTTCTCTCCATGTTCCTCGTGTGAACGACCTAGGGTTGGCAGCTCTGCATACGCTCCATTTATCCGATCGCCACCACAAACAAGCCTCGACAAATTCAAATTTTCAACTCGTCCATATTGGATTTCAACTCGTACATTCCTACATGTCTTGATGTTTATGCCTCACTGTCACTTCAAATCCCGATTTATCGATGCCTGACAAAACATCAATCCAAATATGGTTATTTTTCGTTTTCAGACAACAACCTTAATAGGACTGCTGAAGACCGCTCGGTTGTTACGACTTGTACGCGTTTGTCGGAAACTGGACAGATATTCGGATACGGGGCCGCCATGGTTACTGTTGCTAATGGCAATATTTGCACTTATTGCTCACTGGCTAGCTTGTATATGGTATGCAATCGGCAACTTCGAGAGACCGACGCTAGAATATCCAAAGATCGGTTGGTTGGACGAGCTCGGACGACAAACCCACCAGAAATATCGCAACGATTCCACGGGAGGACCTTCTATTAAGTCCAAATACGTGACAGCGTTGTATTTTACCTTCAGTAGTTTAACAAGTGTCGGATTTGGGAATGTATCGCCAAATACTAACTCTGAGAAAATATTCTCGATTCTTATTATGTTAATTGGATGTAAGTATGAATGTTTTATGTATACGCAACTGCATGCATTAATCTTGCCCACTGGAGAAATGGGGCTTATTGGTTTTGCGACGAGTGTAGATCCAGATCAGCCTGTGCATCCGCACAGTCTGATCAGGATCTGCACTGTTTGCCATTCAATCAATGAAACATCTGTCATGCTTCTAACAAGCTATATAGATTGTTATCAGGCTATAGGAGTGTGCTATCTGATCAGGAGCTACACTGGTCACAAATCCCATAAGCCCCATTTCTCCAGTCACAGTCACATTTCTCCTCTAATGTACATCAGTATCTTTGGTAAAGTTTCGGTGATTATTCAATGGACAATGGTAAATATTCATCATTATGCCCCCAGCATATGAAGTACGTCGAGGGGTACTGTATAAACTCGAATAACACCCACAGGGGGGGGGGGGGTGGGGGGGGGGCGTTTATTAGCCACTAAAAAAAAAAAAAATGACCAAGTTAATGGATTATTGCTGAACATTCTTTAAGGATTATTTGAAATTGGCAGTCCTTGGTAAGTTTTTATTTTTTTTATTTGGAGGTGGGGGGGGGGGGGGGTTTATTAGGAGGGGGGCGTTAATTCGAGGTTATACGGTATATAGTTTTTGTCATTCCGTCCGTCAATCTGTCTGTCTGTAAGATTTGCGTTTAAAATTTTCTGTTACCCATTATCTCAGATTGACTTGAAACTTCATATACTTTGTTATCATCATCCATATTTTCATTCTATAGCCCACCCATGTGGCTTTCATGCCAAATGTCAAGGCCAAATGATTTAGAATTTGTTGATCGGACAAGGCGTCGGCTGGGGTATCGGTGAGCCCCTGTTCACCTGCTCTTGTTTCAGCTTGGATGTACGCCAGTATCTTTCTTAGTAGTATTTCAGAGATTTTCAGCGTTAATCCTTTCAACACTATATACCTGTATTACAGTGTTTGCAAACAGTGTAGATCCAGATGAGCCGGCTCGTAACGAGCCGGCTCATCAGGATCTGCACTTTTTGCAAGTAATTTTCATATTTTTAAAGGAAAAAAAAAACCTTATAAATGAACCGGCCTGAAAATCTTTTTGTGACAATTTGATTGGTCCTTAGATTAAAATATCACAGTCCATTTCAGTTATTTATGGTTTAAAGGGTTAAATATCCTCCATTTCAGCTCTGATGTACGCCAGTATCTTCGGTAATGTTTCGGCGATTATTCAGCGGTTGTACTCTGGCACTCAGCGCTACCACACTCAGATGTTGCGTATCAAGGAGTTTATACGGTTCCATCAGATCCCGAACCCTCTACGCCAGCGCCTGGAGGAGTATTTCCAGCACGCCTGGTCATATACGAACGGCATCGACATGAATATGGTAGGGAGCTTGGTGTGCAGAGTTTGTACCCGGCTAGGAAATGTTTTGGAATTCCTGTCGTTTCCAAGCCGAGCCGAATAAACTGCTCCATCATGTATATAATGAATACCAAGGTGTAGGAATTCTTATCGTTTCCAAGCCTTGCCTGATAAACTTTTTTAAGAATAGACACTAGCATGGTAGGAATTCCAAGGCTCTCCAAGGAATTCCTGTAGTCTCCCAGCTTTGCCAAATAAACTGATGTATCATGTATAAAGAGAATACAAGGCTAGCGTTTTTTTATATCGAGGTTATTAGGCAAGGCTAGGAAATGCTTAGGGATTCCGAGGCTTGCCGAGGAATTCCTATTGTTTCAGAGCCGAGCCTGATAAATTTGGTATCAAAATGTACGAACATGGTATTCTATTTATCAGGTAACGTTTTATGCTACAGTATAAGCAAATGTGGCTGCGACTGCAGAAATGGGGCTTATGGGATTTGTGACCAGTGAAGATCCTGATCAAATAGCAGTTGTCACGCCCCCTAGTTGACTGGCTGTTGCTAGACAGGCCTATATCATGACCTTGACACTCTTGTTTACCTTAAAAATGTCGCTGAACCACTAAGCTAATTTTTTTACAGTCAACCGTTACAAACATATGTCTTGTTAAATAGGGAACAACTGATCAAAACAAATTTAAACGTTCACTTATTTGAGTGTATAATTCTACCACTTTGTCCTGGTGTTGTTTACATGCCTTTGTTTACATAACAGTTATAAATAATAAAGGGAATTATTTTTGCGAGACTAATCATATACTTATTAACGATACAAGTTGTCAGATCTTTCCGTAGCGCAATTGGTAAGGACGTGAACATGTCTGTCACTGAATATGACTTCCCAGGTTCGATTCCCACAGCCGGCACATATATTTTTTTATACCTACTTTTAAAAAAAATATATATCGTTACCGTCACAGGGCTCCAGATAAGGAATTTATAATCGAGTATTGCCACTCCATAATTTCTGAAGCAATTAGGTATTTCAAAATATTAATTGGGTGAAATAAAATATTGCTACTGTTTACACATCAGCAGACAGCAATTATTGAATAGTTTGCTTCTAAATGAAAACATGTCTTGGCATTTCATTAGAATTGTCTCCTTGGAGACAATTCTACTCTCCTTGGAGACAATTCTAATGAAATACCAAGATGTGTTTTCATGGAAAAATAAGAAAATTATGTTATATTTGTGGTCTGTTTATTGTTTTCTGCAGCATGATAAAGATACCACAACTTTTTCATTGCTATTTGATACTCGCTACTTCTTATTTGGGTTTTTGGCAATTTTAATTGGGTATTTAAGCAAATACTCACCTTGTCTGGAGCTCTGCGTCACATGTGTCCGTTGATCTGTTTGTTTGTCTGTCTGTGCATCCGTCCATCACGTTCCTTGTAATACTTAGCAAACAGTAATTGCTGAATACTATATATCTGCCATGTGGCTTCCTTATGGGGTTATTTAGTAAAATCCAACCGATACTTAAAATTGTAAATGTAGGTAAATGCCAGAATGAATTTCAAGATTATGTTGCTTTTTAATAATCAAACTTTCGAAGAGCCCTCAATTTTCTTTCTTATTTTAATATATTCAATAAAAAATTAACACAAGTTGCCGATGCGAGAATCGAACTCGGAACCCACTGTTTTAAAGGCAGCATGTGTACCCACATTATAACAATAACAAACGTGATGTGGCCTATGACGAATGTTGATTTTTAAAAATAGCCGTTTGTTTACAATACTATTTACAATAACAATGCATCAGCACAAAGTGGCGAACCTGTAGTTTTTCTTATTCATTTATTTTAAACTGTGATACAGTTACGGTAAACATTTACTCAATTAAGCTGCAAAAAGCAAACAGTGTTTAACCCTTACTACGCTGAATTAAATTTTGTCCTCCGCTGGAAATGTTTTATTTTCAATATTTTGCGATAAAAACCTGTTTTGACAGCGCATGAGAATCGTCTCCACTGGAGACGATTCTCATGCGCTGCCAAAACATGTTTTTTGTTAAGAATTAAGGCAAAAAATGAAAAACAGCAGACGACAATTTTCGTCTCCCGCGTAGCAAGTGTTAACTAAGTAAATTTTCAACTTTATTA
>CM055281.1:59939340-59964863 GCA_029237695.1 Conchocele bisecta
TAATAAAGTTGAAAATTTACTTAGTTGAGCTGCAAAAAGCATTTTTTGCAGCTCAATTAAGTAAATTTTTAACTCTATTACAGGATAAATAAGTGAAAAAGTAATACTACACTCAATTAAGTGAATGATTAAATTTGTTTTGATGAGTTGCTCCCTATTTAATAATGAAGACAATCAATAATCCATTTGTAAAAATAAAATGCGAATTTAAATTGAAATCAGCAATACTCTTTAGATACAAAGCTTATCTGGAGCTCTGAGAGATAATAAAGAAACAAGACATTATGTTTGTAAAACATGGACATGGACCCTTGACATAGTTGGACTGTTAAAAAAATTAGCTTAGTGGTTCAGCGACATTGAAAAGTGGGGGGAGGGGGACTCCTACTTGTTACAACTGCTATTTGATCAGGATCTTCACTGGTCACAAATCCCATAAGCCCCATTTCTGCAGTCGCAGCCACATTTGCTTATTCTGTAGCATAAAACGTTACCTGATAAATAGAATACCATGTTCGTAAGTTTTGATATCAAGTTTATCAGGCTCGGCTCTGAAACAATAGAAATTCCTAAGCGTTTCCTAGCCTTGCCTAATAACCTCGATATCAAAAGACGCTAGTCTGGTATTCTCTTTATACATGATACATCAGTTTATTTGGCACAGCTGGGAGACTACAGGAATTCCTTGGAGAGCCTTGGAATTCCTACCATGCTAGTGTCTATTCTTAAAAAAGCCTCGGAATTCCTACACATTTCCTAGCCTTGTGTATAACCTTGGTATTCATTATATACATGATGGAGCAGTTTATTCGGCTCGGCTTGGAAACGACAGGAATTCCAAAACATTTCCTAGCCGGGTACAAACTCTGCACACCAAGCTCCCTACCATATTCATGTCGATGCCGTTCGTATATGACCAGGCGTGCTGGAAATACTCCTCCAGGCGCTGGCGTAGAGGGTTCGGGATCTGATGGAACCGTATAAACTCCTTGATACGCAACATCTGAGTGTGGTAGCGCTGAGTGCCAGAGTACAACCGCTGAATAATCGCCGAAACATTACCGAAGATACTGGCGTACATCAGAGCTGAAATGGAGGATATTTAACCCTTTAAACCATAAATAACTGAAATGGACTGTGATATTTTAATCTAAGGACCAATCAAATTGTCACAAAAAGATTTTCAGGCCGGTTCATTTATAAGGTTTTTTTTTTCCTTTAAAAATATGAAAATTACTTGCAAAAAGTGCAGATCCTGATGAGCCGGCTCGTTACGAGCCGGCTCATCTGGATCTACACTGTTTGCAAACACTGTAATACAGGTATATAGTGTTGAAAGGATTAACGCTGAAAATCTCTGAAATACTACTAAGAAAGATACTGGCGTACATCCAAGCTGAAACAAGAGCAGGTGAACAGGGGCTCACCGATACCCCAGCCGACGCCTTGTCCGATCAACAAATTCTAAATCATTTGGCCTTGACATTTGGCATGAAAGCCACATGGGTGGGCTATAGAATGAAAATATGGATGATGATAACAAAGTATATGAAGTTTCAAGTCAATCTGAGATAATGGGTAACAGAAAATTTTAAACGCAAATCTTACAGACAGACAAATTGACGGACGGAATGACAAAAATACTATATCCGTATAACCTCGAATTAACGCCCCCCTCCTAATAAACGCCCCCCCCCCCCCCCCCCCCCCCCCACCTCCAAATTAAAAAAAAAAAAATTACCAAGGACTGCCAATTTCAAATAATCCTTAAAGACTGTTCAGCAATAATCCATTAACTTGGTCATTTTTTTTTTTTTTAGTGGCTAATAAACCCCCCCCCCCCCTGTGGGCGTTAATTCGAGTTTATACAGTACCCCTCGACGTACTTCGTATGCTGGGGGCATAATGATGAATATTTACCATTGTCCATTGAATAATCACCGAAACATTACCAAAGATACTGATGTACATTAGAGGAGAAATGTGACTGTGACTGGAGAAATGGGGCTTATGGGATTTGTGACCAGTGTAGCTCCTGATCAGATAGCACACTCCTATAGCCTGATAACAATCTATATAGCTTGTTAGAAGCATGACAGATGTTTCATTGATTGAATGGCAAACAGTGCAGATCCTGATCAGACTGTGCGGATGCACAGGCTGATCTGGATCTACACTCGTCGCAAAACCAATAAGCCCATTTCTCCAGTGGGCAAGATTAACGCATGCAGTTGCGTATATAAAAACTTATACTTACATCCAATTAACATAATAAGAATCGAGAATATTTTCTCAGAGTTAGTATTTGGCGATACATTCCCAAATCCGACACTTGTTAAACTACTGAAGGTAAAATACAACGCTGTCACGTATTTGGACTTAATAGAAGGTCCTCCCGTGGAATCGTTGCGATATTTCTGGTGGGTTTGTCGTCCGAGCTCGTCCAACCAACCGATCTTTGGATATTCTAGCGTCGGTCTCTCGAAGTTGCCGATTGCATACCATATACAAGCTAGCCAGTGAGCAATAAGTGCAAATATTGCCATTAGCAACAGTAACATGGCGGCACCGTATTCCGAATATCTGTCCAGTTTCCGACAAACGCGTACAAGTCGTAACAACCGAGCGGTCTTCAGCAGTCCTATTAAGGTTGTTGTCTGAAAACGAAAAATAACCATATTTGGATTGATGTTTTGTTAGGCATCGATAAATCGGGATTTGAAGTGACAGTGCGGCATAAACATTAAGACATATAGGAATGTACGAGTTGAAATCCAATATGGACGAGTTGAAAATTTGAATTTGTCGAGGCTTGTTTGTGGTGGCGATCGGATAAACGGAGCGTATGCAGAGCTGCCAACCCTAGGTCGTTCACACGAGGAACATGGAGAGAAAAAGGGGCTATTTTCAGGAACACCACATATGTTTTCCGGAACACAAATAAGTACTCACTTATATGCATAAAGTCAATTTATTAGAGCCTTGTCGGCCACCATGACCAACCGAATAATAACAATTACACTGCTTGCAAGACGCAAATTCATCACCGAGCTTCGACAGGACCAAATGGTGCCATGTCTCGCTGTAATCAGTGATCAACGTCTGTGATCTCCTAACTTATTTCTATAAAAAAGACCCAGAATCGTCGGCTGCACGCTTTGGAGCAGACATGTTAAGAATTTATGAAATGAAGAAATCAATATCGCTGAGCGCTTGAAACTACTACTAAGCAACAAGAATTGAAATGGTAAGCACCTAATCGAGTATGATTTACAGGTAAATAAAAAAATAGGACTTATTTGAAGAATTTGGAAACAAAATTAATATTTCTCGATATTCCCACTGATTTTTTAAAAATCGTACTTTTTAATTGTTGTCCGTACTTATGTCCAACGTATTTTCCGGAAAAATACGGAAAAATCGGAACAGTTGGCAGCTCTGCGTATGGCCTTTCGTGACCCATGCTGACCCAGATCAGTATTTGAAGTTTTAGTCTGATCAAGGTCTACTGTTCTACAGGCTGACAAACAGTACAGATTCTTATCAGGCTAATAGATCATGCTAACAGACCGGAAGCTAAACAGGACACAAATGTCATCAGCCTCATAAATAATATTAATAATAATAGACTTTATTTTCAGAGGGTTACACATTTAGTACAAAACAAATCTCCCATGAGGCCCTCTATTATTCGCAAGATGTACAAACATGACGAAACGCATATACACATACACACTTATAAATAATCATTCAAAGCACACACCAACATAAACATACACATCTGTACAAGCATACATATACACGTACATATATAATATATATATATATATATGTATGCTTGTACAGATGTGTATGTTTATAGCGTACACACACGTAAACATATATATATGTTTACGTGTGTGTATGCTATTCCTGTTACACACAGTAAATTTCTCAAATCACACATATATTAGTGGCTGTGACTGGAGATATGGGGTTGGTTGATTTTGCGACCAGTGTAGATCCAGATCAGCCTGTGCATCCACACAGTCTGATCAGGATCTGCACCACTCGCCATTCCATCAATGAACAACCTGTCATACTTCTAACAAGCAATATAAATCGCTATCAAGCTTCATGTGTGTGGTATTTGATCAGGTGCTATAACGGTCATAAATCCCATAAGCCCAATTTCTAGTCAAAGTTACATTTAACCCATTACAGACGGGATACGCTTTTAGTAGTATGAACCTTTGAGAGAAAAAAATCCCTATTTTCTTTATTTCCTTTCGAAAGTATATGTTGTAACCACTCATTTGAACCGTCTCGACGAGACGGTTCAAATGAGTGGTAACAACATATACCTTTATCGATGAATGAACAAAATAATTAGATTTTTTCAACAAAAATCATAGTATCCTTAGACTGAAATGGGTTAAGGAAGAAACCAATGAAAACGTTAGTTGAGTTGTCCATGCTAGAAGGAGTCAGCACTGGTCGCAAAAACCATAAGCTCCATTTCTACAGATATTTGTGACAAGTCTAGATAATATATTTGATCCACATTGTCCACATTGTATTAATACAATGTAATACTAGTAATTTGTTTTCTGGCAGAAATAAAACTATCGGCTGAATGGCATTCCGAGCATACAATTAACTACTGGTAGGTTGCCAATCATAGAATATCAAGAGTTACCACCCTTAGAATAAATCCTGTGGAATCCATTGACAGAGCAGTGGCACATTATTGAATCTTTGACATCATGGTTCTATTTTAACACAGTATATGCGGGATAACCATCCACAGGCATCTAATATTACAATTTTCTTTTTCTATTTTCGTCATTTCTCAATGAAAGTATATGTTGTTACCACTCATCTGAACCGTCTCATCAAGACGGTTCAAATGAGTGGTGACATCATACACTTCTGATGACAATTACTGAAAATACGTGAAAAGGCAAACGTACCTCGTACGTTTATTTATTTCTCTGTGAAAGTATATGTTGTTAATACTCATTTGAACCGTCTCGTCGAGATGGTTTAAATGAGTGGTGACATCATACACTTCTGATGAAAAAGAATGAAAATACCGAGAAAATGTGAGAATAAATAAGCAACTAGCTGCATCTCGTTCAATTCCTTATTTCTCTCTGTGAAAGGTGGGTGGCAGGTGGGAGAATGTGATAGGTAATTTAATGATTGGGGTTCATCCTTACCGGAATTCCGAATGCAGACCTGGTTTGGCCCTCACATACGTCTTTGGCATTTTGTATGTGACAGTTAAATTGAATCTGGTTATACCCCTTATGTGAGTATTACAATTATTAGGGGAAGGGGCCAAGTGAGTTTAGTGTGGTATGGACCTGGCACCAGGTCAGGTTATTCTAATTTCAGGGCTGAATATGTTTTTCCTCGATGTAAATATTCCGTAAAGATTTTGGGATTTTCCACCCAATGCAGCAGGTTAAAACGGGATTGAACCCGTTTGCCCGGCCTTACATGACCTTAGCTGTTGATAGGCTGTTAAACACCAATAAACAAACTCTCTGTGAAGGCACATATTGTCACCACTCATTTGAACCATCTCGTCTTGTTGGGATGGTTCACATGATAGGTGACATCATGGACTTAATTAATAGTTACAGTTCACATATTGAATTTTTAATAATTTAATTTTGATCGAGTATAGTGAGCAAGGAAATTTGTTTATTGAAAATTCAATATGTGAACTATAACTATCTTATTGTTTGCCCCGCCCCTTCGCATGCAATATCTGTTGGAATGTAGCCCCGCCCATAAACGTGCTTTCGAATTGCGATACTATACATTATTGGTGGTTTGACGTCAAATAGATCGAGCAGACGTGGTGACATGGTTCGCGTCACGGGATAACGTCAACAAGGCGGAACCTCTTGTTATAAATATAACTTTCTACTTATTTAAACATTTAGTGATTAATTTAATAAATATTGGTGAAAGTGTCGCACTATGTGATTAATTGAGACGAAATGCTGTGCTTTCATTGGTCGACAATAATTTTTAAAAGAAATAATGAAAATACCGGGAAAATATTTTTGAACCCGGAATGAAATAGGCAAATGTACCTCGTCTGTTTCCGACCCAAACAGCAACAGATCGAACGGAATGGCGGCTACAACGTCGATCAGGAACCAGCCTTTAAAATAATGAACGGCAATCTTCCCCGGGTGACTGACAACCTCATCGTTCTTATTCACATACGTAGTTCGGAAATTTATCAAAATATCAATAATAAACATAATATCGACGATAAGATCGGTGATTGTGAGCGGGTCGGTGTATCGCGACTCGCCCGTCTCCTTCTTGCGTTGTTCGCTGAGCAGAAAGGCGGCGACGTAGGGAGTGAATATTGCTGTGTAGATCACGAGGAGGAGAATCACCCAATCCCACAATGCCTTGAAGGGAGAGTAGTGGAGAATCGTGCATTTGTGGATCCGCGGAGACTGGAGCTTGTATTCCGGCAGCACGTCTGCACCGAGCGACAAAACCTGCAAGTAGATAAAGGGAGGTAATTGGCATAAATTAACTCTTGGCATGCTGGGAAGCTCGTGTGCTATAAATAGTTCAAAAATAGCAGACGGAAATTTGTTTTGTTTTATTTCTTCCGGAAAATATCACGAATATGTTTCAGAATTTCATTACAATTGAGTTCTCCAGATACATTAACTATTTGCATGCTGGGAAACTGCTAAAAAAAAAAGCAGACGGCTTTTTACCATATTTTTTAAATGTCTCTGATAATGTAATAAATTGAGTATAATAAAAATAAAAACAAATAAATGAATTTATCCTTAAATTGAAAATTTCTCCCTCAAAGTATTCTTTGCTAGATAAGTATACTTTGCAATTTTGGTGAAATAGGCTACAGCAGTCATAGCCACAAATGTAGTAACAAGACACAAGACAGACAATTAGCAAGAAAGTTACCATGCTCCAGATAAGCTTTGTATCGAAAGAGTATTATTGTAACCCTCAGATTTCAAATTCAATGCGTATTTTACTTCTACAAATGTATTATTGCTTTTCTTCCTTATTAAATAGGGAACAAATGATAAAAAATAAAACAAATTTAAAAATTCACTTATTTGAGCTGCAAAAAGCAAACACTGTTTGCTTTTTTCAGCTCAACTAAGTAAATTTTCAACTTTATTACAGTATTTTCACTAATCAATTTGAAAATCCATGCATATTTTCACATTGCAGTGAGTATTTGTACTCCCATCTTTGATAATCAATGCATATTCTGCTAAAATAAGCGCATACAATACGCACCTTATCTGAAGCTCTGAGTTACATTTGAGATGTCACGACAAAAGGTGGCTAATCGTGTAACTGACCAGCAAAGACCCTGATTGGCAAGCATATTTCTGCAGCCAACTGTAATAACCCCAACTATTTGGACATAATTAGTTTTGAGAAACCCCTATTTCGATTCCCAAAACAAATTGTATCCAAATACATTGGTATTGCAGTCTCCGCAAAACAGTCAAAATATTACGGGACATTTTACAGGACATTCGGTCTGGTAAACTTGAAATTTTTACCAGACTGGACAAAACTTTACCAGAACAAATTTTTTCTTTATTTTGTGTGATATTTAAGAGCCTTTTTAAGTATATCAGTCATATATATGGAAAGCTAGCTATCACCAGAAGCGCATACCAAAGGAAGGTGATGTTTTATTTTTATAGTCAGACATTCGTTCCGGCAACTTCCGGTTTACCGTCGCACCGGCGGCAATTTTACCGGACCGATGACTTTCACAGAGACTGTTGTGATAAGCCATATATTTTCTGTGTTTCCCGGAATAAATGGTATCGGAATATTACGGTTATCACGGTACAAGCTTTTTTTTATAAACGGTATCGTGAACGTTTTCCTCCAAGTTTATAAACAAACACTGTAGCCCCGGATCATACTGCGCAAATGCGCAGTCTGACCTGGGACTACACTGTTTGCAAAGTAAAAATGCCCAGGGTTCTTTTATGACATGTAATGTAGAACCGTAACCCAAATTTTCTGTCTGTAACACAGGGCGACTTACGGCCAGAACGCATTACACTGTCAAAATGAAATGATATGCTGTACATAAATCCTATCTATATGCATGGCTAAATATTTCAGTTAATGGTCAACTTAATAATGACATTTATAATCAGGTATTAGTAAGGCCATAATAAAACAAATGCTAGATTGTCATCCATTTTTTTCCTTCAAAATGGGGGCGGATATTGGATACTGGTTTTCAGGATATTGGCAATACCGACCATCATTTGTGTTAACGGAAATTGCCGTCTGCTGTTTTTCATTTTTGCTTTAATTCTTAACAAAAAACTTGTTTTGACAGCACATGAGAATCATCGTCTCCACAGGAGACGATTCTCATGTGCTGTCAAAACAAGGTTTTTGTCGAGAAATATTGAAAATAAAACACTTCCAGCAGACGACATTTAATTCAGCGTAGTAACTGTTAACTCTGCATGCTGGGAATGAAAATAATGGCTATACTCTTTAACTTAATAGCAAATGACAAGGTGAACACAAGTCCTCAGTGACCTTCACCTTGGGCGGTTGGACGTGGGTTGTATGCAAAACAAAGCACCATCCCCAGGCACATATTGTAACCAAATATTATCAAAATCAGAGAAGCGGTTCATAAGCTATTGAAAAATTAATGGTGTTACTAAAACGTATGCACGTATGTACAAATGCATGCACGCACACACACATGCACGCACGTACATACATGAATATGCATGCATGCACATAAATGTAACATAGGGAATAGTAGGTTATCTGGCAAGGAAACGGGATCCAGTTTCCATGCTGCGCCAGATATTTTTTCCCATTCAAGGCACTAACCTACTATTCTATTTATCCCGGCAACCCTACAAATAGCTTTAAAATGCAAAAAATAACCCCAGCCGCATCCTCCAAATTGGAGAATCGACTAGTATGACAACCGCACATATTCATACGCAGTGATTAGGATGTATTGGCAGGATATCAAAAATGTTTCACGGCACATATGCACTGTGTTGACGGGATAAATAGAGAATATCCGGCAAGGCTGAAGAATTTCTTTATTTCTCATCAGAAGTATATGTTGTGACCACTCATTTGAACCGTCTCGCCGAGGTTAGGTTAGTGCCGTGAATGGGAAAAAATATCTGGCAAGGCTCAGGAAACGGGATGGGCGAGGCTCTGCCGAGCACATCCCGTTTCCGTGCCGCGCCAGATATGTTTTCCCATTCACGGTATTAACCTACTATTCTATTTATCCCGTCAACACCTTCAAATGGCTGTAAAATGCAAAAATTGTATTGACTGGATATCAAAAATGTTTCACGGCACCGTGTTTCACGGCACATACGCACTGTGTTGACGGGATAAAACGCTGTAGTCTCTCTTGCCTAACGGTGAGGGGATGATGAAATGCTTGCAGTGAACAACCATGCAACACATGCAAACGGAAAAATCAAACAGAATCATGCAAAATGATATAAACATATCTACTAGGTGGGCCGTTTCAAAAAAACTTCTTACGATAAAAAAAGTTTGTACAAATTTGATGCTCAAATTAACCCTTAGAATGCAGGAAACGTAAATTATCGTCTGCTGTTGCTTCATATTTTGTATTTTGTCTCAATAAAACATGGTTTGGCAGCACGTGAGACTCATTTCCATTGGAAATGATTCTTAAATGATGTCAAATGATGTTTTTGATGAGAAAAAATGTAAATAGAAAATAAACAGCAGTAGATAAAATTTAATTCACCTACATAAATACGACAGAGGGTATTTGATTTGATTCATTGGTGTTTAATAACCTATCAACAGCTATGGCCATTTAAGGCCGGGCCAACGGGTTCGATCCCACATTTAACCTGCTGCGATCGTCCCCCTCAACCCCCACTTAATTTGTCAACCAATCCAATCGCTACAAAACAATTTTCAGACTAGTCCATTTATAAAAAGGAGTTTTTTCTCTAAAAAATATGAAAGTGCTTGCAAAAAGTGCAGATCCTGATGAGACGGCTCGTCACGAGCCGGCTCATCTGGATCTACACTGTTTGTAAACACCGCAATAGAGGTCTGTAGTGTTGAAAAGGTTAAATTGGCCACAGGTTTGCCAACAAATAGCAGTGTAGTGTCTATGAACATGACAAGACAATTAAAGAGTATCAACATACATGGTCGGCCAATTAGGATTAAACAAGAACGTCACGAACGGCATGTATCCTATCGTGGTGGTGGCTCAAAATGGGGCGGGGGATGAAAATATGGATGCTAATAAACAGCATGCATATGAAGTTACAAGCCAATCAGTCATACGGTAAAGAAGTTATAGCAGTATAGAAAATGTGATGCACAGACGGAGGGACAGATGGACCAACAGATGGACGGATGACTTTTGCATCCTTATACCCCATTTTCGCTATGCGATTGGTTTGTTTGTTGGGGTTTAACGGCCTATCAACAGCTAAGGTCATTTAAGGCCGGGTCAATGGGTTTAGTACTAAATCCCATGTATTAACAGTACATGTACATGTACAAATGGGGGTAAAATCCCAAAGTCAGAACTGCATATTTACAATAAAACAGCTGAAATCAGAATAATCCTGATCTGATGCCAGGTCCTTGCCCACCAGAATCACGTGGCCCCTCCCAAAAGCAGTAGGATCAGTAATAATCTTACTACTTTTATAATGGGCAATAACCCAATTAAACTCCCCGGTAACTAAAGAGACAAAGATAACTAGATTTGTCAGTAAGCGATCGAGGCTTACGGAATAACCCCCCACGTGGGCCCAGGTACCCCTAAATATATAAAAAATAAAATCCAAGTGTGTGGGCTTGTAACCTTGACTCTGGGCTTAGCGGGGGTGGCACGAACGTGAATTTGTCACAGGGTGGTAGAGCAATGCGTGTGTGAATCATTAAGAATTTTCGTGGTGAAATAATTAGAAAAATGAAGGAAATATAAGTTATAACTTATTTCTCTGATGTTAAGTTTTGTAAAGAGACCAAGTATTTGACCTTGACATTGGGATCAGCGGGGGTTGGACAGTCGTGGATTTGGCACAGCATGGTAGTAGAGCCTTACAGGAATCCATGTGTGAAATATTAAGCATTTTAGATGAAGGAAATATAAGTTATAACATATTTCTCTGATGCTAAGTATTTGACCTTGACCTTGGGATCAGTGGCGGTTGGATGGTCGTGGATTTGGCACAACATGGTAGTAGAGCCTTACAGGAATGCATGTGTGAAATATTTAACATTTTTGAGGAAGGAAATAAAAGTTATAACAATATTTCTCTGATGTTAAGTTTTGTAAAGAGACTAAGTATTTGACCTTGACCTCGGGATCAGCGGGGGTTGGACGGTCGTGGATTTGGCACAGCATGGTAGTAGAGCCTGACAGGAATGCAATGCATGTGTGTAATATTGAACATTTTGGATGAAGGAAATAGAAGTTATAATAATATTTCTCTGATGTTAAGTTTTGTGACGGACGGACGAACGGACGCACGGACAGGACAACCTGACTCCAGTATACCAGTGGGGGGGGGGGGGGGGGGGGGGGGGGGGGGGGGGGGGGGGGGGGGGGGGGGTATAAAAAAACGTACTGGGAGGGCCAAAACGAGGCAAATCGTGATGCAATTGGTAAAAACTGACAATCTATTTACCTGTTTTGTTGCTGATCGCCGGCGATAATATCGACACGTATTTTTGGCCATTTCTGCCCACTTGCTATCTTTACTGGTATATCTCCGATTCATCACTGAATTCCCAAGAAATACTGTCCTCAATTCCTCCATATTCACTATTAGTTACTTAACATTAAATAGTTGCAAGAGCTCATAACTTGATACTAGGATACACACTATTTTTTTGTTGATTTTCCACTCCATGACTGTGACCTTTATTTGACCTTCTTCTCCAAATGGGTCAAATGAAGGTCATTGGTCAAAGCATATAGCATTACATTTATCACACAATAATTCCAGCACAAAAATATTTACACAATTCCCTAACATTTGATTGGCCCGTAGCAAGTCTCTGTCCAAAATTTATATCCCAGTAAACTCCCACGCCGAACTACTTTCCGTAACTGTGAGGCGCAGTTAAAATAATTCTTAAGAAAACGGAAAATAAACCCATTTTCTTGATGAATTTATTTCAAATGCTGGAATTATAAGGAATGAATGGCCTTTTTGTGGAATTTGGGGTATCGGGGATAAACTTGGAAAAGTCGCGGGAATATTGGACGAGGCCTTCCGGCCTTCGTCCAGTATTCCCGCGACTTTTCCAAGTTAATACCCAGATAAATTCCACAAAAAGGCCATTCATTCCTATAATAAAATATTAATTTGTTTTCAACAGCACGGACAAAAGTAAATTTTAATTAAATACAAACACTGTTAACTGTCCCTCATATTATTTTTTCAATGGTTTCATATGATGTGACCGCTTGTTTGAACCGTCTCTGTGAGACGGTTCAAACGAGTGGTCACAACATTTTTTTTAAAGATAAATGAAAAAGAAAAAGAGTTAGAATTTTCATAATGCAAAACTATGTACTCTCAGAAAGTAATTGGTAAATATGTTATGCCAGAAACATCCTGACACACGTATCATCACATCACTGATTTACGCGAAGTTAGCGGAAGATTTGGTTCAGTTGAATTTCCGTTACTTTCATCGCAAGTTTCATTAATAAAGATGATATTTTTATATATGTTTCTTATCACTGCTGGCAGGCAAAATTGGGTTCGCGCCAAATGTTTACACTACAAATTGTGCATACAGAAAACTATATTCGTTTCCTGCTGTTCAAAGATGAAAAATAATAGAACACAGAATCCATTTATTATTAATCTATTTTTGCATACAGTCTGCACTCGTTAAGTCAAACTATCTTAAGCCTTAGACCGCTACACACAACAAATGTAGTCTGCTGTTGCTTTTATATGTTGTCTTATTTCTCAATAAAAACATGGTTTGACAGCACTTCAGAATCATTTCCAATGGAAATGATTCTGAAGTGCTGTCAAAGCATGTTGTGAAGTATTCTAAAGTGCTGTCAAAGCATGTTTTTGATGATAAATATGGAAAATAGAAAATAAATAGCAGACGACAACAAATTAAGATAGCGGTGTAAAGGGTTAACCCATTTCAGTCTAAGGATACAATAATTTTTATTGGAAAAATCTCATTCTTTTGTTTATTTCTCCATAAAGGTATATGTTGTTACCACTCATTTGAACCGTCTCGTCGAGACGGTTCAAATGAGTGGTAACAACATATACTTTCGAGATGAAATGAAGAAAATAGGATTTTCCCCCCTAAAAAGTTTCATACTACTATAAGTGTATCCCGTCTTTATTGGGCTAAGTCAAACTACTGATAACTCAATCAAAATCCTGTCCCAAGTTTTCCTATAAACATGTAATAACTCTCATTAACTCTCACATGAAAATACAGTAAACATCCGTTCACTCAAAATGCATGGGACTGAGACAAAATTTTGTCTCAGTCCCATGCATTTTGAGTAAACAAATGTTTACTGTATTTTCATGTGAGAATTTTTTCCTGTCACCTGCTAAAACTAAACGAAAGTGCACCTTTAACCCTTCTAACTACATGTTTTCCTATTTATTATAACTCTTGTTAACTCAAATATTAGTTAACTCAAAGTAGTTTTCCTCAGTCCCTGAACTTTGAGTAAACGAGTGTAGACTGTATCAATTTCAGGTACCGGCCATTTGATGTTACTGAAATTATAATCATTTTTAACGTAATTTGTTACAGAGCTCCAGATAATGTTTGCATGTAAAGAGTATTATACCCCCATATTTCAAATTCAATGCATATTTTACTTTTACAAATGTATTATTGATTTTCTTCCTTATTAAATAGGGAATAGGTTAAACAATCTAACAAAAATCACTTATTTGAGCTGCAAAAAGCAAACACTGTCAACTGAGAAAATTTTCAACTTTATTACAGTACATTGTATTTTCACTACTCAATTTGAAAATGAATGCATATTTTCACATTGCTGCAAGTATTTTGTACTCCCACTTTTGATAATCAATGCGTATTGTGCTAAAATAAGTGTGTAAAATACGCCAATACACACCTTATCTGGAACCCTGTTGTTATGTACACTCATTTTAACAGACTCAAGAATGAAATTCAACTGATGTCTATATGATATATTTTTGTGGAGACAAAAGAACTAGAAAATGTATGCATAGAACACGGATGTCCCACATACGCTTTTATAGTAAACGAGGCAAAATTCTGAGTCGAAAAGGGGGTCGAAAAAAATAAACTATGCGCATCTATTAATCATATGGAAGCTACATACCAAGTTTCAGGTGTGTAGCTATTAGGGTTTAAAAGTTTTACGAGTTACAAGCCCAAATTGGAAAATTCTAAATCAAAAAGGGGGAGAACCTCCATGACCCGGGGGTTGAATCAAAAATAAAAATAAATGTGCACATCTACTCATCATAAGGAAGCTACATACCAAGTTTCAGGTCTGTAGCTAGTATGGTTTAAAAGTTGTACTAGTTACAAGGTTGGTGACGACCGGACGGAAGAACGGACAGGAAGGACGGACAGACAAACAAGGGTAATACTAAATGCCCCCCACCAACCCCCCCCCCCCCACCAAAATATTTTTTCCAATGTTAAACTACATGTAGTTCAAAATGTAATGACATATAGGGCTACCGTGTTGACGCTAGTGTCACATACCAGTTACACTGTCATTTGACAAAACATGTAATCCAATTTATTTCTCATTTCTCCGAGAACGTATGCCGTCATTGACCATCGATCAGATGATATGGGCAAATTCTGATCATAATGTGTATAAGTTAGCCTTAGTGACCACAACATTTAGTTCCTTAACCCATTTCATGCTGAGGATACACCATTTTGTTCGTGGAAAATCCTAAATATTATATTTATATGAGCTCAGAAATATATGTCGTGACCACCATTTGAACCGTCTCATCGAGACGGTTCAAATGAGTGGTCACAACATATATTTTCATTGAGAAATAACAAAAATAACAAGAAATGCGTCTGTCGAACGCGGATGCCACCTGCAGCATATTTGAGAAACTGTGACAAAGTGGTTAACCGAAAAGTGGGACGGACGGACGGATGGACAGACGGACAGACGGATGGATGGATGGATGGATGGATGGACGGACGGACGGACGGACGGACAGACGGACGGACGGTCCAAACACTATATGCCACCCGTTTCTTCGAAACCCGGTGGCATAAAAATAAAATATTTTAAAAAGTTCATACCCATAAAGGTGTATTCCGAATGTAACAGGTTAAAAATCCAATATTTAACATACTTATAATTAGCCAGGTTTATAATACAGTCTCCCATCTGAGTATTGATTTTCCAATTACCGTTAAACAGGTAGTCATTAACCCTTTCAACCCTAATGAACTGGAATGGACTGTGATATGCTAATGTTCCGACCAATCCAATGGTCACAAAATGATTTTCAGATTCGTCCATTTATGAAAAGTGGGTGTTTTTGTTCTCAAAAATATGAAAATTACTTTCAAACAGTGCAGATCCTGATGAGACGGACAGTTCATTACGATCCGGCTCATCTGGATCTGCACTGTTTGCATAAACCGATATAGCGGGCTTTCGGGTTCAAAGGGTTAAATCTTGTAATATGCATCTTATTTGGGTTAAATCTTGCAATATGTGAAGTAAGTGGAGCACGATACTGGCCAGTGATTGGCTGAGAAAGTAGGGCAAATAATAAATATGCATTCATACTCTGTGGAAAAATATTCAGATTTTTTCATTAGTAACAAGAAATGCGTCTGTCGAACGCGGATGCCACCTGCAGCATATTTGAGAAACTGTGACAAAGTGGTTAACCGAAAAGTGTGACGGACGGACGGACGGACGGACGAACTTACATTTCGGACCTTAGGGGGTACTTGCTATATAAAAGATCAAAGGAAATACCCCGTAAGACACAATAGGCTTACGGGGTACGGAATAAGTTCCATTGTCTTCTATTGTCTTAGGCCACGCCCCCTACCCCATAAGTACCCTAATGTGTGCCCGGACGGACGGACGGACGGACAGACAGACGGACGTTCTTACAGTACTATACTTATGTGGCTTATCACATGTTAAATATTAGCCATATAAAACGATTTTTAGCCACATAAAAGGATTTTTTAGGTGGCTAATTGTAACCAACCCTATCCTTTACTAAGTCCATAACCCTGTGGGGCTAGCCACATAAGTACCCTAATGTGTGCCCGGACAGACGGACGGACGGACGGACGGTCCAAACACTATATGCCACCCGTTTCTTCGAAACCCGGTGGCATAATAAAAATTGTGTAAAAGTGTGCATGAATATCCAATGCAAAATATTTTCCAGTTTTCTTGTTTCACAACAAAACTATATGTTGTTACCACACATGTTCATATGGTGGTCACAATATATACGTCTGACAAGAAATAAAGATAATTTAAAAAAAAATCCATCAGCAAAATGGGATATCCTTTGAAACTAATAGCTCAAATGTTACGTTTCATGTCATTTAAACGGTCAGCTGCCAAACACAATGTAACAGATGCTGTGAATAGCGAACAATTGTCTACACTAAAAGCAAGAATAATTGTCTCCACTAAAAGCTTTTGGAAAGGAAATCAAATTCAATTTCTCGGCCATTAATAACCTCCATGTAGGAATATTTATCTAATATACGGAAAAGTTGACGATATTAGAAAGAGCTAAACCTTTTCAACCCTAAATAACTAGAATCGACTGTGATATGTTAATTTTCCGACCAATCCAATGGTCACAAAATGATTTTCAGACTAGCCCTTTCTGAAAAAGGGGGTCCTTTTTTCCAAAAAAAATATAAATAATTACTTGCAAAAAGTGTAGATCCTGATGAGACGGCTCGTTACGAGCCGGCTCATCTGGATCTACACTGTTTGCAAACACCGCCATAGAGGACTGTAGTGTTGAAATGGTTAAAATGCCGCCCTCTACTATCATGCAGCGACATAAAAAATATGCGAACATCTGAACACAATATAATCCAGTTATTGAGTGGAGAAAAAAAACCGTCCTCTCAAAAAACTAGATGGCCGCGGCCTGCATGTCGCGCCTTGTGGCGGCGAGGCATGGACACTAAAAAAAAAGATATAGTATAACGAAAAACTTTAACCAAAAAACTTAACCAAAAACTTTAACCAAAAAACTTAACCAAAAAACTTAACCAAAAACTTTAACCAAAAAACTTAACCAAAAAACTTAACCAAAAACTTTAACCAAAAAACGTAACCAAAAACTTTAACCAAAAAACGTAACCAAAAACTTCAAAGTAATTTGACCTTGACATTGGGCAAAAAACTTAACCAAAAAACTTAACCAAAAACTTTAACCAAAAAACGTAACCAAAAAACGTAACCAAATAACCAAAAAACTTAACCAAAAAACTTAACCAAAAACTTTAACCAAAAAACTTAACCAAAAGCTTCAAAGTAATTTGACATTGGGCACAGGGGACACACAGGAGTGGGGTAGAATGAAAATATAGATGATGATAAACACCCATGTGAAGTTTCAAGGTAATGGGCAAAGCAGTTGCAGAGATATAGTTTAAGGAAAAACTTTAACCAAAAAACTTAACCAAAAACTTTAACCAAAAAACTTAACCAAAAAACTTAACCAAAAACTTCAAAGTAATTTGACCTTGACATTGGGCACAGGGGCCGCACGGGAGGGGGGTAGAATGAAAATATAGATGATGATAAACACCCATGTGAAGTTTCAAGGTAATGGGCAAAGCAGATGCAGAGATATAGTATAATGAAAAACTTTAACCAAAAAACTTAACCAAAAAATTTAACCAAAAACTTTAACCAAAAAACTTAACCAAAAACTTCAAAGTAATTTGACCTTGATATTGGGCACAGGGGCCGCACGGGAGTGGGGTAGAATGAAAATATAAATGATGATAAACACCCATGTGAAGTTTCAAGGTAATGGGCAAAGCAGTTGCAGAGATATAGTATAACGAAAAACTTTAACCAAAAACTTTAACCAAAAAACTTAACCAAAAACTTTAACCAAAGAACTTAACCAAAAACTTTAACCAAACAAGAGGGCCATGATGGCCCTAATTCGCTCACCTGACTCCATGAAGACCAGAGGAGAATGTGACATTGAATGTTAATGTGTTTTAAAAAAATTGTGCTATTTTTAGACGGCGGTCATCTTGGATTAAGCGAGGACACTCATTTTACCAAATCTGAAAATGCTTCACCCAAGGATCGGAACTTCCTATGAAGTTTGGCCAGCATCGGCCATGTGGTTCCTGAGAAAAAGACTTTCAAAATCTCAAATAAATGGACCTTTTGGCGGCAATCATGGATGACATAATCATCCGATTCCGACAAATATTGCGCCAGAGCAATCGCCTCATCGATACCTCCAATTTGATATATGACATGAGCATATTCGGTCAAAAATGAAATTTGACCCCACGGGCCACGCCCATTTTTGACCCCGGGGTGGTAACCATTTTCACAACTTTAAAAGTAGCGATTGTACATCGATCATTCCTACCAAGTTTCGTCGAAATCCGGCCAGTGGTTCATGAGAAAAAGATTTTTTAAGAATTTATGCTATTTTTAGACGGCGTCCATCTTGGATTAGCGATGACCTACCATTATAACAAATCTGAAAAGGCTTCACCCATGGACCATACTGTGAAGTTTGGCTACCATGAGCCAAGCGGATCATGTGAAGTAGAATTTTTAAATCCCTAATAAAAGAACGACCTTTTGACCTTTCGGCGGCTATCTTGGATGACATAACCATCAGATTTCGACAAAACATTCACCAGAGTGATCGCCTCATTGATACCTTCGATTTGATATATAACATGACCATATTCGGTCACAAATAAAATTTGACCCCAAATTGACCCCACGGGCCACGCCCATTTTTGACCCCGGGGTCACCATTTTAACAATTTTGAAAGAGTATTGTACATTGATCATTACTACCAAGTTTCGTCGAAATCCGGCTGGCGGTTCATGAGAAGATTTTTTAAGAATTTATGCTATTTTTAGATGGCGGCCATCTTGGATTAGCGATGGCCTCCATTTTAATAAATCTGAAAAGGCTTCACCCATGGACCATAACTTTTAAGTTTGGCTACCATGGGCCAAGCGGTTCATGTGAAGAAGAATTTTGAAATCTCTAATAAAAGAACGACCTTTTGACCTTTCGGTGGCCATCTTGGATGACATAACCATCAGATTTCGACAAAAAATGCACCAGAGTGATCGCCTCTTTGATACATTCAATTCGATATATGACTTGACCATATTCGGTCAAAAATAAAATTTGACCCCAATTTGACCCCACAGGCCACGCCCATTTTTATTTTTGACCCCGGGGTCACTATTTTAACAATTTTGAAAGAGCATTGTACATTGATCATTCCTACCAAGTTTCGTCGAAATCCGGCTAGCGGTTCATGAGAAGAAGATTTTTTAAGAATTTATGCTATTTTTAGACGGTGGCCATCTTGGATTAGCGATGACCTCCATTTTATCAATCTAAAATAAAAAGGCTTCACCCATGGACCATAACTTTTAAGTTTGGCTACCATGGGCAAGCGATTCATGTGAAGAAGAATTTTGAAATCTCTAATAAAAGAACGACCTTTTGACCTTTCGGCGGCCATCTTGGATGACATAACCATCAGATTTCGAAAAAAAAATGCACCAGAGTGATCGTCTCTTTGATACCTTCAATTCGATATATGACATGACCATATTCGTTCAAAAATAAAATTTGACCCCAATTTGACCCCACGGGCCACGCCCAGTTTTGACCCCAGGGTCACCATTTTAACAACTTTGAAAGAGCATTGTACATCGATCATTCCTACCAAGTTTTGTCGAAATCCGGTTGACGGTTCTTGAGAAGAAGATTTTTGAAGAATTTGTGCTATTTTTAGACGGCGGCCATCTTGGATTACGCAATGACGTCATTTTAACAATTTTGTAATCCCCCTACCTAAGGACCATGATCATGAAGTTTGGTGACTATAGGCCCAATGGTTACTGAGGAGAAGACGTTTTTGAAATGTTAAAAGCACGGACGACGACGGACGACGGACGACGGACGACGGACACATTGCGGTAACAATAGCTCACATGAGCTTCGCTCAGGTGAGCAAAATAAAACTTAACCAAACAACTTAACCAAAAACTTTAACTGGACACAGTACGTACGCCAAAGTGCCGACTATATCGCGCTTTCCGCAAGCGGGCGCGACAAAAATCATCCTACGAAGAAAAATAATCCCCTTTGAGGGATAAATTTTCAATTTACGGATAAATTTATTAATTTTTATTATACTGAATTTATTATTTTGGCTGTGATAATGTAATAAATTCAGTATAATAATTTTACATACTTTTAATCATCAAATATATGCAGTCGTTAGTTCTATATATAATAATGCATTTCGGGAAAAATAAATGATTACTCCCTCAAAGGATATGTAGCTGGAGAAGTATGCTAAGCACTTTTGGTGAAATCAGCGACTGAACACAATAGCAATTATAATCCAGTTATAGAGCAAAAAAAAATTGTCCTCTCAAAAAAAATAATCCTACAAAGAGAAATAATCCCCTTTCACACACAGAGTGGCTACGGAAAGACCAATACTGACCGTAGATGTGTTTTAAAGATGCTCAAGATTGACAAAATCAATAATTGCTTTAAAATAATTACTTGATGAGATAAATTATTAATCCCTTATTGCCTTGGAAGTGTTCATGAAAGGAACAGTGAAGTAATTTGATACCGATATACTGCTAAAGTGCTAATTGTTTGTTTCGATTATCAGTTTATCATGTAAATGTGCATTAATCGAATACATATACAGTATACACTCGTTTACTCGATGTCCAGGGGACTGAGGAAAATACTTAACAAAAAGTTGAGTTAACAAAAGTTGTAACAAGAGCTGTAGGAGAACAGCATAGCTCGACTACGAGGGTTGTCGATGTACACATAGCTTGACAAAGAAGGTGGCCGCGGCCCGGATAGAAACCTTAACCAAGGTTGACTAAAAACCTTAACCAAGGAAAATTAACTAAGTAATTCAAGGTTAAATGTAGGTCAATGTCAGATATAGGACAGGGCTTATTGATGTACATTACTAGGAGATGAAGTTTTCCAAGTATGGTTGCTGTAGGCACAGGAGTATTCCATATACAAGCACGACTAACAACCTTAACCAAGGGGAAATAACTAAGTAATCCAAGGGTAAAAGTAGGTCAAGATCAAATATAGGTCAGGGATAATGTATGTACATCACTAGGAGATGAAGTTGTCCAAGTATGGTTGCTGTAGGCCCAGGAGTATTCCATATACATGCTTGACTATAAACCTTAACCAAGTTTGAGTAAAAACCTTAACCAAGGGGAAATAACTAAGTAATTCAAGGTTAAATGTAGGTCAAGGTAAAATATAGGTTAGGGGTTATTGATGTACATCTCTATGAGAAAAAGTTATCTAAGTATGGTGTCTGTATGCACAGTAGTATTCCATCTACAAGCTTGACTAAAAACCTTAACCAAGGTTGAAGGTTGACTAAAAACCGTAACCAAGGGAAATTAAGTAAGTAATTCAAGAGGAAATGTAGGTCAAGGTCAAATATAGATCAGGGGTTATTGGTCAAGGTCAAATATAGGTCAGGGGTTGTTGAGGTACATCACTAGGAGATGAAGTTGTCCAAGTATGGTGGGTGTAGGGCCAGGCGTATTCCATATACAAGCTTGACTAAAAACCTTAACCAAGGCGTGACGCCGACGCCGGGGTGACTACATAAGCTCTCACTATTCTTCGAATAGTCGAGCTAAAAAAGGAAAACATGTACTTGGGACCAAGAATTGACTTCGAGTTATCAATAGTTTGACTTAAGAGGGTTTATAGTAACGAGTGTCGACAGTATGTAACTGATAAATACGGTGCAGAGCTCCAAATAAGCTGCGTATTTGCGTAAATACCCAATTAAAATTGCCAAAAACCCAATTGAAATCAGAAGTAGTGAGTATCAAAAAGCAATGAAAAATTTCTGGTATCTTTATCATGCTACAGAAAACAATAAACAGACCACAAATATAGCATATTTTCTTATTTTTCCATGAAAACACATCTTGGTATTTCATTAGAATTGTCTCCAAGGAGACAATTCTAATGAAATACCAAGATGTGATTTCATTTAGAAGGAAACTATTGAATAAGTGCGGTTTGCTGATGTGTAAACAGTAGTGTCATTCTATTTTACACAATTCAAATTTTGAAATACCCAATTGCTTCAGAAATGATGGAGTGACAATACTCAATTACTAATTCCTTATCTGGAGCACTGGATGTGTTTGAAAGATGCCCCAGAATGACAAAATCAATAATTGCTTTAAAATAATTACTTCATGAGATAAATTATTAATCCTTATTGCCTTGGAAGTGTTCATGAAAGGAACGGTGAAGTAATTTGATACCGCTAAAGTGCTAATTGTTCGTTTCGATTATGTGCATTAATCAAATATATATACAGTATACACTCGTTTACTCGATGTCCAGGGGACTGAGGAAAACACAATGGCGTATCCTCAGCACGAAAAGGGTTAACAAGAGTTGTAAAAAAGGAAAGCATTTACTTTGGACCAAGACTGGACTTTGAGTTATCAGTAGTTTGACTTAACCCTTTCACCCCTAAGTAACTGAATGGGCTGCGATATGTTTGTTTTGCAACCAATCCAATCATCGCAAAATGATTTTCAGACTATTCCATTTATAAAAAGGGGGTATTTGTTTGTTCTCAAAAATATGAAAATTACTTTCAAACAGTGCAGATCCTGATGAGACGGCTCGTTACGAGCCGGCTCATCTGGATCTGCACTGTTTGCATAAACCGATAAAGCGGGCTTTCGGGTTCAAAGGGTTAAGAGAGTTTAAACTAACAAATGTTGACTCATAGTGTATAACTGATAAATACCGTGAGCGATTTTAAAAATACCGTATTTATAACCATATACTACAGAGCCTCCACAGGGGACGGGATTTTTTTTATTAATTCATTCCCACGAAATAACAATTTGTTCCCTCAATTCAACAATGCGTTCCCTCGAATTAACAATTCGTTCCCACGATATAATTAACAATTCGTCGCCTCGAATTAACAATTCGTTCCCACAAAATGACAATTCATTCCCTCAATTTAACAATTATTTCCCACGATATAACAATTTGTTCCCACAATTTGTTCCCACAATTCAAATTGTTATTTCTTGGTAACAAATTGTTAAATTGAAGGAACGAATTGTGAATTCGTGGGAACAAATTGTGAATTCGTGGGAATGATTTGTTAATGACAAATCCGCACAGTCTGATCAGGATCTGTAGCCTATTTCACGAACCTCCGTTAGTCGACTAAACTGTTAGCAGACTAAACTAAGTTTAGTCGACTAACCATAGTCTGCTAAACTTTTTGACATGTTTGCATTTCACGAACGATTTTGTAAGCCACGTTCAAAACAACCGTGAGCGCCGCCATCTTGGAATTCCGTCGTCTGCTATTTTGCTTAGTAGACTAACCGACTAACGAGGAGGCTAAGCAAAGTAGACTTTGCTTAGTCGACTAACGTGTTCGTGAAATGCGTTTTTCCCGTTAGTCGACTAACGGCCTGAAGTTTAGCAGACTAACCGAGTTTAGTCGACTAACGGAGGTTCGTGAAATAGGCTACTGAACTGGTCGCTAATGATTCCACCAATTAATGAAGCACCCGTCATGGTTCTAACAAGGAATAATGATCATTATTAGGCTACAGGAGTGTGCTGTCCAAGGAGCTACACTGGTCACAGATCCCATAAGCCCCATTTCTCCAGTCACAGCCACACATGACAAAACCGTGATACATGAATAATTAGACCACTGCCAAGCAATATAGTCCAATCATATTGGAGTATTTCGTCCGTATATATCCCATATACAGACGAAATGATCCTATCTATTAAACGTGCAGGCACGTGAAGCACACCTCAAGCGACCGAACCCAATTTTGACGCTGAAATTTGAGAAAGTCATCTTTATCGCCATACGTAATGTGTGTAACATAATTTTTATTCATTTTCATAATTAGAGTAAATGAGCTCGAAAGTCGTCCATTTTTTTAATTTTCATTCCAGTGAAATTACCACCAACTTTCGAGCACATTTACTCCAAATATAAAAATGAATCACATTTATTTTACACAAATAACGTATGGCGATAAATATGGTTTTCTCAAATGTCGGCGTCTGTTCTCTCGTACCGATATACGTGACGCATCATGACAAATCGTGCCCAATTGGGGCTGCGATCAGCGTAGCCCCAGATCAGCCTGCTCATCCGCACAGTCTGATCATGGTCTACGCTGTTCGCTGTTCGTCATAGGAACATTCATAGTGCTTTTAATAATTGCGCACATATGTGAAGCGTCACGACAAAATGTGCCTAGATAGGATGCGACCAGTGTAGCCCCATCAGCCCGACCATACGCATAGTCTGATCAGGGTCTACATCGTGTTCGTGGACATTTCACATAATATGTCAGTGACGCGCTTTTGCGACGTTTAAAATGGGCGGGACAGAATAAGATGAAAATAGAAAAATAAGTCAATTAACAGTTTTATTGAAGTATGTCTTCCATGCCGCAATTCAATTAATACCTTCCAATTTGTATCAACGTATTTGGCCCAACGTATCCATAGCACACTATATAGAAGTACACAGTAAACTGTGGCGCACATGTGTAATGAATGATTGTGGAGAGTGTACAATGACATGTAGCATTGAGTTGCACGGGGAAGTCTGACGTATGGAGTACTCAGGTGCGTAGCTGGTGCATTTTGGCATGTCGAGGGTGGAGGGTAATTTTCACTATGCGGTGTATGACTAAAACGTCCAATTTCAATGAACGTGTGCTGACCAATTCGACTACATTACTTCCATTTGCTTCAAATGAAAAATATTACGTTCATACATGTATGTATTATCTGTGACGCTTCCAATTGTCGTGAAATGGAATACATTTCCGTTTTGTATACCCAAAATAAAATAGTTAGATACGCACCTGAAAGTCACGTGGTCTAGTCAGATAGACACTTCGTGGAGTTGGACACGAGATATATCACTCGACCTAACGGTCTCGTGATATATCTCGTATCCAACTCCACTCAGTGTCTATCCTATACTTAGCATGCTGAAGAAACAGTATATGCAGTATATCAGAGCTCCAGATAAGCTGCGTATTTGCTTAAATACCCAATTGAAATAGCCAAAAACCCAATAGAAATCAAAAGTAGCGAGTATCAAAAAAGCAATAAAAATGTTGTGGT
>CM055281.1:60565363-60856474 GCA_029237695.1 Conchocele bisecta
TTGTTGTGTGTAGCGGTCTAAGGGTTAAATGTATATTACAGCAAAATTGAGAAAATTAATGTGTAATAATATGATAAAATTTTGAAAATGTTTATGTAGATTTGGCGTTCCTACGGAAGCCCATTAGGGCCACTTCACTTTTTTTAATTTCCATTTATTGAATTTTCAAGTTCTTTTCTTGAATTTTCGAGATATTTTCTTGAAATAAACAACTTGAAATCTTGAATTTTCAAGTTATTTTCTTGAATTTTCAAGAAAAGATCTTGAAAATTCAAGAAAAGTCAAGAAAAGATCTTGAAAATTCAAGAAAAGAACTTGAAAATTCAAGAAAACATCTTGAAAATTCAAGAAAACATCTACATCTTGAAAATTCAAGAAAACATCTTGAAAATTCAAGAAAACATCTACATCTTGAAAATTCAAGAAAATATCTTGAAAATTCAAGAAAAGATCTCGAAAATTGAAGAAAAGATCTCGAAAATTCAAGAAAAGATAAAAAAAAAGTGAAGTGGCCCTAATGGGCTTCCGTACGTTCCTTTGCTCTAGCTAGCAATACTTATATATGTAGATTTGGTGTTCCATACAATTTACATACCAAGCCGTACATTTTCATATGAACTGATACAGATAACTGGGTCATTACCTAGGTCAATGGCAGTAACTGAACAAGTTGTATCTGACCACTGTAACTATTGTTAGCTGAAAATTGTCGTCTGCTGTTTTATATTTTGCTGTTTTTTCTCAATGAAACATGGTTTGATAGAACTTTAAAATTGTTTCCAATAGACATTATTCTAAAGTGCTGTCAAAGCATGTTTTTGAAAATTGGTAAATAAACAAGGGCATCATTATTCCCCTCGCTGGCAGCTTCGATGATAATAATTAAAAAAGATTTACCACATTTGCATTCCAAATTAAGCCTTACGAACAAGGTGGAAATAAGTCCTCAGTGACCTTGACCTTGGGTGGTCAGACATGGGTTGTATGTAAAACAAATCACCATCGTAAGGCACACAGTGTGGCCAAATATTATCAAAATCGGTGAAGAAGTTTGTAAGTTATTGAAAAATGTACGTCTCCATTGGAGAGGTTTTTCAAACACTCAAATTTCTATTCAGCTATGGAAGTTGTTTATTCATCGATGAGAACAAGGTGACTGGTGGAGCGCAGTGGCCTGGTGGTTAGAGCGTCAGACTGCTGATCTAAAGGTCGTGGGTTCGAGCCTCACCGGAGGCGCTGCGTTGTGTCCTTGAGCAAGACACTTTATCCACACTGCTCCAGTTCACCCAGCTGTGAATGGGTACCGATAATTCGTAGTTGCTCTGTAAATACGAATTACCGGCTTCTCTCAAAAAATCTCTACCTCTGTTCTTTCTCCCATTCTTGGGAGACAGCATGCAAGGTCCTAGAGCCAGTGCCGCCGTTAAATATAAGCAAAAAAAAACAACAAAAAACAAGGTGTATGATCACGTGGTACTAGCAACAACAAGTACCGATTCAAAGTTATAGTGTCCTTATTACGTAACGGATTTTGATGAAATATGGCGCATCAAACGCGTCGTGTTAAGCTGCATTTGGTGGTCTCTGTATTTTCGCCCAAACTTCTGTCGTTTTTGCGAAGAATCGATTTCCGTGTCTCTGACACGGAAATCGATTCTTCGCAAAAACGACATAAGTCTGTGCCAAACTCCCTAGACCAAATGCAGCTCATGAAGACGCGTTTGCTGCGCCATATTTCATCAAAATCCGTTGCATATTAAGGAAAATATCAAATAATACTTACTTTGGAGTAGGCGACGTTGTTGTTGTTGTAACCACGTGATCATGCACCTTGTGAGAACATATGACTTATAACTATGTATTTCATGGGTAGGTATATAATAAAAACACATTGTCATCAAGTATCTATTATCAAAACATCCTTTCAACGTGAAAGATGGACAAGATAAAACAACAAATATGGCCTGTTGGCACACAAATGCCCCCGCTGGCAGCCAAAGAAAACGAGGCACATTTGATCACAGTAGTCAGAAAAGCATGTGTGGATTTGCAGACCATCAGCACAATGGGTTTGTGAAATATCGAGACATTATAAGACATTTACCCAAGTTTCGAACCCACCAAGTAAGTGACCTTGACCTGGGCCTAGTGGGGGCGGGACGATCGTGGATTTGTCACAGGGTGGTAGAGGACCATTAGAGCAATGTGTGTGCGAAATAGCAAGCAGATCCATGCAAGGAAACAGAAATTATACGATATTTACCAGAGTGTTAAGATTTCAAATGCACCAAGTAAGGCGACCTTGTCCCTGTGCTTAGTGGTGGCAGGATGATCGTGGATTTGTCACAGTGCAGTAGAGGACCATTAAAGCAATGCGTGTGTGAAATATCAAGCAGATCCAATCAAGGAAACAGACATTATAAGACACTGGCATTTACCCGAGCGTTAAAGGTACATGCCCACTCAGTAGGCACACAATGGTCTTTATAGGAATTAAGTAAGTGTATAATTGTGTCACTATTCCACCAGTTCTAAAAATTATGAGTGCCCGCTATATCATTTAATAATATTTATTTTGCTGATAGTGACGCGCGGTGGTATCAGACTATTTATGCAAATGAGGCATGATATTTTTTTAATGATTTACACATTAAATGCATCGCCTGAAAAAATAATATTTTTGACAGATTATAAAGTATGAGCATTGCACATGAAACTTGCTGGGCTTAGCGGGTCGGGGGGGGGGGGGGGGTGGAGGCGGCGGGACGAACATGGATTTGTCACGGGGAGATAGAGGACCATTAGAGCAATACGTGTGTAAAATATCAAGCAGATCCATGAAAGGAAACAGAAATGATAAGACATTATCAAATGCACCAAGTAATGTGACATTGACCCTGGGCTTAGCGAGGGCGGGATGTTCGTGGATTTGTCACAGGGTGGTAGAGGATCAGTAGAGCTGGTAACACTATCTGCCCCCCTCACCATTCATTGTTGGGGGCAACATATACAGCAGACAGCAAATGTGTTTATGCAATAGCTCAAACTAGAGCTGAGTGGCATCTGAGGAAACCGGTGCATTTTTCGACGTGAAACATTTTATGCCGGTGCAGCACGAGTGAATAAAGCACAACTCTCATTAAATACTCAACAAATGGTTTATTCGTCCTTGATATATTTCATGGATATTTGGCGATACTGGACAGTGACACACCATGACAAAATCTGTGGCCATGACTGGAGAAATGTGGCTTATGGGTTTTACGACCAGTGTAGATGCTGATCAGACTGTGCATCCGCTGTCTGATCAGCATCTACACTGTTCGCCATGTCATCTATGAAACACCCGTAATACTTCTAACAATGTTGGCCCTAAATGATACTTTTTTGTGTTGATGGGCTGTTAACCCTTACTACGCTGGAGACGGAAAATGTCGTCTGCTGTTTTTCATGTTTGCCTTAATTCTTAACAAAACACCTGTTTTGACAGCACATGAGATTCTCATGCGCTGTCGAAACAGGTTTATGTCGAGAAATATTGAAAATAAAACATTTCCGGCAGGCGACAAAAAATAATTCAGCGTAGTAAGGGTTAAGCACCATTCCATTCAATTCTAGCACTGAATATCGTTATCGGGCTACAGGAGTGAGCTACGTGATCTGGTGGAGCTACACTGGTCACAAATCCCATAAGCCCCATATCTCCAGTCACAGCCACATATGTCTTATTGAGTTTCAGATCAGTGTAGCTCCTGATCATCTAAACATTCCTGCCGTCGGATACGTCGCTGTATTGTTCATAAATCTTGATGTTTGCAAACAGTGTAGATCCAAATGAGATGGTCCATAATTTTTCTACAAAATTGCCCCCTTTGCTAATTAATGGAATAGTCTTAAAATAATATGGAATAGTTAATTCCAGTTACTTAGGGGTAAAAGGGCAAAGCCATATTTTAAATAAGTTCATAGGCATATGTAAAACTTGAAATACGTTCTTTTCTATTTGTTTTATTTCTCATTGAAAGTATATGTTGTAACCACTCATTTGAACCGTCTCGACGAGATGGTCCAAATGGTGGTCACAACATGTAATTTCGAGGTAACATAAGAGAACAGTGTTAGAGCCTGATCGGAAGGTCTGGATCTACACTGGTCACAAGGTAATAAGCCCCATTCTGTCAAGGTGCATCAGAAATAATCACAAGTATGAGATGATAAATATACATAGACAGGTTGAACAGCAATGAGCATTAACGTAAAATGGAATAAAATCAAAACACAAGTAAATTTGGAAAACGATAAATCAGTAACATTGATGGATATACATGTCAAAGACTCTTAAGCTAATTTACCTTGACCTTGAGAGCACACAGGCCGCATGGTGGGCTATAGAATGATAAATATGGATGTTGACAAATAAGTATATGAAGTTTCAAGTCAATCCGACTTTCGGTAACAGCTGGTAGGTAGCCAAAAAGTTAGCGCAAACAGGAAGACAAACAGATGAACAGATGGACAGGGTGGCGACTATATTAACACAGGGTACATAATAAACAAGAGCATCATTATCACTAAGCTAATGTCCTCACTGGGTAGCCTTGATATCAAAAAACCAGATGGCCGAGGCCCGCATGTCGAGCCCGCCGAGGCATTTGATGGTATTTTTAAAAACTTTAACGCAGATTTCGGACGGACGGACGGACGGACACACGGACGGCCCACCAATAGTGAAGAAGGGGCCATTTCCATTGTTCTAGATCAAAGAGATGGCCCCTTGTAATGAATAGAATAATGGGCCATACAGAATAAATCAAAGGATTATTTTGTGTTAGCCTCGGACGCACGCACACACGGACAGACACCCAGACGTCATTGTGATCTCTATGTCTCGCTTTCCGCAAGCGGGCTCGACAAAAACAGGCCTTACAAACAAGGTGAACATAAGTCCTCAGTGACCTTGGGCGGTCGGACGTGGGTCACATAGAAAACACAGCACCATCCCCAGACACACACGGTGGCCAAATATTATCAATGTCGGTGAAGCGGTTCATGAGTTACTGACACACGTATGTACATAGAAGAACGCTATAAGCCCGCTTGCCTATCGGCGAGGGAATAATCAGATGGCTGTAGCCCGCATGTCAAGCCCGCCATGGCATTTGATGGTTCCAGGGTGCATTGAAGATCCTTGTGTGAGAGATATATGGGTCATCTATTTAACCCTTTCACTCCCATGTTATTTTTCAGACAATTCCTTACCAGAAAGGGGTATTGTTTTTAGAAGTCAGAAAATATCCACAAACAATGCAGATCCTGATGAGACAGCTCGTTACGAGCTGGCTCATCTGGATCTACACTGTTTGCAAACGTTACAATAGAGGTTTGTAGTGCTGAAAGGGTTAACGCTAGTGTCAGATAGTGGCAATATGCAATTCTATGCAATTCTAGAGCCGCACACATATACATGTACCATCAATATATGTGGCTGCGACTGGAGAAATGGGGCTTATGGGATTTCTGACCAGTGTAGCTCCTATTCAAATATCACACTCGCGTAGCGTGATAATCTATATTACTTGGATGAAGCATGGCGGATGTTTCATTGATGGAATAGCGAACAGTGCAGATCCTGATCAGACTGTGCGGATGCACGATCCGCACTGGTCGCAAAACCCATAATCCCCATTTCTCCAGTCACAGCCACGTACATATCATTCAATACATGTTTACATTATACTCATTTATATACAAGTATAACGCTTTAAACAGGAACCCTTTGGGATATTTGCAGAATACAAACGTGTACATGTATATAGACATATTACCATTTACATCTCGACACAAATATTAAAATTTTGTGTTCGATTTTCATTTTACTTTCTCCTTGCATATATATTCAGTTTTGTGCCCACGTCTCGGATGATTATATTTAATTGTGTTTAACAGCCTGTCATCAGCTATGGTAATTTTAGGCCAGATTAACAGGGTCGCACCCCATATTTTAATTGTTGTGATTGTGGGGGGAGGGGGGGGGAATCCCAAAATCATAACTGAATAGTTACAGAAAAAATATATATTCAGCTCTGAAATTAGAATAGCCTTCACTGGTGCCAGGTCCTCATCACACCCAAGTCCCTTAGCACCCACCCCACTTCCCAAAAGTAATAGGATTAGTACTAATGGGTGTAACCAGATTCAACCCTAACCCAAGTACCAGAAAACCAACTAGAAAATGTTTTCATAGAACACGGATGCCCCACATATCGCTTTGATAATAAATGAGGCCAAATTCCAAGTCAAATTTTTTTTTACCTCAGCGTTAATGTTTTTGAAGCACCAAGTATGTGACCTTGGCCCTGGGCTTGGCGGGGGCAGGACGAACGTGGATTTGGCACAGGGCGGTAGAGGACCATTAGAGCAATGCGTATATAAAGTATGAAGCTGATCCGTGGAAGGGAACAGAAATTATAAGATATTTACCCGAGCGTTAAAGTTAAAGTTTTTGAAGAACCAAGTATGTGACCTTGACCCTGGGCTTGGCGGGGGGCAGGAGAAATGTGGATTTGGCACAGGGCGGTAGAGGACCATTAGAGCAATGCGTATATGAAATATGAAGCTGATCCGTGAAAGAAAACAGAAATTATAAGATATTTACCTGAGCGTTAAAGTTTTTGAAGCATCAAGTATGTGACCTCGACCCTGGGCTCGGCGGGGGCAGGATGAACGTGGATTTGGCACAGGGCGGTAGAGGATCATTAGAGCAATGTGTATATGAAATATGAAGCAGATCGGTCGAAGGATGAAGAAATTATGAGACATTTACCTGAGCGTTAAAGTTTTGTGACGGACGGACGGACGGGACGGGACGGACGGACAAGGGTAACACTAAATGCCCCATCCACTATCGTGGTGGGGAATAAAAATGTACCTGAGGGTCAAACCAGGGATATCGGGATTCCATTAAGGATGAAGCCCATAGTTAAATGTACCGGTTGCATGCTCCCAGCCAACGACTTGGCTCCTTTCCCATTAAAAGTGAAAGGTTCTCGTTATCTTAAGGGACATTGGCATTTTGAGGTAGAACAAGAAAATGTGGCCTGTTGACACACGCATGCCCACGATGCCAGATTGAAGAAACTCTGGCATACAGCTTAATTAAGTGCTAAATGTCCATAAGCAAAGTTGTGAAGGTCAGAAGGTCACGTTCATATTAAGGGCAGCATGGAAGTGTGGCATTTGTCCACAAGTATGATGCATTGAAATATACAGAAAACCTTCAGGGAAATAGAAGTTGTGGCAGAATTGAGAAACTCTGGCAAACTTCTTAACCTGAGCCACAGCTGGACACACGGATGGACAGACACAGAGTCCAAACAGTCTAAGCCGTGTCTACCGAGGCCTGGGGCATAAATATATCCCCTGGGCACGCTCTAGGCACAAAACTCTATATCGTGTGGCCACGTACAGTGGAAACCCTCTAATCAGGACACAGAGAAAAGTTAGTTGTGCTAAAGGTTGATAGTGTTCATTGCCCTTTATCTCCGATGATAATGTCTGTTCATGATCACAAAGAAGCCACGCATATCGTGAAGTGGCCATCTGCCTGTTTTACAGTGGAACATCTCTAAAACGGACACCCTGGGGAGCTCCACCAACATTGAAAAGCGTCAGTTAGGGACAATATGAAGAAATGATTTGAAATTGCCCTTCGGCAGATTAGCACATCCCCAGAATGCAATGGAATAGTTTACACAAATTAATACATACCGGTAACTGTAACAATCGAGACGCGCCATGTGATTTTGTGCCTTCGGACAATATTTTTCATAAATAAAGTCAAAAGTCGACAAAATGTTCAGAGAAAACAAAAATAAATATAATTCCGCATGTACTCTGAAAATTTTGACGCCATTGTAAATTTTGTAAACATTTTTCATGAAATAACGCAGATGTCGTCTGAAGGTACAAAATCACATGACGTTTCTCAATTAAAGGTTCAATATAATTTTTATAAAAATATTGATTATTTGTATAATGTTGTGTTATGTAATTATACATAGATTTTGATGAAGGTACTGATAACAAATGAGAATTGATTTACACAAGAATAACATGGTGATAATTCTGATAACTTACACATGCACACACGCACGCACGCACACACACACGCACGCACACACACACACTTGATAAGATATGGCAACCAAAGTGGAATGTAATCATTGTCCAGAATCATTTGTGGCTGTGACTGGAGAAATAGGTCTTATGGGTTTTGTGACCAGTGTAGATCCAGATCAGCCTGTGCATCCGCACAGTCTGATCAGGATCTGCACTGGTCGCAATTCCGTCAACGAAACACCTGTCATGCTTCTAACGAGCAATACAGATCGTTATTTGGCTACAGGAGTGTGTTATTGGATCAGAAGCTACACTGGTCACAAATCCCATAAGCCCCATGAGAACAGTGACGGAGAGCAGTGAGGGGGAAATGTGATAAGTGTAAGATTAGATAAGAAATATATTCCCATAAGAGAAATGGGGCTTATGGGTTTTGTGACCAGTGTAGATCAAGATCTGCACTGTTCGCCCTTCCATCAATGAAACACTGTCATGCTTCTAACAGGCAATACAGTTTGTATGTTTGTTTTGTTTATTGGTGTTTAACGGCCTATCAACAGCTAAGGTCGGGCAAATGGGTTTGATCCCATTTAACCTGCTGTATAGGGGTGAAAATCCCAAAATCAGAACGGAATATTTACATCGAGAAAAAATATATTCAGCCCTGAAATTAGAATAACCTGACCAGTAGCCGATTTCACCAACATACTTTACTACAAAGTATACTTTGAGCGAGTAATCATTTATTTTTCCTGAAATGCATTATTTCATATAGAACTAACAAATGCACATATTTCATGATTAAAAGTATGAAGAATTATTATACTGACTTTATTACATTATCACAGCCAAATTGGCTGTGATAATGTAATAAATTCAGTATAATAAAAATTAATAAATTTATCATAAAAAGTATACTTTGCTAGAAAAGTATACTGCTAGAAAAGTATACTTTGCAATGTTGGTGAAATGGGCTACTGGTCTCTGGTCAGAATTCCGGAAAGGATGAACCCCGATCATTAAATTACCCATCGCATTCTCCCACCTGCCACCCCCACATGTGATAAGATATGGCAACCAAAGTGGAATGTAATTAGTATCCAGAATCATTTATGGCGGTAACTGGAGAAATGGGGCTTACGGGTTTTGCAACCAGTGTAGATCCAGATCACCAATACGTGGCTGTGATTAGAGAAATAGGGTTTATATGTTTTGCGACCAGTGTAGATCCAGATCAGCCTGTGCATCTGTACAGTCTGATCCGGATCTGCACTGTTCGCGATTCCATCAACGAAACACCCGTCATGCTTCTAACAAGCAATATATATCATCATCAGGCTACAGGAGTGTGTTATAAATTTGATCAGGAGCTACACTGGTAAAAATTCCTATAAGCCCAATTTCTCCATTCAGTCACATTTATGGGTCACCATCTGACAAAAGGTAGCTTATCATCTGTGATCATTTTAGCTCCAGATCAGCCTATTTCACCAACATTGCAAAGTATACTTATCTAGCAAAGTATACATTGAGGGCGAAATCATTTATTTTTCCAGAAAAGCATTATTTCATATAGAACTAACGACTGCATATATTTGATGATTAAAAGTATGCAGAATTAATACACTGAATATATTACATTATCACAGCCATAATGGCTGTGATAATGTAATAAATTCAGTATAATAAAAATTAATAAATTTATCCTAAAATTGAAAATTTCTCCCTCAAAGTATACTTTGCTAGAAAAGTATACTTTGCAATGTTGGTGAAATAGGCTACAGATGAGCCTACACGTACGCAGCAAGCCCCGATTTTTCACGGAGAGTAACCGATGGCAGATCAAATTAACATTACCCACAATCAATTACAAGTTCAAAAAGTTTCATAATAGATTTACCGGTGTTCAAATATGTGTCTGTGACTGGAGAAATGGGGCTAATGGGATTTGTGAGCAGTGTTGCCCCTGATCAAATAACACACACTCCAGTAGTCTTATAACTGATAACGATCTATATTGCTTGATCAAATCAAAACTAGATGGCTGTGACCCACATGTCGCACCCGCCAAGGCTTTGATAGTGCTGGTATACCGAAAAACCAAAAACAGACGTTATGTAACGTTAACCAATTCTAGCATTTTCCACCAACCGTATATGTGCACATCATTAAATGTGAACATGTTGACTAAAGAATTGCATCGGCTGACAGTATAAATGTTTCAATTTTGCTCTTACAAACGTTATACAATGTTTAGTGAAGTGTGCCTCTTTCCTGCTTCGAACCATATATGGCATGATGAAATTCATCCTACGGTAATTTCTAAGCCAATCACTGGCCAGTATTGCACTCCACTTATTTCACATATTGCAAGATTTAACCCCAATAAGTTACATATTACCAGATTTAATGTCGACAGGAAATTGAAGGTAAATACTCGGATGGGAGACTACATTATAAACTTGGCTAATTATAAGTATGTTATTGTTCACAGTGGATTTTAAGGTACAATAACTTACACTTATCGTGTCACAAGTCAGAGCTAGACGGCCATAAATCCCATAATCCCCATTTCTCCAATCACAGCCACATTGTCAAATTAATCGTACAAAAATAATGCATCGACATCGTATTTATGTCAAATACCATATTTATTCTAATAAAAAACCCTTCATTTATAGAACCCCACATCTCCCATATCCTTAATAGCAAAAGTATATCTCAAATTGCATAGTCGCAGGATTTGATAGGCTGGTTGGGATTTTACGTTCATTTAACAGCACGGTCATATACAGAACAGCATCAGGATTGTTTATCAGAATAGCTATGGTACTGTAATAAAAATAGCTTCGTAATTTGACATTTAGAAGGTTTTCGTTGCATGGAATGTGATTTGTCCTCACACTGATATGTATGTTGGGTAATCTATAACGGAATGTATTCATACGCCAATACATTGCATGTATTAGCATATATTGAAAGACAAAAATGTTGTGGTGAAATCACGTAAAATATTGAAGATTTCTAACAGTTCGTTTTGTTGTATACATGTAGTTGTGAACCAACATGAAAATCCGGGATTTATTGAGTTCCGACTTTATCAGCATCTAACCCCTAGAATGCGGGAAATGAAAATTGTCGTCTGCTGTTGTTTTATTTTTTCTCTCGTTTCTCAATAACATACATGATTCGACAGCACTTTAGAATCATTTCCACTGGAAATGATTCTAAAGAGCTGCCGAAGCATGCTTTTTGATGAGAAAAAATGGAAAAAAGAAAATAAACAGCAGACGACAATAACGTAATTCGGCATTCTAAAGGGTTAAAGTGTTCATTAAAAAAGCATTATGAATGCCAACAAAGTTGTAAACTCAACAAGTCCATTTTCATCATGGCATGTCACACAATATTTGAACATGTTTTGCATAAACCACATAAATATGGTTAACTAATATCTAATATACAACACACCAAAAAATGGGGGTGGGGGGGGGGGGGAGGGGGTGACACAATAGGTCAAGATTTGTTTGTTTAATGGTGTTTAACTATCAACAGAAAGGTCATATAAAGCTGGGCCAACGGGTTCGATCCACCATGTAACATGTAAACATATTTATCCCGGCAACACAGTGCGTATGTGCCGTGAAACATTTTTGATATCCAGTCAATACTATTTTTTGCATTTTACAGCCATTTGTAGGTGTTGACAGGATAAATAGAAAAGTAGGTCAGTGCCGTGAATGGGAAAAATATCTGGCGCGGCACGGAAACGGGATGGGCGAGTCTCTACCGAGCACATCCTGTTTCCGTGCCGCGCCAGATATTTTTCCCATTCACGGCACTAACCTACTATTCTCTATAACCTGCTGCAGCGGGGGGGGGGGGGGGGGGGGGGGGGGGGGGGGGGGGGGGGGGGAACACAAAATCATCGAAAAAAGTATATAAATTAGAATAACCTGACCTGGTGCAAGGTCATACAAGAATGCCAACAACGAACGTGAGGGCCAAACCCGATCACCTTACGGGATTCCGGTAAGGATGAACCCCGATCGTTAAAGTACCCATCGCATGCTCCCACCTGCCACCCACACAATAGGTCAAGGTCATTGATATATAGGGGTTTGCAACAAGTACACAAAGATATGGAAGAAAGGGCGATATAAATGATGAAACGCGTCAAAACGGATCGACCGACACAGACGACATAATGCATAAGCACTCCTTCCTTTGAACGGTGAACTAAAAACTCATAAAGTTTGTTTATTGGTGTTTAACGGCCTATCAACAGCTAAGGTCATTTAAGGCCGGCCAACGGGTTTGATCCCAATTCAACTAACTGCATTTGGGGGAAAATCACAAAATCATCGAAAAAAGTATATAAATTAGAATAACCTGACCTGGTGCAAGGTCATACAAGAATGCCAACAACGAACGTGAGGGCCAAACCCGATCACCTTACGGGATTCCGGTAAGGATGAACCCCGATCGTTAAAGTACCCATCGCATGCTCCCACCTGCCACCCACACAATAGGTCAAGGTCATTGATATATAGGGGTTTGCAACAAGTACACAAAGATATGGAAGAAAGGGCGATATAAATGATGAAACGCGTCAAAACGGATCGACCGACACAGACGACATAATGCATAAGCACTCCTTCCTTTGAACGGTGAACTAAAAACTCATAAAGTTTGTTTATTGGTGTTTAACGGCCTATCAACAGCTAAGGTCATATAAGGCCGGCCAACGGGTTTGATCCCAATTCAACTAACTGCATTTGGGGGAAAATCACAAAATCAAAACGGAATATTTACATTGAAATTAATACATATTCAGCCCTGGAATTAGAATAACCATTTATTTTTCCCGAAATGCATTATGTCATATAGAACTAACGACTGCATATATTTGATGATTAAAAGTATGCAGAATTATTATACTGAATTTATTACATTATCACAGCCAAAATGGCTGTGATAATGTAATAAATTCAGTATAATAAAAATTAATAAATTTATCCTTAAATTGAAAATTTCTCCCTCAAAGTATACTTTGCTAGATAAGTATACTTTGCAATGTTGGTGAAATAGGCTACTGGTGCCAGGTCCATACCACACCAAGCCACTTGGCCTCTTCTCCTAAAAGTAATAGGATTACGAATAATCGTATTACTCATATAAGGGGTACAACCAATTTCAACTCTAAAATACAAGAATGCCAAAGACGTATCGGAGGGCCAAACCAAGTCTCTGGTCAGGATTCCAGTAAGGATGAATCCCGATCATTAAATTACCCATCGCATGCTCCCACTTGCCACCAACCTGATGACATAATGAGAGGAACTCTATAAGATAGCAATCTTTTGTTCCAATCCTCTATACACTGCTTGTACATGTATACCGAAAAATGTTGTAATCACTATTTAATAAAATATGTTTATACCAACCTGATGACATAAGAACTCGTTTGAACTTCCTTTTAACGGTGAACAAAAATCTATGGAGGTTGAACAGTTATTCCTTGATTATGTCATATTATACACGCGTATACATTGGCGATACATGATTGATATATTAAGGTCACAAACGGTGGAATGTTGCATACAAAATATAATTTTCATGTTTATCATCTGGGCCCGGTTGCTCAAAGCTTCTGTTAGCTTAACAGACTGTTAAATCCTTAGCGTTGCTAAGGATTTAACAGTCCGTTAAGATAACAGAGGTTTTGAGCAACCGGGCCCAGCTTTTCATTTTTAGTTATTCTTCAAAAAGTTTGAGAGTTCAAAGTGAATTACCACACGCTTATGTAGACACACTTACAGATACTGTGTATCATTTTGGTAATGAATCTACAAATAGAACTAGTCTGTTTCACGAAACCTGCCCAAATTTTACGGCCATATAAACAATGCAAAAACATATTTTTTTTTATAATAGTTTGTTTGTTTATTGGTGTTTAACGGCCTATCAACAGCTACGGTCATGTAAGGCCGGGCAAACGGGTTCAATCCCATTTTAACCTGCTGCATTGGGAGGAAAATCCCAAAATCAGAACAGAATATTTACATCGAGATAAAATATATTCAGCCCTGAAATTAGAATAAGCTGACCTGGTGCCAGGTCCATGCCACACTAAAGTCACTTGGCCCCTTCCCCTAAAATAGGATTACGAATAATCGTAATACTCACATAAGGGGTATAACCAGATTCAACTGTCACATACAAAATTCCAAAGACGTATGTGAGGGCCAGACCAGGTCTCCAGTCGGGATTCCGGTAAGGATGAACCCCGATCGTTAAATTAAATTACCCATCGCATACTCCCACCTGCAACCCACTTCGATAATAGTAAATTTAGCAAAATTTAAGAACGAGTCTTCTTTTTATTTCGTGGAATTTGGTCAAATATTGATTTTATTACGAAAAAACAATTTGCCGTTATATCCCCATGGACATCTTCACTCTCTGAACATGGGAAAGTTTTTTCAGAAATTCAAAATTTAACTTGTTTTCTGAGTTAGATGATTTCCAAGTTACCTAGCCAGGTTTCAGACTCGTCCCACAGCCCCTCTACCTCCTTCCCCCCACCCCCCCCCCATGTCAAATTGCCATAGATAAATCAAATTTTCGTGATAAAATCAAGATTGGACCAAATTTCATGAAATAAAAAGAAGGCTCACACTTAAATTTTCATAACATTTATTATTATCGAAAAAATATTGTTTTTGCATAGTTTATATAGCCGTAAAATTTGGGCAGGTTTCGTGAAACAGACAGTACAGATTATGTTTGTAAAACATGGATATGCACCCATGGCATACTGTAACTAGAGATTGTGTGTAAAAAAAAGTAAACTTTAAATTTACACAAATTTCAGAGCCATTTGAGAAAGTCTTGCAAACTTTTTGACGTAAGAAAATGGCTATGTGTTTCAGCACCATTGTGAAGGTCACAAAGGTCAGTCAAGGTCATGTCATTGGTGGTGCGATTGTGTCACACATGTTCAGGTGAATGAAGTGTCCAAATATTAAAAAAATCCTTCAAGTAATATTGAAGATATTACATGATGGAGAAACTCTTACAAACTTTAAGACGTAACAAAATGGCTAAGTGTTTATCACCATTTTGAAGGTCACAAAGGTCAAGGTCATGCCATTGGTGGTGCAAGTGCATCACACATGTTCAGGTGAATGAAGTGTCCAAATATTAAAACAATCCTTCAAGTAGTATTGAAATATTACATGATGGAGAAACTCTTACAAACATTTTGACGTAAATGCTCACGGACGGATGTAGACATATGGACGGACGGACAGAACCTCAAGAGCAATGCAATATGCCCCCTTTCTATTAGGGGGCATAACTACAGATTAGAACTTATAGATACTTTGTGTCATTTTGGTAAATCATATAAAATGGATTTAACCCTTTGCAGGCATTGACAATATGCTGTTGTTTATATTTTGTTTTCTTTCTCAATAAAAAACATGGTTTGACAGCAATTTAGAATCATTTCCAATGGAAATGATTCTAAAGTGCTGTCAAACCATGTTTTTGGTGAAAAAAATTGTAAATATAAAATAGAAAGCAGACGACAACATTTAATTTAGCATCGTAAGGGTTAAGAAAAACATGAATTGACAGAACATAAAAATCGTCTCAACTGAAGATGATTCAAATGTGCTTTGCTGAGATTTATTGAAAATAAAGCAGACGGAAAAAATGTGCTCATACCTGGCCAATCAAACTGCCAGATTTTGAACATGTGATGATAAATGTTTCACCAGATTACAAAAAAAAATAAAAACAAATTCCAATCACACAAAACACAATCCATAAACTGTGGCAGCCGATTGTATCCAATGCGATTTCATCGTTTACAAAGTCGAAATTCGAATAACACACCAATTTCAACATTTCTCCTTTGAAAATAAACACGTGACAAGAAAAGTTGAAACACAAAGTGAAATAATTGTGTGAAAATATGATATTAATTTTGCGCAATTTCAGGTTGAAAGTTCATGTTTAGACTTCGTAAAAGGCGAAATGGCAATGGAACAGTGGCAATGGAATGGCAATGGAACAATGGCCCATGATAATAAACAGTTATAATAATATGTGACATCCAACAACAATATTCACAGCTTTCCATTCATTCGAACACATATTTACACAGTCATAACAAACGCCCCTATCTACTGGTAAAAAAATTCTTAAATTCACACATGACGAACTCGACAATTCGACCTTGGTAGACCATACTGGTGGCTAAGTTCTGCGTCTGATTCTCGGGGTAGATCAAGTTCGGCCCGATGACGATGGCCAGTTGCTGGGCACCCATCTTGTTTTCTTCACTGTGTTCTATTACGCTGCAGGGATATTGAGAATATGAGGCACGCCATGTGATTTTGTACCCAGGGATATAGAGAATAGTAGGTTAGTGCCGTGAATGGGAAAAAATATCCGGCAAGGCTCAAGAATTTCTTTATTTCTCATCAGAAGTATATGTTGTGACCACTCATTAGAACCGTCTCGCCGAGACGGTTCAAATGAGCGGTCACAACATATACTTTGGTTCAGAAATAAGGAAAATAGATAGAGAATAGTAGGTTAGTGCCGTGAATGGGAAAAACTATCTGGCAAGGCATAGGAAACGGGATGGGCGAGGCTCTGCCGAGTACATCCCGTTTCCGAGCCGCGCCAGATATTTTCCCCATTCACGGCACTAACCTACTATTCTATTTATCCCGTCAACACCTACTAATGGCTTTAAAATGCAAAAAATAATCCCAGCCACCGCACATATTCATACGCAGTGATTAGGTCGTATTGACAGGATATCAAAAATGTTTCACGGCACCGCGTTTTACTGCACATACGCACTGTGTTGACGGGATAAATTGAGATATGAGGCACGCCATGTGATTTTGTACCCAAGAACGTATGCGATATTTCATGAAATATATTCACAGAATCTGTGATATTTTCCGTAAATGACGTCGAAAGACGAGAAAGTTTCATAGCAAATGGCATAGGACCAGGGCCCGCTTCACTAAACTTTGTACGACTAAAATGTTCGTAAGTGCAAATTTAGGATCGTCTGGAAATTTCAATTGATGGATTTACATTTATTGAGCATAAGCTACATATTCAAATCCAAATGTAAATCCAATAATTGTTTACAAGAAAACAATGTTAATGTGAAATTTATAAATCATAATTTTGCACTTACAAACATTTCATTCGTACAAAGTTTTGTGAAATGGCCCCCAGCTCCGACCACAACCCTTTCAGCATTAAGCGACTGGAATAGAACATTTTAGTCGTACAAAGTTTAGTGAAATGCACCCCTGGTTCTAATATTATCTCCCTTAACATGTTTCAACGACCAAACACTTGATTAAATCTATATAGCCCCTCTAAATGGCCACTAACTCATGTATCTATCAACCAAGGTCATGATTACACCCACAGCACGTACTTACTTTGTTAAATGTTTAAAGAGAACTTTAATGGTCTCCTGATTGTTCCGTGGCAATTCCTGGATCGTATTTTTTACCGCCTTCAATCGTTCACTCTTCAACTGCTTCACTACAACATCATAGTACCCATGTATGAATCAACATTGTTCGATTGATTGATTGATTGATTGATTGATTGATTTGTTTGTTTGTTGGGGTTTAATGAGAAAAATGTTAAAAAAAAATTACGCAGCAGACGTCAAATTTTAATTGAGCTTTGTAAGATTAAGGTAATACCCCATTATATATCATTACAATTATTTACGCTCGGCATGAATCAGTAAACAAGATAAGCTTGCAGTATAGGAATGAATGGCCTTTTTGTGGAATTTATCGGGGTATAAACTTGGAAAAGTCGCCGGAAGGCCTCGTCCAGTATTCCCACGACTTTTCCAAGTTTATATCCCCGATAAATTCAACAAAAAGGCCATTCATTCCTTATAATTCCAGCATTTGAAATAAATTAATCGAGACAATGTGTTTATTTTCCATTTTCTTAAGAATTATTTTAACTGCGCCTCACGGTTACGGAAAGTAGTTCGGCATGGGAGTTTACTGGGATATAAATTTTGGACAGAGACTTGCTACGGGCCAATCAAATGTTAGGAAATAGTTTAAATATTTTTGTGCTGGAATTATTGCATTTTTAACCCTTAGACCACTACTCACAACAATTGTCGTCTGCTGTTGCTTTTATATCTTGCCTTACTTCTCAATAAAAACATGATTTGACAGCACTTCAGAATCATTTCCAATGGAAATGATTCAGAAGTGCTGTCAATGCATGTTGTAAATTATTCTAAAGTGCTGTCAAAGCATGTTTTTGATGATAAAAATGGAGAATAGAAAATAAACAGCAGACGACAAAAAAATTATGATAGCGGTGTAAGGGTTAATATTTTGAACCGGGTGTTTGTTTGTTTGTTTGTTGGGGTTTAACGACCTATCAACAGCTAAGGTCATTTAAGGCCGGGTCAATGGGTTTAGTACTAAATCCCATATATTACCTGTACATGTACATGTTCAAGTGCATGTACACATGGGGAGAAAATCCCAAAATCAGAACTGAATATTTACAAGTAAAAAACTATATATTCAGCCCTGAAATCAGAATAATCCTGATCTGATGCCAGGTCCTCGCCACACCAGAATCACTTGGCCCCCTCCCAAAAGCAGTAGGAGCAGTAATTATCTTACTACTTTTATAATGGGCAATAACTCAATTCAACTCCTAGGTAACAAAAGAGCCAAAGATAAAAACGTACCTGAGGGCCAAACCAGGCAAATCGTGATTCCTATAAGGAGGAACCCATACCATTAATTTACACCGTCGCGTTCACACGACAAACCACCTACGATTGATTGATTGAGGTCCCATTGTAAATTAGGTATAATCACTAAAAGATTAATTTATAAGCTTTCCAATCAACAGCAAATATTATATGTCGCCTATTTACCACGTTAATTTAGCAAGATGTCCAGTCTGAATATTATCGATGATCCATTTCAAAATCTTGCCGATTGTTTGTCACAGATTATGCAAGTGGACTAGAGCATAAGATAGTCTTGTCACATTTTTAAATACATTTTATCCACATGGGATTTACTTTTAGCAATGAAAAAGGTGCATGATTACATGGTTACAACAAGAACAACAATGGCTGAAAATGTTGAAAGCGCGCCCACTCCAAAGAAAGTATTATTTAATATTTTCCTTAATAGGCAACAGATTTTGATGAAATATGGCGCAGAAAGCGCGTCTTCATGAGCTGCATTTGGTGGTCCCGGGAGTTCGGCACACACGTATGTCGTTTTTGTGAAGAATTGATTTCCGTTTACCGACACGGAAATCGATTCTTCACAAAAACGACAGAAGTACCGAGATCACCAAATGCAGCTTGACAAGACGCGTCTGATGCGCCATATTTCATCAAAATCATTTACATAATAAAAGAATACGTAGTTTGAATCGGAGGGCTTCTGGAAGTTTCAGTACTTGTTTTTGTTATTGTTGTAACCACGTGATCATACACCTTGATGAACATGCGTATTACATATTAAATATAAACATGAATAAAATAGCATGTGTATTTTTTATTCCGGATCTAAATTTTATGATTGTACAGTATATTTTTCCCTTTCACCACAAACTAACACAACTTACGATAACTTTTCAGGAATTTATCGAAGAGGGCGAAGGTGAAAACGGGTTCCTTGAGTTCGCGGAAGAACATCTTGAGGGCGCCTGTCAACACAGAGATATCCCACTTGGGATCGTCCAGGTCATAGTCACTCGCTGAAAATACAGACAGTCTTACAGTGGCTGTAACTGGAGAAATGGAGCGTATGGTCCTTTACGACCAGTGTAGATCATGATCAGACTGTGTGCAGGTTGATGGGCTGATGGGTTTTGCGACCAGTATAGATCCAGATCAGCCTGTGCATCCGCACCATCTGATCAGGATCTGCACCATTCTATCAACGAATCACCCATTATACTTCTAACAAGGAATATAGACTTATTTTTTCATTTATTGTTATCAGGCTACATGAGTGTTATATTTGATAAGGAGCTACACTGCCCACAAAGTCCATATGCCCCATTTCTCTAGTCATTCGCTGAAAATACTCACAGTCCGCCGACAAATGGCACCTAATGGCGTGTGTAATCATCAGGGGCCTGTTTCACTAAACTTTGTACAGCTAAAATGTTTGAAATTTAGGAGTCTGGAAATTTCAATGAATGGATTTACATTTATTGAGTATAGGCTGCATATGCAGCCTATGCTCAATAAATGTAAATCCAATAATTGTTTACAAGAAAACATTGTTAATGTGAAATTTACAGACTATCATAATTTTGCACTTACAAACATTTTAGTCATACAAAGTTTAGCGAAACGGCCCCCGGGAGTATTGATGTCGATTTTGTTAATGAATGAATCAAAGAACAAACAAAAGAATGAACAAACCGATAGACGGACAGACTAACAAATGAATGAGATTTTGCATGCAGAAAAATAAAGAGCGTGAACTCCGACATGAATGACATTTAGCTGTCAGGATTCTAGTAAATCCTTGATAAAGGCCTTATGCCAATATGTTGTGGTAAATAAATGTTGTAGTAACTCAAGAAATGGGACTTATGGGTTTTACGACCAGTGTAGATCCAGATCAGCCTGTGCATCGCACAGTCTGATCAGGATCTGCTCTGTTCGCCATTCCATCAAACGAGCACTATAAATCATTCTCAGACTACAAGACTGTGCTATTTGATCAGGAGCTACACTGGTCGCAAACCCTGTAAGCCCCACTTCTGCAGTCACAGCCACAAATGAGACATTCCATGTGATTTTGTACCTTCGGACAACTGCGTATATTCATGAAATACATTTACAATATTTTTCGTAAATGGCGTCAAAAGTTGAGAAAACTTTCAGAGTACATGCAAAATTATATTCCGCATGTAAGGTTTGTCAACTTTCGACTTCATTTATGAAAAATATTCTAAATTTTGTAAACTTTATTTAATGAAATTACGCAGATGTCCGAAGGTACAAAATCACATACTGTGTCTCAAATGGTGTTTAAACATCAACGGTAACTACGGTTAGACGCCGTGCATGACTTACTCTGGTCAACGATACACCGCAACTTCTGGACGACGGCGAGGTTTCCAGACACACGGTACAGCCCCTCGAGGTGAAGACCTGCAATACAGGGTCCAGCGGACCAGTGTCAGTCGGGGGCAAAACTAGAACAAGATGAATACGGCTCTTCTTGCCATGATAAATAGAGGATATTCATGTTATATTCGTTGCAAAAATATGAATATTCTATTTATTATATACCGCTCCATGGAAATTAGCAGTTTTTTAGACTGTATACGGTAATGAATGTGTATTTGCAGCCTATTTGCAGTCCGGCACTGCAGGTGCGCGTTATGAATATAGATACCGGAAGATGTTTATTTCATCGATGAAAACATATGACTTGTATTTACATCGTATAACTATGTATTTCATAGGTAGGTATATAATAAATATGTATAGCAAAAAATCACAGTGAATGGATATAGCAGTACATGTATATTAAACAAGAAATCAGCAACACTGATCGAGTCATTTGACCATAATTCCAGCAAAAAATATTTACACAATTCGCTAACATTTGATTGGACCGTAGCAAGTCTCTGTCCAAAATTTATTATCCCAGTAAACTCCCACGCCGAACTACTTTCCGTAACCGTGAGGCGCAGTTAAAATAATTCTAAAGAAAACGGAAAATAAACACATTTTCTTGATGAATTTATTTCAAATGCTGGAATTATAAGGAATGAATGGCCTTTTTGTGGAATTTATCAGGGATATAAACTTGGAAAAGTCGCGGGAATACTGGATGAGGCCTTCCGGCCTTCGTCCAGTATTCCCGCGACTTTTCCAAGTTTATACCCCGATAAATTCCACAAAATGGCCATTCATTCCTATATTGTATTGACCGTGCTCACAGTGGCTATAGAATGAAAATATGGATGATGACAAAAATTGAATGGGTTTAAAGTTCCAGCAACAGATAATGAGAAATAAGTTTCAAGACAATCAGACTTACAAAGATAGTAGGTAGTTGAAAAATTTAACGCAAATCTCGGACAGACGGACAGAAAAACAGTTGGACAGACGGGCATGGTGGCAACTATTAGTATGCCAGTGGACAATCTGTGCCCACCCGTAGCCTGTACTGTATTAACCCTTCTTACGCTGTTGACGGAAATTGCCATCTGCTGTTTTTCATTTTTGCTTTAATTCTTAACAAAAAACTGGTTATGACAGCACATGAGAATCATCTCCATCCATTGGAGACGATTCTCATGTGCTGTCAAAACCAGGTTTTTGTCGAGAAATATTGAAATAAAACATTTCCAGCAGACGACAACATTTAATTCAGCGTAGGAAGGGTTAAACGTTGTGCTCACCTCGCGTTTCAATAGCAGCGATGCACCGGGTAACAAATAATGGCACTTTCTGTTTTTCTCGGTCGCACAGCTGCTTCAGCTCTGCCCCAAACACGGCATCTATAAATAGAACCAGGAATTTGTGAATTAGTTTTGACATTGAATGAGGGATCGTAGGTAGTTATTTTTCTTTGGAAATCTATTTATAGACATCTGGTTCAATGTTGTATTTTAGCTTTTATTTCTTTAAAACTGAATGGTACTGAAATTGACATTGCAAACAGAGTAGACCCAAATCAGACTGCACATCTGTGCAGTCCGATATGAGTTTACACTGTTTTCTAATAAAATTAATAATAAGTGCGAAAATATGAATCCAACAAATAACACAGTCCCGGATCAGTAGCCGATTTCACCAACATTGCAAAGTATACTTTTCTAGCAAAGTATACTTTGAGGGAGAAATTTTCAATTTAAGGAAAAAATTATGAATTTTTATTATACTGAATTTATTACATTATCACATCCATATTGGCTGTGATAATGTAATAAATTCAGTATAATAATTCTGCATACTTTTAATCATCAAATATATGAGCCGCGCCATGCGAAAACCGGGCTTAATGACAAAAAGTTCTGTTTTTACTTTTTCACGTATTCTGAATTGTACATCTTTTGAAAGCCATATGCCGCCAAAATGATCAATGTATCCCAATTATTTTTCATTTTAGAAGTATTTTTATGACGCTTGGTAAAAACTTATATAACGTTTTAGATCAATGACGTTGAAATTACGACGTTTGTATCAACGGCGTATACAAGGGGTGTTGATAAAATACCCGGACAAGTCCAATAGATTTGTCATCTTTTATCGCATGTCAACCAAATTTAGATATCTCGTAGCCTTTCCAAGTGTTTCCCATTAGGCCAAGACAAAGTATGAAAATAATGTTTATTGCAGTTGCTATTAATGTAACTTCATGTTTTGGATTGCGGCCCAAGTAACGTAATTCCGTATAAATAATTTTCAAATAAGGAATTGCTGCAAATGGAGTATTTGTTTGTAGACAGTGCACGTGTACATTTGCAGTAGGCGGCTTATAACATTAACAAACAAGAGGGCCATGATGGCCCTAATTCGCTCACCTGACTCCATGAACACCAGAGGAGAATGTGACATTGAGTTCATGTGTTTTAAAAAAATTGTGCTATTTTTAGATGGCGGTCATCTTAGATTAAGCGATGACTCTCATTTTACAAAATCTGAAAATGCTTCACCCAGCATCGGCCATGTGGTTCCTGAGAAAAAGACGTTAAAAATCTTGAATAAATGGACCTTTTGGTAGCCATCATGGATGACATAATCATCCGATTCCGACAAATATTGCACCAGAGTGATCGCCTCATTGATACCTTCAATTTGGTATATGACATGACCATATTCGGTCAAAAATAAAATTTGACCCCAATTTGACCCCACGGGCCACGCCCATTTTTGAACCCGGGGTCACCATTTTAACAATTTTCAAAGAGCAATGTACATCGATCATTCCTACCAAGTTTCGTCGAAATCCGGCTAGCGGTTCATGAGAAGAAGATTTTTTAAGAATTTACGCTATTTATAGACGGCGGCCATCTTGGATTAGCGATGACCTCCATTTTAACAAATCTGAAAAGGCTTCACCCATGGACCATAACTTTTAAGTTTGGCTACCATGGGCCAAGCGGTTCATGTGAAGAAGAATTTTGAAATCTCTAATAAAAGAACGACCTTTTGACATTTCGGTGGCCATCTTGGATGACATAACAATCCGATTTGGACAAAAAATGTACCAGAGTGATCGCCTCATTGATACCTTCGATTTGATATATAATATGACCATATTCGGTCAAAAATAAAATTTGACCCCACGGGCCACGCCCATTTTTGACCCCGGGTCACCATTTTAACAACTTTGAAAGAGCATTGTACATCGATCATACCTACCAAGTTTCGTCGAAATCCGGCTAGCGGTTCATGAGAAGAAGATTTTTTAAGAATTAATGCTATTTTTAGACGGCGGCCATCTTGGATTAGCGATGACCTCCATTTTAACAAATCTGAAAAGGCTTCACACATGGACCATAACTTTTAAGTTTGGCTACCATGGGTCAAGCGGTTCATGTGAAGAAGAACTTTGAAATCTCTAATAAAAGAACGACCTTTTTGACCTTTCGGCGGCCATCTTGGATGACATAACAATCCGATTTCGACAGAAAATGCAACAGAGTGATCGCCTCATTGATACCTTCAATTTGATATATGAGATGACCATATTCGGTCAAAAATAAAATTTGACCCCAATTTGACCCCATGGGCCACGCCCATTTTTGACCCCGGGGTCACCATTTTAACAACTTTGAAACAGCAATGTACATCGATCATTCCTACCAAGTTTCGTCGAAATCCGGCAAGCGGTTCATGAGAAGATTTTTTAAGAATTTATGCTATTTTTAGACGGCGGCCATCTTGGATTAGCGATGACCTCCATTTTAACAAATCTGAAAAGGCTTCACACATGGACCATAACTTTTAAGTTTGGCTACCATGGGTCAAGCGGTTCATGTGAAGAAGAATTTTGAAATCTCTAATAAAAGAACGACCTTTTTGACCTTTCGGCGGCCATCTTGGATGACATAACAATCCGATTTCGACAGAAAATGCAACAGAGTGATCGCCTCATTGATACCTTCAATTTGATATATGAGATGACCATATTCGGTCAAAAATAAAATTTGACCCCAATTTGACCCCATGGGCCACGCCCATTTTTGACCCCGGGGTCACCATTTTAACAACTTTGAAACAACAATGTACATCGATCATTCCTACCAAGTTTCGTCGAAATCCGGCAAGCGGTTCATGAGAAGAAGATTTTTTAAGAATTTATGCTATTTTTAGACGGCGGCCATCTTGGATTAGCGATGACCTCCATTTTAACAAATCTGAAAAGGCTTCACCCATGGACCATAACTTTTAAGTTTGGCTACCATGGGCCAAGCGGTTCATGTGAAGAAGAATTTTGAAATCTCTAATAAAAGAACGACCTTTTGACATTTCGGCGGCCATCTTGGATGACATAACAATCCGATTTCGACAGAAAATGCACCAGGAGTGATCGCCTCATTGATACCTTCAATTTGATATATGAGATGACCAATATTCAGTCAAAAAATAAAATTTGACCCCAATTTGACCCCCACGGGCCAACGCCATTTTTTGACCCCGGGGTGGGGGTCACCATTTTAAACAACTTTGAAAGAGCAATGTACATCGATCATTCCTACCAAAGTTTCGTCGAAATCGGCAAGCGGTTCATGAGAAGAAGATTTTTTAAGAATTTATGCTATTTTTAGACGGCGGCCATCTTGGATAAGCGATGACCACCATTTTAACAAATCTGAAAAGGCTTCACCCATGTATCATAACTTTTAAGTTTGGCTACCATGGGCCAAGCGGTTCCTGTGAAGAAGAATTTTGAAATCTCTAATAAAAGAACGACCTTTTGACCTTTCGGTGGCCATCTTGGATGACATAACCATCCGATTTCGACAAAAAATGCAATACTTGACTATATTATCGGAGCTCGGGATAGCGCTAGGGGGGTCCGGGGGCATTCCCCCTCCTCCCCCGCATTTGTTTTGAAATCCAAATCGCATTTCCTGCGTTCTGGCGCATTTTGGAGCAAAAAACGTGCCTTGTAACTTGTAAAAAATCTTTACTCAGCGAATTTTAGGGGGGAGGGGGGCGCGCGCCGGGTCCGGTCACCCCCCCCCCCCTGAATCCGCCCATGGTTACCACACCCATCTTTAAACACTGCAAACGGTAATGTACTATAACATGTGAACATGTTGAATATTTAACCAAGCTTACTGACACATGTTGATTAGTTGCAGAGGTTACTTGGAGGTTGAGATTCCCATTATTGTTCTCTGTTTGACAGGTGTTCATTTCTGCCACAATGTGGAAATGACATATTCTGTACCGCATAATCCGATATTCAGTCTGTAAAAAATACTTGTTGAATTGACATTCGCTCTCGTATTCTATTCTCAGCCAATATTTAGTTGATAGTGTACATCCTTGTTGGTGCGGAGCTACCAAACCCGGTATCTGGATAATCATCTTGACAAAAACCAGACTGCAGGTCCCTACAATATAGTTGAGTGTCTATTTCCGTTTATGATAAAATGAGTGGCATTAAATGGCATATCATTCGCTAAGTACTGGATTGAATTGTTCAAAAGTGTCTCAATTTACCTAGATACTAGATGGTAATATCGTTGGCATACACAAGGTTGTTCATATTTAAGATTATTTAGGATTCAAGGTGCAGTGCAAGCGAGGACTTCGCTGATATGTAGCCAGCTAAATTATGCGTTCACCATTTTCAATTCATAAGGATAACCGACGAAAAAGAGTGACAATGTCAAAGAACGACAGTTAGGCGACAATGCACAGCGCCTGAAGCATTTATAAGTCATTGATGCTGCGAGGAACTCGTACAAGTATCATTGCTATAATATTTTGTCACGACACCATGGCCATAACGTGAAACATGTATTCACGTTCAGTGACGTCATAAGTACGTGCCGTCAAGTCATGACGTCATAATATGTGTACTAAGGTGCAAGGCATCGCGTCTTATATTAATGAAAGTTTCAGTAAGTTATAATTTTCCGTTTTCTGTTCACACTTAATGTTAACTGACACCAGTAAACGTAAATGGGAGGGCAAAATGTGAACTTTTACAGCGACGCTGCAAACGTTGTTTTTCCGACGTCGTTTACCACTTTTCATGACGTTGTCATTAAGCGCGGTTTTCGTATGGCGCGGCCCATATGTAGTTGTTAGTAGGATATGAAATAATGCATTTTGGGAAAAATAAATGATTGCATAAGAAGATATGTAGGATGATGTGGATCAACACTAGTTGAAAACAAAAATGCAATACATATGGATCGGATTTCCATAAATAAATTTAAAGAGAAATAACTAGCTATCATCTGTCATTAAAGATTAATTGAAGAAGTATTATTTCATCAGCCTTTCAAATTATAATTACTGTCTGTTCCCCGTTTTTGTGCCGACAAACCTTTGGCTATTAAATACATTAAATCTAAAAAATATTTAAATATAAGTACTTTTTCATCAATAACAAAAAAGTGAACCTCCCCAAAAGAATTTGTTTCATGAAATTCCATCAAATATTGATTTTATTGCGAAAAAATGATTTTCCTATGGGGAGTCAATTTCCAAAACATTTCGTTCAAAAAACGAAAAATTTCGGAAATTGACTCCGAAACCTGGCGTGATAGCTTGAAAATGATGTAACTAAGAAAACAAAAGTTAGATTTTGAAAATCGGTCCACAAATAAAAAAAATGTGCGGATGTACAGACTGATCTGGATCTACACTGGTCGCAAAACCCATATCACCCCCATTTCTGCAGTCACAGCCCCACATGTGTAAATACATGGTACGTTACTTCACCTTTATAAATGCCCTTAGCAACAACAACTGTCTGTGGTGTACGATTGAGGATAAATTTCTGCAGAAGGTCCCGTATTCGTCCCTTCTCTCGCGGGTCATCTTTGCGGCCATCTTTGTCTGGAAAATAACACAAGGTCATATAGAGACGGGACTCATCCGATAGACTAGTGGATTGGAAATACTATGTTAGTATTTTTCACGCCTAGGGTGAGGATTGAGCTCACAACCTCCGGTATTGAAGTCCACTACCATATCCTCTACTGTCTGTTTCACGAAACCTGCCCAAATTTTACGGCCATATAAACAATTCAAATACAATATTTTTTTCGATAATATTAAATTAAAGGAAAATTTAAGAATGAGCCCTCTTTTTATTTCGTGAAATTTGGTCAAATATTGGTTTTATTACGAAAAATTGATTTCTCTATGGGAATTTAACAAGGGGGAAAAAGAGGTAGGAGTGTGGGAGAAGCTAAAAAAACAAAAAATTTAGGAAATTGACTCCGAAACCTGACTAGATAGCTTGGATATGATCTAACTAAGAAAACAAAAGTTAAATTTTGAAAAAACGGTCCAGTATTTCTGAAATTCTAAACAATTTCCCCATGTTAAATCCCCATAGACATCTTCACTCTGTGAAGATGTCTATGGGGATTTAACATGGGGAAATTTTTTTTTCGCAATAAAATCAATATTTGACCAAATTTCACGAAATAAAAAGAAGGCTCATTCTTAAATTTTCCTTTAATTCAATACTATCGAAAAAAAAAATTGTTTTTTAATTGTTTATATGGCCGCAAAATTTGGGCAGCTTTCATGAAACAGACTATAGGCCACACGGCCCATCCCTAGTGGAAAATGAAAAACAGAAAGTACAAGGGGTTAATGTCAAAATCAGCTATGGTTTGAAGGTACATGCCCACACATTAGGTACAGAATTTTCTTTATAGGAATTAAATAAGTGTATAATTGTGTCACTATTTCATCAGTTCTAAACATTACGAGTGCCCATTATACACCATCACCCCACATATTGATATACATTTTATATCAGACGTAAATTTCCACACTGATATCAGGGGCAATAACCGTGTTTCATTAAAATGTTAACGGAGTTACTATTTATTTTCTATATTTATTTTTTGTTGTGCAATGATCATACTTTATAATCTGCCGAAAATATTATTTTTATCAGGCGAGGCATTTAATTAGTATAAATAATTAAAAAATATCATGCCTCATTTGCATATGAAAATAGTCTGATACCACCGCGCGTGACTGATTACTAAATGATTATATCTGTATAGTGGGCACTTGTAATTGTTAGAACTGGTGGAATAGTGACACAATTATACACTTATTTATTTCCTATAAAGAACATGTTGTGCCTACTGAGTGAGTATTTACCTTTAACCGAAAATAGTCGTCTGCTGATAATTCATATTTTGTCTTTTCTCTCAGTAAAAACATGGTTTGGCAGCATTTTAGAATCATTTCCATTGGAAATGATTCTAAAGTGCTGCCAAACCAAGTTTTTGATGAGAAAAATGGAAAAATAAAAAATACCTTTAAGATGGGACCTCAGTTACAGTCTCATCCAAAACACCAGCAAGATGGAAATACATATAATAGTATTTACAATAATATAACAGTATTCTGTATGTCTAGATTGGGGATTGCAGTGCTCCAAATAAGCTTTGTGTCTAAAGCGTACTATACCCCCTTATTTCAAAAACATTGTGTATTTTACTTTCACAAATTAATTATTGATTTTCTTCATTACTAAATAGGGAACAAATGATAAAAAATATAACATTAACTTATTTGAGCTGCAAAAAGCAAACAGCGTTTTGCAGCTCAAATAAGTGAATGTTATATCACTGTTTGCTTTTTGCAGCTCAGCTATAAAGTGAATGTTTAACTGTACGACAGTATTTTCACTACTCAATTTGAAAAATCAACGCGTATTTTCACATTGCTGTGCGTATTTTGTACTCCCACTTTTGATAGTCAATGCGTATTCAGCTAAAATAAGTGGGTAAAATACGCCAAAACGCACCTTATCTGGAACTCTGTGGATTAAACAAACAACCCGAGATAATTGTGTCCAATACTCAACCACCAACAATCAACCCATACTCAAAAGGAAGAATGAATACAAGTGTCACAAACTGTAGGCAGAACAAAACAGAATATATTACAACACGAGGTCCAAACATGGCTGTATCACTCTGACACACGTCTTGACCCAGAAAATCACTGTGCTTACTTCAAACCCATTGTCATTCTTAGCTTTTATTTAAGATGAAACATTGACCACTTTTGATTAACCCTTAGACCGCTACACACAACAATCGTCGTCTGCTGTTGCTTTTATATCTTGCCTTATTTCTCCTGAAGTGCTGTCAAAGCATGTTGTAAATTATTCTAAAGTGCTGTCAAAGCATGTTTTTGATGATAAAAATGGAAAATAGAAAATAAACAGCAGACGACAAAAAATTAAGATAGCGGTGTAAGGGTTAAATGAAAACTGATCACCACACATCGGAATATAATGGTTACCTTTAAATGAACGCACCGCAACAACCCTATATATATTTACAATTTTCGAAAAAAAAAATAAACAAGAGCTGTAGGAGAACAGCATAGCTCGACTACGAGGGTTGTCGATGTACACATAGCTTGACAAAGAAGGTGGCTGCGGCCTGCATAAAAACCTTAACCAAGGTTGACTAAAAACATTAACCAAGGGAAATTAAGTAAGTAATTCAAGGTTAAATGTAGGTCAATGTCAGATATAGGTCAGGGGTTATTGATGTACATCACTAGGAGATAAAGTTTTCCAAGTATGGTTGCTGTAGGCCCAGGAGTATTCCATATACAAGCTTGAGTAAAAACCGTAACCAAGGGGAGATAACTAAGTAATCCAAGGATAAAAGTAGGTCAAGGTCAAATATAGGTCAGGGATTATTGATGTACATCACTAGGAGATGAAGTTGTCCAAGTATGGTTGATGTAGGCCCAGAAGTATTCCATATACAAGCTTGACTATAAACATTAAGCAAGTAATTCAAGGTTAAATGTAGGTGAAGGTAAAATAAAGGTCAGGGGTTATTGATGTACATCCCTATGAGAAAAAGTTATCCAAGTATGGTGTTTGTATGCACAATAGTATATTCCATCTACAAGGGGAATTAAGTAAGTAATTTAAGGTTAAATGTAGGTCAAGGTCAAATATAGGTCAGGGGTTGTTGATGTACATCACTAGGAGATGAAGTTGTCCAAGTATGGTTGGTGTAGGGCCATGAGTTTTCCATCTACAAGCTTGACTAAAAACCTTAACCAAAGAGAATTAAGTAAGTAATTCAAGAGGAAATGTAGGTGAAGGTAAACTATAGATCAGGGGTTATTGATGTACATCACTATGAGAAAAGGTTGTCCAAGTATGGTGTCTGTATGCACAATAGTATTCCATGTACAAGCTTGAGTAAAAAGCTTAACCAAGGTCGAGTAAAAACCTTAACCAAGGGGAATTAAGTAAGTAATTCAAGGTTAAATGTAGGTCAAGGTCAAATATAGGTCAGAGGTTGTTGATGTACATCACTAGGAGATGAAGTTGTCCAAGTATGGTTGGTGTAGGGCCAGGAGTATTCCATCTACAAGCTTGACTAAAAACGTTAACCAAGGGGAATTAAGTAAGTAATTCAAGAGGAAATGTAGGTCAAGGTCAAATATAGATCAGGGGTTGTTGATGTACATCACTAGGAGATGAAGTTGTCCAAGTATGGTGGGTGTAGGGCCAGTAGTATTCCATATAGAAGGTTGACTAAAAACCTTAACCAAAAGGAATTAAGTAAGTAATTGAAGAGGAAATGTAGGTCAAGGTCAAATATAGATCAGGGGTTATTGATGTACATACCTATGAGAAAAGGTTGTCGAAGTATGGTGTCTGGATGCACAATAGTATTCAATGTACAAGCTTGAAAAAAAACCTTAACCAAGGTTGACTAAAAACGTTAACCAAGGGGAATTAAGTAAGTAATTCAAGAGTAAATGTAGGTCAAGGTCAAATATAGATGAGGGGTTATTGATGTGCATCACTAGGAGATGAAGTTGTCCAAGTATGGTGGGTGTAGGGCCAGTAGTATTCCATATACAAACTTGACTAAAAACCTTAACCAAGGCGTGACGCCGACGCCGACGCCGACGCCGGGGTGACAACATAAGCTCTACTTATTCTTCGAATAGTCGAGCTAAAAAACACTTTTTTTGTTGTTTTTTTTTCGATTTTTTTTTTCGAAAATTGTAATTTTTTATCGCCAATTGTTTATTTTTTCGCCAATTGCGAAAGTGGCGATCGCCAGCGGAATCCCTGCATATGATTTCCGCAACATCCCACTATTTAGGTTTAAAAGTGTTGTACTGGTTTATCACAATAACAAGTGTATTTGAAAAACCTATTTATAACAATGGTTTCTGAATATTTGGCGTCATTATGGCATATAATAAAACGTTGGTGTGACACATAGGGACACAACGGCTGGTTAACTTACATTTAAATGAGGCTTTTCTCTTCATGTCTGGTTCTGGTGTGGCTAGAGTTATCGGCTCCTGCTGCGGGTTATCGGGCGTGCCTCCCTATATAAAATAAAGTGTTGTTTATTATAGTGTCACCCCTATTAAAAGGTTAAGCCAGTTTTGACTTACACATGTAGGCAATCAGTATGATTTATTTAACTAGCTGTCGGCTCACCAACAGTAGCCTATTTCATCAACATTGCAAAGTATACTTTAGTAGCAAAGTATACTTTGAGGGAGAAATTTTCAATTTTATGATAAATTTATTAATTTTTATTATACTGAATTTATTACATGATCACAGTCAATTTGGCTGTGATAATGTAATAAATTCAGTATAATAATTCTGCATACTTTTAATCATGAAATATATGCGTTTATTAGTTCTATATGAAATAATGCATTTCAGGAAAAATAAATGATTACTCCCTCAAAGTATACTTTGCTAGTAAAGTATGATACTTTGCAATGTTGATGAAATAGGCTACAGGTCATGTCAGCCCAAGCAGAGGCTCAAACCTTCGACCTCCCAGTTACGAGGCAGAGGTCTTATCCACTATTGTTTGTTCCACATTTTGCTGCCGACAAACTTTTGGCTGTTAAACACATTAAATCTAAATCAATAAGAAAAGTCACCTTCCCCAAAAAAAATTATTTGATGAAATTCCATCAAATATTGATTTTATTGCGAAAAAACGATTTTCCTATGGGAATTTAACATGGGGGCTAAAAATATATATTTTTTTAAATATTATTTTTATTTGGACCGATTTTCGAAATCTAACTTGTTTTCTTAATTACATCATTTTCAAGCTATCTCGCCAAAGGATCAAAAAACGAAAAAATTAGGAAATTGACTCCCCATGTTAAATTCCCATTGGAAAATCGGTTTTGATGAAAAAGTATTTACTTTTAAATATTTTTTAGATTTAATGTGTTTAATAGCCAAAGGTTTGTCGGCAGCAAAACGTGGAACAGACAGTAGGCCACGCCAACTGTGTAGGACATATGTAGCTGTGACTGGAGAAATGGGCCGATGTGATTTGTGACCAGTGTAGCTCCTGATTAAATAGCACATTCCTGTAGCCTGTTAACGATCTATGTTGCTTGTTAGAAGCATGAACGGTGATTCATTGATGGAATGGTGAACAGTGCAGGTCCGGATGAGACTGTGCGGATGCACAGGCTGATCTGGATCTACACTGGTCACAAAACCCATAAGCCCCATTTCTCCAGTCACAGTCGCATTTGAGACAAAGCATGTAATTTTGTACCTAAGATGATGTGCTATATCTCATAAATTAGGTCGAAAGTTGACAAAATTAAATGTTCAGAGCAAATGCGGAATTCTATGCGGAAACGTCATTTACAGAAAATATCACAGTGTTTTTTCATGTCGAGCCCGCCGAGGCATTTGATGGTCTCAGAGTGTATTTATTTGAAGTTTGATGCCCAATAAACATACAAAGTTTCAAGCAAATCTGACTTACGGTTACAGGTAACTTTAACGCAAACTTCTAAGTAATTTGACCTTGACATAGGGGCACAGGGGCTGCATGAGTGGGACACAGAATGAATATATGGATGCTGACTAATAAGCATATGAAGTTTCAAGTCAATGTGACTTAGGACTGCAGAGATATAAGGTATTTAAAAACTTCAACGCAGATTTTGGAACGCAAACTTCTAAGTCATTTCACCTTGACCTTGGGCACAGGGGCCGCATGAGTGGGATACAGCATGAATATATGGATCACGACTAATAAGCATATGAAGTTTCAAGTCAATGTGACATAGGACTGCAGAGATATAACGTATTTAAAAACTTTAATGCAGATTTCGGAACACAAACTTCTAAGTCATTTCACCTTGACCTTGGGCACAGGGGCCATATGAGTGGGATACAGCATGAATATATGGATCATGACTAATAAGCATATGAAGTTTCAAGTCAATGTGACTTTGGACTGCAGAGATATAAGGTATTTAAAAACATTAACGCATATTTCGGACAGACGGACGGACGGTCGGACGGTCGGACGCACGGACACCCGGATGTCATTGTGATCACTATGTCTCGCTTTCCGCAAGCGGGCTCGACAAAAATCAAATGGTTTGTCTCAGACAAACTGTGGAAAACGTACAGGTACAGAATAACCTCTCTAAACTGGACACCCAAAGACATCAATGTGTTTAATTTTGATGGTGACTTAGTTGTTTATCTATTTGTTATTGCGGAGTATGCTTACTTGTCTTGAAGTGGTCATATGCCTGATTTACAGTGGAACATCTCTAAATATTTAACTTTTTAAAATTTTTACAGGCAAGGACCGGTCAGTATTTGTAGTGACCACTATCTGAACGATCTGTTTACCAGGGAAGATCTCAATATGTGGCTGCGACATGGAGAAACGGGGCTTATAGGTTTTGCGACCAGTGTAGATCCAGATCAGCCTGTGCATCCGCACAGTCTGATCAGGATCTGCACTGTTCGCCATTCCATCAATGAAACAACCGTCATGTTCCTAACAAGCAGTAAAGATCATTATCGGGCTACAGGAGTGTGCTGTTTGATCAGGATCTACAATGGTCACAAAACCCATTTGGCCCTAAATGATACTCGTTTTGTGTTGGTGAGCTGTTAACCCTTCCTACGCTGTTGACGGAAACTGCCGTCTGCTGTTTTTCAAAAAACTGGTTTTGACAGCACATGAGAATCGTCTCCACTGGAGACGATTCTCATGTGCTGTCAAAACCAGGTTTTTGTCGAGAAATATTGAAAATAAAACATTTCCAGCAGACGGCAACATTTAATTCAGCGTAGTAAGGGTTAAGCCACATTCCATTCTCCAGTCCCAGCCACATTTCTAAATAGGCTTCGGTCCACGATACTCACGACTTGCTGTATCTTCATGTGCAGCTTGAGGAACCATTCCGACATTTTTATGTCATCGTCGTGTTGTAGCAGAATCTGGCAGTCGGGTGTCGTCAACTGTTGCGGCAATATTGGGTTATAGGTTAGAGAATACTAAATGGTGCGAAATCGGCAAGGGGGTATGCAAAACTAGTCCGGTAATTCATGGAGAACTACCAGTAAGTTGAATGTTTCTTCTTTAGGAGAAAGTGAACCTATTGTTTAATTCATGCAGAACCAGTACAGACTGGCTGCAGGTCATGTACAAGTAGGTCCCACAGCATCCATACGAATAGTGAAAGTATGAGAGACTGGCATTATTGGATGGGATTGGCTAAATTATGTAGTAAAACTATTTGGTGTGTTCTCACCTTATCAACACGATTGATGAACAACCTATTTCACGTGGGATACAGATACAGAGATGTCGAAATGTTCAATAAATTTTTATCTATTGTTTTTAATTTATTCATGAAAGTATACGTTATTACCACTCATTTGAACCGTCTCAGCGAGACGGTTCAAATGAGTGGTAACAACATATACTTTAGAGTAGCAATAAAGAAAATATTAACGTTTTTCATCGAGTGAATCAGGAACCATTTGGCATATACGCGATTATGAACATGTGGTATTCTACTATTGCAATTAGGCCATACAGAATTCTTCCTCTGTTAAGCGTCCGCGTGCGGGTAGGTTTTGAGAGTGGTTCTATGAGAAAACAAACAAACTGTGTATGCTATTTTACACTATTACTGGTGAAGTAATATGAAAATTGATTTGGGACTTTAAATCCGTTCATGAATTTACACTTAATAAGTTTAATAAGAGTGTTTTCTTATTATTTAGCGGAAATTTAAATTGATGTTAAAAACTTCCTCAATCCTTTGTACACTGCAGAGAGATGAGGAAGTTTTTAACATACCATTACATTCAAGGCTTTGTTTGTTTTTATCAGATATGTAAGAAGGTTTTGGCCATCAGGGTGGACTCTTAACAGATAAAAACAGTGGTTTACTTACTTAACACTTAACTTCCAATCCCGGTAAAGTTTAACTTACGACTACATTGTATTTAATTATTTAATGATCTGTAACAGACTGTCGACAGCTACGGTCATTTCAGGCCGGATTAACGGGGCCGAATCCCTCAGCACACCAGAGTCACTCAGCACCACTCCATAAAAGTAATACAATTAGTACTAATCTTACTACTTTTATAATGGGTATAATCGGAAGCTAACAATGTACAGGGATATCAGGATTCCATTAATCCTTTCACCACTAAATAACTGGAATGGAGCTTGATATGTTAATTTTCTGACCAGTCAAATCATAACAAAATAGACTAGTCAATTTATAAGCAGGGTGTTATTTTTTTTCTAAAAAATCTGAAAATTACTTGCTAAAACGTGCAGATCCTGATGAGCCGGCTCGTCATGAGCCGGCTCATCTGGATCTACACTGTTTGCAAATACCACTATAAAGGTCTGTAGTGTTGAAAGGGCTGAAGATGAAACACATCACAAATTTTACCACTCACATGCTCCCAACCCACCGCCCACTAACTTACGAGTATGCTATATCTCTTGGTCTTGTATTCTTTGGGGTCCTTCTCAACCCGACACGTGATCAGCGGCACCATCTCCTCATACTTCCCATTGGGCGACGTGCGGGAGGACTGCGATGATCGCTGGTCCTTGTAAAACACCAGGTTCGAACCCGCCAACTTCACGTACGTGTTCTTCTTACCGCTGGAATGGTAGGTTTGTTGGGGTTTAACGGCCTATCAACAGCTAAGGTCATTTAAGGCCGGGTCAATAGGTTTAGTACTAAATCCCATATATTACCTGTACAAATGGGGAGTAAATCCCAACATCAGAACCGAATAGATACAATAAAAAACTATTATTCAGCCCTGAAATCAGAATAATCCTGATCCGATGCCAGGTCCTCGCCACACCAGAATCACTTGGCCTCCTCCCAAAAGCAGTAGGATCAGTAATAATCTTACTACCTATATAATGGTCAATAACCTAATTCAATTTCTAGGTAACAAAATAGCCAAAGATAAGAACGTACCGGAGGGCCAATCCAGGCAAATTTTGATTCCTATAAGGAGGGAACCTCTACCGTTAATTTACGCCGTCACGTTCGCACGACAAACCACACACTAGAAAGGTGGGTTAAACTTTGATTAATTGCTTGGTTTAATGATTGAATGAAAATTGAATAAGGAGATGGTGGGAAAACAAACTCATTGATGGTTGATTATTTAGTGGATTGACATTACAAGTCATACTGATCGTTCACCAGGGTTGATTGAATGAAGTTTTCCATTAGACACATTTGCTTAACTGATTGATTTGATTTAATTGATAGGTTGATTGATTGATTATTGAGGTAATATGTCTGTCATTGAGTGATGATTAGTTGATTGAGGTATACAGTGGGGTCAGCGTGTAAGTGCACACACGAACGAACACGACAGGTTGGTTCGCTACCCACCCAAAGTGTATGTTGTTACCACTCAGTTGAACCGTCTCGCCGAGACGGTTCAACTGAGTGGTAACAACATACACTTTTGATGCGAAATGAGAAAAAATGCAGAAAAATATTTACATTTTTTTTTATACATGAGGGTCAGGGTTAGGGTTAGTGGTACAGTACCAAAGAATGGACTTAAACACGAAAACTTAACATTGTAAACGCGAAAAGTTAACATTGAAAATGGCTATGTCGACTGCGCGGAAAAAATGGGCCAAATTCAAAAAAAGGTAAAATGTTGGATAGTGATATGTGATGGGCACCCCTTGGTTATGAAGCTGTGAAAGTTTGTTGGTCCTATGAGGTACAGTAACAAAGAAATGGACTCAAACACGAAAACTTAACATTGATTGTGGACGCCGCCCGCCGCCCGCCGCCCGCCGCCCGCCGCCCACCGCCCGCCCGCCCGGCTTTCACCAATCCAATAGCCTGGATTTTTAAAAAAAAAAAAAACCTGGCTACAAATTAATAAATTTATCCTAAAATTGAAAATTTCTCCCTCAAAGTATACTTTGCTAGAAAAGTATACTTTGCAATGTTGATGAAATCGGCTACTGGAGTATCTCTGTTACAACTTGTGATATATTATTCATACTTTTAGCTTGTGATGTTCTTAGTTTTAAAGTAATATTGCTTCGTTCTATATTGAAAATGACAGGCTACATATATTTAGGAAAACACTGTGGATCCAGACGAGCCACATCACAATCATCCGCCTCATCTAGTGTTTGCAAGCCTTTTTAAGATTTGTAAAAAAAAAGAAGTTTTATTTTAAAACTAATATGTACAGTGGAACCTCTCTAAACCGACACAGTGAAAGGTTACTTGTGCTTAATTCTTATGGGTTTGATTACCGTTTATCTCCGATGTTAATGTCTGTTCATGATCACAAAGCTCTCACACGTATCTTGAAGTAGTGATCTGCCTGTTTTACAGTGGAACACCTCTAAACCGGACACCCTGGGGACATCCCAGGGTGTCCGGTTTAGAGAGGTTCCAGTGTATATTATAGGAATGAATGGCCTTTTTGTGGAATTTATCGGGGTATAAACTTGGAAAAGTCGCGGGAACACTGGACGAAGGCCGGAAGGCCTCGTCCAGTATTCCCGCGACTTTTCCAAGTTTATATCCCCGATAAATTCCACAAAAAGGCCATTCATTCCTTATAATTCCAGCATTTGAAATAAATTAATCAAGACAATGTGTTTATTTTCCGTTTTCTTAAGAATTATTTTAACTGCGCCTCACGGTTACGGAAAGTAGTTCAGGTATAGGTGATAATGCATTTATCGTCACAATTCCCAAGGTATTTTCTCAGGGCGCAGATGTCACCAAACCATTACTCACCCTTTCTCCTTTTTGCCGCTGATAATCTTTGTTTTTACAAGCATTCCTTCTATGGGGTCCTAAAAATCAGTTTGGAATAAATCTGGTTACCATAGGCACATGAATATAATTAAACTATTTGCATGCTGGGAAACTTGTGAGCTATAAATAATTCAAAAATAGCGGATGACAATTCAATATTCTTTTATTTCTCCCCTCCCTGTAAATGTCATGAATATGTTTTAGAATTTCGTTAGAACTGCATCCAGAGGACACAATTCGAATGAAATTCCAAGATATTTACGAAGAGAAATAAGAAAAAATACTCCGAATTTGTTGGCTTTATTTTCACTGCTAGCATGCAAAGAATTAACTGACCCTTTCAACACTAACGACAACAGTGCCAATTTGCAAACAGTGCAGATCTAGATGAGCCAGCTCGTAAAGAGCCGTCTCATCAGGATCTGGGGCAAATAGTGCAAGGGCCGTTTCACTAAACTTTGTGCGACTAAAATGTTCGTGCAAAATTATGATACTCTGTAAATTTGAAATTAACAACGTTTTCTTGTAAACAATTATTGGATTTAAATTTATTGGGCATAGGCTGTAAATCCATCAACTGAGATTTTCAGACGATCCTAAATTTGCACTTACAAACATTTTAGTCTTACGAAGTTTAGTGAAATGGCCCCTGCACTATTTGGGAATATTCTCTGATGCTTAACAAAATCACCCCCTTTTGATGAATGGAATAGTGTGAAAATGAAAACGGAACAGTCTATTCCAGTCGCTTAATGATGAAAGGGTTATGGTCGGAGCTGGGGGCCATTTCACAAAACTTTGTACAAATAAAATGTTTGTAAGCGCAAAATTATGATAGTCTGTCAATTTCACATTAACAACGTTTTCTTGTAAACAATTATTGGATTTACATTTATTGAGCATAGGCTGCATATGCAGCCTATGTTCAATAAATGTAAATCAATCAATTGAAATTTCCAGACTATCCTAAATTTGCACTTACAAACATTTTAGTCATACAAAGTTTAGTGAAACGGGCCCCAGGTGATTAGAAAACTGGCACCAAAATATATATCGGTACTCAATATAATATTTCAAAATCATACAGTTTGATCGAGTTAATCTTTTCACATTTCTAGATTTTGATTACGACGAGTCAGTGAGTGAATAGGGTTTAACGTCCTCTTTTCTGACATAGAGGTACAAGCCTCAGGGAGTCCACACGCAGACGGGTCAACAGGGTCGTGTCCCGTATCCACCTGTCCGAGGGGGGTAAATCCCAACTTCAGAACTCAATATTTACAATCAAAATATATATTCAGTCCTGAAATTAGAACAACCTGATCTGGTGCCAGGCCCTCGCCACACCAGCATCATTTATCCCATCCCCTAAAAGTAATAGGATTAGCGCTAATCTTACTTTTATATATGGGGCATAGCCTGACTCGACTCTCACATACAAGAAAACCAAAAATGTACATGAGGACCAAATCCGGTATAGTGGGTTCCGGAAAGTATGAACCCAATCGTTAAGCCAGTTTAGTCGCCTTTTACGACAAGCAATGGCTACTGCAGCACTATTCTCAGGATCAGTTGATCCCGCCCCGGTGCCTGCACGGGGCTGATTACGACAAAGCTACAAGCAAAAGTTATATTTCACCAAACAATGTCATGGCAATAAAACATGAACATGGAATAAAATGAGTCACTGGCAGGTAATAGACCTTGCATCATCTGTAGACCCTGTTTCGATTTGCAAAAAGTCTGATTTTTACGAAATGCGACTTTGCAGTAACTCTACGAGCACCTGAGTGACAGAATTTTTATCAGTTTTTTTACCCTCACAACGCTGAATTAAATTTCATCATCTGCTGGCTGTTAATTTGTTATTTTCTGTCTTTCGTGATGAATAAGTAGTAACTATTAATTGTACAACAAACATTAATAAAAAACAAACATTATAAAGCCATCCAAGCATAATTATATTGAATTAAGAACAAAACATATGATGTAGGCGATGGACATGCAAGAAAATGTGAGTATGTTATACCGGTAGTCATGGTTACCAAATATGTAACTGTTAGACAATTTAACAGTGATTTAACCCAATACATTCGGAATACATGGTTACGTTTATGAATTTTTTCGTAAATATTTTTTTTTGTTTCTCAATGAAAGTATATGTTGTGACCACTCATTTGAACCGTCTCGATGAGACGGTTCAAATCGTGGTCACGACATATACTTCCGACATATACTTCCGACATGCAATAAGACAAATATTTACAATTTTCCATCAGTGAAATATCGTGTCCTCAGAATGTAGTGGGTTAACGGAACTAGCGATGATTTACATTGTTAGAATATACATGGTGAAGTTTATGTGTCGCAATTCTCATCTAAGGTATGTGTTTGCAGAATATCATAATATTATGCCAGGTGTCCTAATCACACCAGATTACTTCGGCCCAGGTGCGAATCCCAGTAAGTTTTACCTCTTATTGCGTTTGACACATACCACTAATAATAGAACAAACACATGAATAAAAGTTGGTGCAACATGATGGGGAGACATCAGACTACTGTGTGCTATGCCTTGTTTTCATCAAATATACAAAGGCTGATATCTGAATTTTTTTTTTTACCATTTGTTAAAATGTTTGAGAATTCAGTAAAGACTGTGTAACAGTAAGAACAATACACAGTGCTGTCCAGTGACTTGTAAGCAGTTATCTGAGTGTATGGTCACTATTGTCTACTTGCCTGCTATGCGAGTAAATACGGCTTTTACCTGTTGTAGATGTACTTCTAATCATAGAAAGTGCATCAGTCTGACAATTTACACATTGAAAAGGTGTCCATTTTCTCCCATATTATTTGCTGTATGTAACAAACGCACCAAGTGGTGAAACTGCCCGATAATGTGTACAAACTAAAATGGCGGAGATGGCAACTCAATGCTCTGTATAATATACATGAAGAAGAACAGGGTATGATTATCTCAGATATACGTTATATAGATATTCTGTCACATGTATGATTCCACTACATTTGAAACAAAAGGTCAAATTCTATAAAATTAGTCCTTAATGACAACATTATCTATGAGATCAAACAAACATTGTAGAAACCTGGGGCCCGTTTCACTAAACTTCTTACGACTAAAATGTTCGTAAGTTCAAATTTAAGATCGTCTGTAAATGTCAATTTATGGATTTACATTTATTGAGCATAGGCTGCATATGCAGCTTATGCTCAATAAATGTAAATCCAATAATTATTTACAAGAAAACATTGTTAATGTGAAATTTACAGACTATCATAATTTTGCTCTTACGAACATTTTAGTCGTACGAAGTTTAGTGAAACGGGCCCCTGACACTTACTACAATTTCTGACGAATCAAAATCACAAGGCAGTATGATAAGAGTTATACGACTTACGTCAAGAGAGACAGAGTACTGTGCAAAATGTCTGTGGGCTTGTGGTATATCAGGAGTGGATGCTTTCCGAGAGCCAAACCCATCTAAAGGCTACAAAATATATATAAGTTTTGTGAACAGATCGTGGGAAAATATACCTGCGTTTTTATTTTTCGTTTTAAAGATGAATAATTCCAGCACAGAAATGTTTACACAATTCCCTAACATTTATTGGCCCGTAGCAAGTCTCTGTCCAAAATTTATATCCCAGTAAACTCCCACGCCGAACTACTTTCCATAACCGTGAGGCGCAGTTCACATAATTCTTAAGAAAACGGAAAATAAACACATTTTCTTGATGAATTTATTTCAAATGCTGGAATTATAAGGAATGAATGGCCTTTTTGTGGAATTTATCGGGGATATAAACTTGGAAAAGTTGCGGGAATACTGGTCCGGCCTTCGTCCAGTATTCCCGCGACTTTTCCAAGTTTATACCCCGATAAATTCCACAAAAAGGCCATTCATTCCTATAATTCATTCCGGCCTTCGTCCAGTATTCCCGCGACTTTTCCAAGTTTATACCCCGATAAATTCCACAAAAAGGCCATTCATTCCTATAATTCATTCCGGCCTTCGTCCAGTATTCCCGCGACTTTTCCAAGTTTATACCCCGATAAATTCCACAAAAAGGCCATTCATTCCTATAATAAATTCTTCACTTCAATATTGTGATTCTAAGACAATGTATGACTAAAAAGAAAGAATCACATTTCAGATAAAGATTTGTTCATCAACAAAGACAACTTCACAAGAATTTCTTTTGTGAAATTGTCATTTGTTTTTAACCCATTAAATTTGGGTGATTTTGTGCTGGAGTTTATTTCTCTTAACATACTGGTAATTCGAACCCTCTTCCTAACCCATACAAATTTTGAATGAAATTCCTATTTTTTCTCAACAAAAACATGTACCATTTTATCAACGAAGTTGCAATATCCTCCAAATATAATGTTTTGTATTTGATGTTTCCCCCACCAACTGTTCACCATCCCAAAGCCCTAGACCAGTTCTATAAATAGATTACCAAACTTGGAAAATCACAAGTAACTTACCTTGAACTATGTCAGGCGTTTGAATAGGCGGAGTTTGTCGTTTGATGTCACATTCCTTAGTTTAACCCTTATTACGCTGAATTAAATGTTGTCGTCTGCTGGAAATGTTTTGTTTTCAATATTTCTCGACAAAAACCTGGTTTTGACAGCGCATGAGAATCGTCTCCAGTGGAGACGATTCTCATGTGCTGTCAAAACCAGTTTTTTGTTAAGAATTAAAGCAAAAATGAAAAACAGCAGACGGCAATTTTTGTCAACAGCGTAGGAATGGTTAACCCATTACATGCGGAATACACCTTTACGGCTATGAATTTTTTAAAATACTTTATTTTTATTTTTGTTATTTCTCAATGAAAGTATATGTTACAACCACTCATTTGAACCATCTCGATGAGACGGTTCAAATGGTGGTCGTGACATATATTTTCGAGCAGATTTAAAGAAAATATTTACGATTTTCCCCCAAATTCATGGCATATCCTCAGCATGAAATTGGTTAAACCAAACAATATGAAGTCGAACAGACAAATTCCACAAATATTCTAATGTCAAGGTGGCCCCAGAAGTAATTCTAAAATTTTACATCACATTGCCTGGTATAAAGTTTATAAATCAAAAAATGTGACGTGAAGATGACAATTCCGCCAATTCTAACGTCAAGGTCGCCCCGGATGTAGTTCTCTAAATATGACATAACGTTGACTAGTTTAAACCAAACAATGTGACATGAAACAGACAAGTTCCGTCAATTCTAACATCAAGGTCGCCCGGATGTAGTTCTCTAAGGTTTGACATCACGTTGACTAGTTTAAACCAAACAATGTGACGTGAAACAGACAAGTTCCGTCAATTCTAACGTCAAGGTCGCCCCGGATGTAGTTCTCTAGTTTAAACTAAGCAATGTGACATTATTGAGACAAACTCTGCCAATTCCAACGTCAAGGGAGAAGTAACTCGTGATTTCAGTTTAGTAACCTATTAATAAGATGGGTCTATACATAAATGTTAAGCCATGCCGTATGTTGTTAATACATATAAATGTAAGATATAGTCTGCTGGCAAATGTACATGTAAGACATCTATAACGAATATTGCTGTCAGCTGTTTTTAATTCTTTAACTTATTTCTTAACAAAATAACATGTTTTGACAGCTGATGAGAATTGTCTCCATTTGAGACAATTCTCATGTGCTGTCAAAACATGTCTTCATGGAGAAAAATAACAAGCAAAAAATAATCAGCAGACAACAATATTTTTCTCCACCTTTTTTGTGTTAGGCTACAAATTAAACTGTGCCAAAATTGAACCGATCAATGTTTTTTCCGACCTGAGCAGGTGTGAGGCAACCATGGTAATGAGACACATCATAAAATTGACTGTCTAATTCCTGATGCACAGGAATTAAATCAGAGTCTAGTGGTACTAGTGGTACATTCTAAAATTGGACTGTCTAATTTTCTGACCTACATCTGTGTCTAATTCCTGATGGTGGGACCATAGAGATAACAGTATCAGCAAATTTGTCCGATATCCAGACCAGAATAACCTTTTTGTCAGTGTTTAACGACCTACAATCGTAGATTGCACAAAATATAAATCCCAAAAGGCAAGAATTTAATGCCAAAAGCCGGCCTTAAATGACCTTACCTGTTGAATTTAATGCCAAAAGCCAGCCTTAAATTACCTTACCCGTATCAATATGTGCATACTGAGTGGGCATGTACTTTTAAAGTGGTAGTTAATCTTTACACAGCGGCAACCAAAAAATGTCGTCTACTGTCTTATATTATCATATTTGTATTATTCTTTCGCAAAAATATATTTGGTCAGCACATAAAAACCATCTCCATTGGAGATGATTCTTATAGCCTTTTTCACACTTTCAAAACAAGTTTTTATCGAGAATAATGTAAATGAAAAATTATCTAGCCGACAACAAATTTTGAAATTTCAATTCAATTCATTTCAATGAATTCAAATGAATTGAATTGAAATTTCAAAATTTAATTCAGCGTTTTATCAAGTAACAATCTTTGCATTGCAGAATACATAGACTGATCAAAATATTTTCCATGAAACCATGACATATTTGCTCATTATGTAGCATACAATATTATCTGATAAACAGAATATCATTTTTACAAGTAAGTTCACAAACGATAGTAATTCATATAGAGAATAGTAGGTTAGTGCCGTGAATGGGAAAAAATATCTGGCAAGGCTTAGGAAACGGGATGGGCGAGGCTCTACCGAGCCCATCCCGTTTCCGTGCTGCGCCAGATATTTTTTCCCATTCACGGCACTAACCTACTATTCTATTTATCCCGTCAACACTACAAATAGCTTTAAAATGCAAAAAAATAACCCCAGCCACATCCTCAAAATCGGAGATTCAAACCACACATATTCATACACAGTGATTAGGTCGTATTGACAGGATATCAAAAATGTTTCACAGCACCGTGTTTCGCAGCACATACGCACTGTGTTGACGGGATAAATGCGTTTTCTAGCCTTGCCTGATAAACTTGACACCAAAATACACTAGCCTGTAGTCTCGATATTTGTTAACACTTAGAATGCTGGAAACAATATTGTCGTCTGCTGCTGTTTTATATTTGGTCATTTTCCTCAATAAAATATGGTTCGACAGCTCTTTAGAATCATTTCCATTGGAAATGATTCTAAAGTGCTGTCAAACCATGTTGTTTATAAAGATAATGGGAAGAGGAAAAATCAGCAGACGACAAAATTTAATTCAGCATTATAAGGGTTAATTAACCTTAGATCGCTACACACAACAACTGTCGCCTGCTGTTGCTTATATATCTTGCCTTATTTCTCAATAAAAACATGGTTTCACAACACTTCAATGGAAATGATTCAAAAGTGCTGTCAAATCATGTTGTGAATTATTCTAAAGTGCTGTCAAAACATGTTTTGATGACAAAAATAGAAAATAAACAGCAGACGACGAAAAATTAAGATAGCGGTCTAAGGGTTAAGGTTATGACGTTCACCCTTCAGTCAGTAAAGCATGACAGACTCCCGCAAGTGACCTTACAGTAGAACCTCACCCAACTGGACACCCTGGGAGTTCCAGACACTTGCAGGATAAGTATGTAAGTGTTACTGCATTTTTTCCTCATAATACGGACTTGAATTTTGTCGTCTGTTGATTATTTTTCAATTTCCATTTGTATCGACAAAAACATGGTTTGGAAGCACCTTAGAATTGTTTCTAATGGAAGGATTCTAAAGTGCTGTCAATAAATGCCTTTGTTGAGAAACAATGAAAAAATAAAATAAACAGCAGACGACAAAATTAATTCATAATTGTAAGGGTTAAAACATGTTGCAGCTCTGTTTGCTGTACTTTTCTTCTGATTATAAATAATTGTTTTAAAGTCACTCTTTTTATTAAATTTTCAACCACATGGTCGAAAATTTGATAAAAAGAGTGACTTTAAAACAATGTGTATTAAATGTGCTTCCCTTCGGAGGATATTGAAAATTACTATAAATAAGGGCCCTTCATATAAACATGGCATGCTATTTTAGAACATTCTGAACATATACTCGTAACTTGTACTCCAAATCAGGCTGTTTGATTGGCCGAGACTGAGAACAGAGCAAAGAACATGAAAAGGTATGGAACTTTATATAAACAGGACGTGGTGTTATAGAACATTTTGAACACATTCTCTGAACTTCTACTCAAAATCAGGCTGTTTCATTGGCCAAGACTGAGCAGAGCTCAGGCTTGACCAATCAAACACCCTGATTTTGAGCATGAGAAGAGAGCACACGCTCAGAATGTTATATAATCACAAACCCTAAACTGAGTTTGTTGAAATTTGTTTGATGAGCAGAGCTTACCACAGCTGACGGTTGACTAATCAAACTTGATTTTGAGTGATTATAAGGTTCGACAATGGCCAGTCGTTGGTAAACGTTTGTCGTGGCACTCGGGAACTGTTTGAACCCCAAGGCCATAGGCCACGGGTTCAAACAGTTCCCGAGTGCCACGGCAAACGGTTACCCACGGCTGGACATGGTCGACCGTTATTGTTACATTTCCGTCGGAAATATCATGCAATTTGAGCATATATGCAGTACTTTCGGTACTTTGATAACCCGTTTCATTAAAAACAGCTGTAATTTACACATACATATTCCGGGGTCACAGTACACGTCGCGTGATGCAGCCGCATTGACATGCATTACGTAGGTGTTGGCTTGGCCCCGGAATGAGCATAATGTCTACAGCTATGGTCAAACAGCACGCACTGTATGTTTGAACACGGCTGTGAGCGGTGTCGAACATGTAACAATGATTGTTTGTTTGTTTGATTGTTTGATTGTTTGATTGATTGATTGATTGATTGGTTGATTGATTGATTGATTGATTGATTGATTGATTGATTGATTGATTGATTGATTGATTGGAGATCAACAAGATCATACACAGTGGTGTCGGCTAATTTTGCGAACCTAAGGCTTTCCAAACAAATTTCTCTGTCATTAACATCCATTTACTCTTTGCATGCTGGGAAACTTGTGGGCTATAAATAGTTCAAAAATAGCGGACAAAAAATCATCATATTTTCTTTTATTTCTCCTTGTAAATATCATGAATATGTCTTGGAATTTCATTAGAATTGAGTCCTGAGGACTCAATTCTAATGAAATTCCAAGACATATTTACAGAGAGAAATAAAAGATATACTCCTAATTTGTTTGGCGGATATTTTCACCGCTAGCATGCAAAGAGTTAATATTCAGTCAAAATTTCCTGAATATTCAACGCAGTACAAAGACGCCTGTGCAGATAAAATTTCATAAAGTTCTGACGTCAGTAAGTGACGTAAATTGTGTGATGTATGACATCACACGCGAGTTTGCAACGTCACATTTGTTTCTGCGAATGCTGCGCATTTGGTAGTGTAAACAAATTAGTGAACATCATACTGGATCAGATCAGCATAGCAAAATTGGTATTAAACTTGAAGCAGAACTATCCAGTAACATCATGACAGGTTAGTTTCTTAGTTGGACAGTTAATTTAGTAAATAAGACAGCTATTCCATCAGCAGGGTCTGAGGATTTTACACATTTTGACTATATTTGGAATAACTTTTTACCAAACTATCGGAATGTGATAAAATTGTGTCACAGTGTAGCAATAATTAATCAGCTAGTTTATTCCAAAATCCACATATTATATGATGACGTACGCAATGCTAAATTTAACGTGAATTACACATTAGCCGATGTGCAGAATTAACTGAAATGACAGTACAGTGGAGAGTATCAGAGAATATACCCAGTTTTACATTCACATCGCCTGCTGATCATCTGGTAAATGAATGGTAACTGTTTATAACTGTACATCTATAGCAATTAATTATCAGCAATTAATTATGGATCTCTTTTTAGACGTCTCTGAAAATGTATTTTTTTGACAACACAATAGGACCATATTTATTTATTCAACCCTTTCAACACTACAGACCTGTATAGTATTGGCAAATACAATGTAGTGTAGATCGAGATGAGCCGGCTTGTGACGCAAGTAATTTTCATATTGTTTAGAGCAAAAAAATAACACCCCCTTCTTATAAATGGACTAGTCTGAAAATAATTTTGTGATGGTTGGATTAGTTTCAAAATTAACATATCAAAATTCATTCCAGTGACTTAGGGGTGAAAAAGGTTAATGCTGTATAACGACCTGTCAACAGCAAAAAGGTCATTTTAGGCCGGGTTGATGGGGTCAAATCCCATATATGACCTCATATTGAATCAGATGATTCTAATGTGTTGTCAAGTAAATAAGCATGCATCTGTGAAATTGTTAACCCTTACACCGCTATCTTAATTTTGTCGTCTGCTGTTTATTTTCTACTGTCTCTTTTTATCATCAAAAACATGCTTTGACAGAACTTTACAATAATTTACAACATGATTTTTTGACAGCACTTCAGAATCATTTCCATTGGAAATGATTCTGAAGTGCTGTCAAACCATGTTTTTATTATTGAGAAATAAAGCAAGATATAAAAGCAACAGCAGACGACAATTGTTGTGTATAGGGGTCTAAGGGTTAATACATATGTACAGCATAAATACCACACTACCGGTATGTCAGATGATAGCAAGTGTCCAAATAAGTAGGTAAACCCTGGATGTTTATGTTTCTGGAAAATCATGAGAAGAAACCGATATAAAGGTGAAACAAGAAATGTGGCCCGTCGGCACATGAATGCCCTCAGTGGCAAATTGAAGAAACTGTGGCAAAGTTAGTTAACCAAAGTGATAAGTTTTCACAAGCACATTTATGAAGGTCAAAAGATCAAGGTCATATTAAGGGCAATGTTGATGTGTGGCATTTGTCCACACGTACGATGTATTGCAATATTAAAGTAATCCATCAAGGGATATAGAAGTTATGACAGAAATGAGAAGCTTATTAGTCTGTGAAAAAGTTCAAAGTTGTCAAAGTCAAAAGGTCAAGGTCATATTAAGGGCAGCATGGATGTGTGGCATTTGTCCACATGTATGCTGTGTTGAAATTGTTTAGCAATCCTTCAAGGAATATAGAAGTTATGACAGAATTGAGAAACTCTGGCGAACTTCTTAATGTGGAAAAAAGTTCAAAGTTGTCAAGGTGAAAAGGTCAATGTCATATTAAGGGCAGCATGAATGTGTGGCAATTGTCCACATGTATACTGTCCTGAAATATTTATGTAACCCTTCAAGGGATATAGAAGTTATAACAGAATTCGAACAAAGGCAGTTAAACACATTTCCGTTATAGTATTATTTGCAGGTCACTCACTGCCTTTAACCCTTACAGTGCTGAATTAAAATTTGTTGTTTGCTGTTTATTTATATATTCCATTTTTCTTATGAAAAACATGCTTTGACAGCACTTTAGAATCATTTCCAATGGAAATTATTCTAAAATGCTGCCAAACCATGTTTTTGCTTAGAGAAAATACAAAATAAGAAACAACAGCAGACGACAATTTTCGGTTCGTGCCTTCTAAGGATTAAAAGTGGTCTGTGTATAGTAACTTTACCATGAAAATAATGTTTTAACAGTTTGATGTGAAATGGTGACAAGTGTAGATCATCGACCTTGTGAAGGTCAGATTGGTAAAGCTCATGTTAATGGGAGTGTGATTGTGACGCATATATGTAATTGTGGCGTATTGAAGAAAGCATTTACAAATCTATATAAATTATCACGGATGGACAAAGCATTAATGGACAGATATATAAACTGAACTTCAGGGGCTCGTTTCAATAAACTTCGCAGGACTAGGAAGTTTGTAAATGCAAAATTCAATTTTAGAATAGCATTTACACGGACAGCCGATGTTGGAAAATCTTTAGTGGATGTGTCCACTTGTAATGATGCAGAGCTGCAGATAGTGTGTATTGCCGTATTTTACGCAACTAATTTAGCTGAATACACAATAATTCCAGCACAAAAATATTTACACAATTCCCTAACATTTGATTGGCCCATAGCAAGTCTCTGTCCAAAATTTATATCCCAGTAAACTCCCATGCCGAACTACTTTCCGTAACCGTGAGAAAACGGAAAATAAACACATTTTCTTGATGAATTTATTTCAAATGCTGGAATTATAAGGAATGAATGGCCTTTTTGTGGAATTTATCGGGGATATAAACTTGGAAAAGTCGTGGGAATACTGGATGAGGCCTTCCGGCCTTCGTCCAGTATTTCGGCGACTTTTCCAAGTTTATACCCCGATAAATTCCACAAAAAGTCCATTCATTCCTATATTGATTATCAAAAGAGTAACGTTAGTTAACCACGTTAATGTGAGAAGCAAATTAATAAAAATCTTTGTACGAACATTTTTATCGTACAAAGTTTAGTGGAACGGTCCCCAGGAGTAAATCAACAGGCCGTCACTACTATCACAAAAATAGGCATAAATCTGCGTGATTTTGTTCACCTTTCTTGTTCTACATCCTATCAACGCTTAGACTGCTACAAACAACAATTGGCGTCTGCTGTTGCTTTTATATCTTGCCTTATTTCTCAATAAAAACATGGTTTGACAGCACTTCAGAATCATTTCCAACGGAAATGATTCTAAAGTGCTGTCAAAGCATGTTGTAATGTTGACAGTGCTGTCGAACCATGTTTTTGATGATAAAAATGGAAAATTAAATACAAACAGCAGACGACAAAAAATGAAGATAGCAGTGTAGGGGTTTATGAGTGACATTTATTTCTAAACGATGTACCTTTTATACAGTGAACAGTAATTTGACAGTGCAGCCAAAACGGGAAAGCCAGTTCATGGAAGATGGACAATACAACATACCGGTAATAGCTAGCTGATAAGCCTGAGTAAAGCGAGATTGAAAAATAAATAAAATGATGGAGGAGAATGACTGAATGATTGTTGTTTAACGGCCCGTCAATATTTAAGATCATGTCAAGCTATAATACGATAATTTTTGTTGAAAAATCTCATTGTTTTGTTTATATTTTTCCATAACGAGATATGTTGTTACCATGCATATACAACATATACTTTCAAGATGAAATAAAAAAAATATGTAATTATATATAATTGTATAGGCCGGTAATAAATATAAATGTTCTTTTGTTATAATGTGACTGGAGAAAAGGGGACATATGGCATTTGTGACCAGTCTAGCTGCTGGTATACCAACTCACTCATCTCGACTGATTAGGATCCATACTATTTGTTAAACATAATCACGAACAGTGCAAACACTGACCAGAATGTGAAGATGGATCTACAAGGTCGAAACTAGCCATAAGTCCCATTTCTCGAATCACAGCCATTTAATTACGCAAGAACAATATGCTGTTCCCATTATTTCAACATCAAATGAAAGATCACAGAATAAACTTGTAGAAGAATAAGAAAAACGGTGACACGATCTGACAAAACTGGTCTTTGGATTTACATTGGTTGCACTAGCAGTGACTGCGAGTGCAATCAATGTAAATCCAGACCAGTCAGAAAAATCTGAACAGGATCTACACTGTTCAGCATTAAGTCAACAAACCATTGGAAATGCACCAAGCAAATAGTGTGGAATTGAAAAATGCACCAAGAGGAATATTATCTGGCTGTATCAGCGCTCTGGCTGATCAGGATCTACACAGATCAGAATGGAATAAGCCTGGTTTTGCCAGATCGCAGTCCAGACATATTGAATATTATATATGTAAGACACTAATCAGGGCTCTCCCCAGAACAAAGGCTAATTCAGCACGACTGAATACGCCATTTTGATTTCAAGCTCGAATGAAGTTGGTGATGTAACATCACATTCCAGGGCCGTAGCCAGAGGTAAAAATCTACCGAGGCAAATCTTATGAAACGTGTATCCAGTGGGAGCGCGTAACGCGACCCGCATCGTAAAAAAAAAATCGCCAAAATTTCTACCGTGGCAACTCCCTCGGTTCGCCTCAACGTGGCTACGGCCCTGCATTCGTCATCGAGACACAATACCAACCATAAAGCGATTACCGGTACTAACGAGTAAATTAAACAACGTTGCCTTTCTTGTTTCCATGACGGTCGTATCTTGCAAAGTTCCCATGTGTGCAAAATTCCCGCCCTTTCCGGCCAATTGGTCCCTGTTCTGGGATTGACGTCACATTTTACAGCCCCCATTTTGGAATTAGCCCTGTTCTGGGATTGGCCCCCGTTCTGGGACTGACCCCGATCTGGGTCTTACATATACGGTATGTTAATAGCGATAAGAATAAATATATCGAATATAGTAAATATAAAATTATTTATAATGATACAAATATAAGTTATATTAGGTGTTGGTATACGTTGAGTGCGTACGTGATTGCATAACCCGTTACATTTTTTTGTACAAACCATTTTGCTTAATGAAAAGTATATATTGTTGCCACTCATTTGAACCGTCTCATCGAGACGGTTCAAATGAGTGGTCACAATATTATATAATATGATCGAGAAATAATAAAAAAAAATATTCTTATTGAACCTCCAAAGTATATATTGTTACCACTCATTTGAACCGTGTCATCGAGACGGTTCAAATGAGTGGTCACAACATGTACTTTGATCGAGAAATAAGAAAAAATTAAAAAAACGTGTCATAATATTCATAAGTCGAACCTAATGTATCGCAAATGTAACGGGATAATGTGCGAGTGAATGGATGGATATACAGGGCAGGTGCTGGGTAAAAACGTGGTACAATTACATGAATGTGCGTAAACCCATTTTATTCTGCAAGGATCAAACGTTAGTTTTGATTCAAATTATTTGTGTTTAATGGCCTATCAACAGCTATTAAATCCAGGGATTCCGCTGGCGATCGCCACTTTCGCAATTGGCGATAAAAATAAACAATTGGCGATAAAAAATTACAATTTTCGAAAACAAATCACCAAAAAAAAATCGCCAATTTTTTGAAGTGGCAATTTTTTTATTTTCCCCAGCGGAATCCCTGAAACCTATTATACATGATATCATTGTCTTTGTGATATCACGTGTAGCGACATCATCGTGGTGATGTCTCAATCACCTTGTTCCCAATAAACTGTTGTATGCATATGTGGATTTATTCAACCTTTTTGTAGAAAAAAATGGGTATATTTTCGATTTTTTATTCGACCCACAGTCATGGATTATCTCCCCCTTTTTTGACTTGGAATTTCACAATTTTGTCTTGTAAGAAGTAAAATTGTTTAAGCGTGACACATGTAGGTAGGGACTTGCAACTTGGTGTGTGCCTTCCTTATGGTGTGTAGATGTGCAAAGTGAATTTGATTTTTGATTCGACCCTCGGTCTTGGATTATCTCCCCCTTTTCGACATAGAATTTCTTAATTTTGCCTTGTAAGAAGTGAAACTTTTTAACAATAATAGCTAGAGACATGAAACCTGGTGTGTGCCTTCCTTATGGTGTCTAGTTGCGCAAAGTGAATTTTGATTTTTTATTCGACCCGCAGTTATGGATTATCTCCCCCTTTTCGACTTAACATTTGGGAAAAGTTGGTACATGTATATTGTGATGGCGCACCATTGACTGTGCTCTAGTTATATTTTTTATTATATTCTCGAACTTTCGGGTACCCCCACATATGCCGACGCTAATATTCGGTTCACACAGTTTTACCCATTTCTAAGAATACGATAATTTTTGTTGAAAAAATCTCATTATTCAGTTTATTTCTCCATAAAGGTATATGTTGTTACCACTCATTTGAACCGACTCGTTGAGACGGTTCAAATGAGTGGTAACAACATATACTTCGAGATGAAGTAAAGAAAATAGAATATTTTCCCCCTACAAAGTTATAATGTACTACTATCATTGTATCCCGTCTTTAATGGTTTAATGGCCAATTGACCATCGCAGTGCTTGCATATAACCAGTGAAGATACTGAGCAAAGCATAAATCTTACCTCGTTTACTGTCAGCAGAAATAAAATGGGTTAACTTGACTATATCGATGGTCTAGTAAAGTAACATAAGGTCGTAACTGCTATGCTTTAGCATAGCAGTTACGACCTTCTGTTACTAGACCATCTATATGTGTAAGCTGTGGGCAGGTAAGAGAATACTAAAGGGAGGTGTAGCTAGCGGACACTACAATTTAACTTACGACAGTTACCGGTGGAACCGCTGGGGTTGGAGCGCTAAATTTTGGCGGAAGGGTCGCCGATTTTGGCGGAAGGGACGCCGATTTTGGCGGAGCCGGCCCAGTATTGACAGAAGGAAGGCTGAACTGCAGATTTTCTATCATGACCGAACGGGTTTTCTGAAACCTCGCCCGGTCAGTTGACGAGGAAGATGATACCTGTGGTCGCTCGTGTGAACCGTGCGAAAGGAATGGTTTAAGGGTGGCGTCGAAGGAGCGAAGGGTACTCTCCAGGGAGCTGGTGGATGTACTGCCCTTGAACGAGCTGGCCTTCTCCACCTGGACTTGGCCTTGTAGAGGGTCGGGTTTGTCGGTGGTCGGGGACTGGGACTTACTGCTGCCGGTCGAGCCCACAGACCGCTGTAAATACAACAGACATTGGTAGATTGATGGATTGGTTGGTTGGTTGGTTGGTTGGTTGGTTGGTTGGTTGGTTGGTTGGTTGGTTGGTTGGTTGGGGGTTTTAACAAGGCTATTTCACAGGTGGGAGACTCGGACCTAGGACCTAATACTTGGCTCATTTGGAAAACGTTACCCCACCCACCAATTTCCATACACTATACCTTACAGCCTTGTCCCAAGTCGCCCCCAAAATTGAACCCGGAGTTCTGATTTTGGGATTTTCCCCCCATTTGTACATGTACATGAACATGTACATGTACTCAAACAGGTAATATATGGGATTTAGTACTAAACCCATTGACCCGGCCTTAAATGACCGTAGCTGTTGATAGGCCGTTAAACCCTAACAAACAAACAACACCTGCTCATCATTCTGGTCAGAGCTGACCAGGTTAAATAAACGGTCATTATGTAATCCAATTGTAATGGCCTAATTAGAATTAATTGGCAAGCAGGTGCCTGGACACTTGTACATGGTCATGTATAGTTAATAAAATTATAGATAAAACTTCCAACTATAATTAGGACATTTGAAGAGCTTGCATAACCCTTTCAACACCACAGGCCTGTATAGTGTTATTGGCAAACAGTACAGATCCAGATGAGCCGGCTCATGACGAGCCGTCTCATCAGGATCTGCACTTTTTGCAAGTAGTTTTCATATTTTTGAAAGGGTTAAATATTTGTGAACAGCCATGAGAAAATGGGCTAAGCAAGTACGCATAAGGCGAGCAGAGTTTCATGGCCAATGGCATTTGATTTATTTGTGTTTTAACGGCCTATCAACAGCTAAGGTCATGTAAGGTCGGGCAAACCGGTTCGATCCCGTTTTAACCTGCTGCATAGGTGGGAAAATCCCAAAATCAGAATGGAATATTTACATTGAGAAAAACTATATTCAGCCCTGAAATTAGAATAACCGGACCTGGTGCCAGGTCCATACCAAAGCAAGTCACTTGGCCCCTTTCCCCTAAAATAGGATTACGAATAATCGTAATACTCACCAGGTTCAATTGTCACATACAAAATTCCAAAGACGTATGTGAGGCACAAACCAGGTCTCCAGTCGGAATTCTGGTAAGAATGAACCCCGATCGTTAAATTACCCATCGCATGCTCCCACCTGTCACTCACCAATACATCATAGTATGAAGGTATATGCAGCAACATGTTAGTTCTAAGTAACACATGTGCAAGTAAAACAATATTGCATGCATATATAATATATACAATGTAACTTTATTATACAAGAGTTGTCAGAGGATAACGAAGCACGCCCGGTGGCAGCAAAGGAACCGAGGGCACATCTGAAAACAAAACATGCTGGATAAGGGAAACAAAATTTATGAGCCATTTACCAGAGCGTGTTAAGGTGTCGAGCGTACAAAGTATTTGACCTTGACCCTGGGCTTAGAAGAGGTAGAGGACCCTTGGAGCAATGTGTGTGAAATATGAAGCAAATCCAAGCAAGGAAACAGAAAATATAGGCCATTTACCCGAGCGTTAAGGTTTCGGGACGCACAAAGTATGTGACCTTGACCCTGGGCTTAGAAAGGGCGGGATGGACGTGGATTTGCCACAGCGCAGTAGAGGACCATTGGAGCAATGCGTGTGTGAAATATGAAGCAAATGCAAGCAAGGAAACAGAAAATGTAGGCTATTTACCCGAGCGTCCGAGCGTTAAGGTTTCGGGATGCACAAAGTATGTGACCTTGACATTGGGCTTAGAATGGGCGGCATGGACGTGGATTAGCCACAGCGCAGTAGAGGACCCTTGGAGCAATGCGTGTGTGAAATATGAAGCAAATCCAAGCAAGGAAACAGAAAATATAGGCCATTTACCCGAGCGTCCGAGCGTTAAGGTTTCGGGATGCACAAAGTATGTGACCTTGACATTGGGCTTAGAAGGGGCGGCATGGACGTGAATTAGCCACAGCGCAGTAGAGGACCCTTGGAGCAATGCGTGTGTGAAATATGAAGCAAATCCAAGCAAGGAAACAGAAAATATAGGCCATTTACCCGAGCGTCCGAGCGTTAAGGTTTTGGGATGCACAAAGTATGTTACCTTGACCCTGGGCTTAGAAGGGGCGGCACGGACGTGGATTTGCCACAGCGCAGTAGAGGACCCTTGGAGCAATGTGTGTGTGAAATATGAAGCAAATCCAAGCAAGGAAACAGAAAATATAGACCATTATAATTTTTGAAGACGGACGGACAGAACGGACGGACGGACAGACAGACGGACGCCTACGACACCTAGAGTATGCCATAAGCACTTCTTCCTTCGGAAGGCGTGCTAAAAATGCCAAATAATGAACATAATAAATAAACATAACAGAATCAAAAGCATGAGGGTAACTACAAATAAACATTAACTTATGGAAGTAATTTTAACCCTTTTAACGTCGGCTTCCGTCCGTCGGCTTCCATGCAAGCAACTCGTTCGCTATGCTCACTCTACGCAGAAGCCAACACACACTCGTGTATTACTTCCCGCTATTCAAAATGTACGATGGAATATACTGGACATCCAGTGGAACCCAGTGTTGTTAATTAACACTTTGCATGCTGGGAAACTTGTGGGCTATAAATAGTTCAAACCTAGCGGACACAAATTCATCATATTTTCTTGTATTACTCCTTGTAAATATCATGAATATGTCTTGGAATTTCATTAGAATTGAGTCCTGAGGACTCAATTCTAATGAAATTTCAAGACATATTTACAGAGAGAAATAAAACATATACTCCTAATTCGTTTGGCGGATATTTTCACCGCTAGCATGCAAAGTTAACATGAGTTTCACTGTAATGGATCTCCAATGAGTTGATTTATTAGTGTTTAGCGGCCTAAACTTGAATTTTGTCGTCTGCTGATTATTTTTCAATTTCAATTTGTATCGACAAAAACATAGTTTGTAAGCACCTTAGAATTGTTTTCAATGGAACGATTCTAAAGTGCTGTCAATGAATGCCGTTGGCGAGAAACATTGAAAAAATAAAATAAACAGCAGACGACAAAATTAATTCATAATTGTAAGGGTTAAAACATGTTGCAGCTCTGTTTGCTGTACTTTTCTTCTGATTATAAATAATTGTTTTAAAGTCACTCTTTTTATTAAATTTTCGACCACATGGTCAAAAATTTGATAAAAAGAGTGGCTTTAAAACAATGTGTATTAAATGTGCTTCCCTTCGGAAGTTATTGGAAATTACTATAAACTAGATTGGTCAGTAAGCGAGGCTTACGGAATACCCCCCGTGTGAGCCCGGGTATCCCTAAATATGTAAACTTTTCCAAGTGTGTGGGCTTGTGACCTTGACTCTGGGCTTAGCGGGGCGGCACGAACGTGAATTTGTCACAGGGTGGTAGAGCAATGCGTGTGTGAAATGTGAAGCAGATCCGAGCAAGGAAATAGAAGTTATAACAGATTTTCTGATGTTAAGTTTTGTAAAGAGACTAAGTATGTGACCTTGACCTTGAGATCAGCGGGGATAATCATATGTCACAGCATGATAGTAGAGCCTTAGAGGAATGCATGCATGAAATATTAAGAATTTGCAATTAAGGAAATAGAAGTTATAACATATTTGTCTGATGTTAAGTTTTGTAAAGAGACCAAGTATTTGACCTTGACCTTGACCTTGGTATTAGCGGGGGTTGGATGGTCGTTGATTTGTCACAGCATGATAGTACAACCTTAGAGGAATGCATGCATGAAATTTTAAGAATTTTTAGATGAAGGAAATAGAAGTTATATAACATATTTCTCTGATGTTAAGTTTTGTAAAGAGACCAAGTATTTGACCTTGACCTTGACCTTGGTATTAGCAGGGGTTGGATGGTCGTTGATTTGTCACAGCATGATAGTACAACCTTAGAGGAATGCATGCATGAAATTTTAAGAATTTTTAGATGAAGGAAATAGAAGTTATATAACATATTTCTCTGATGTTAAGTTTTGTAAAGAGAGCCAAGTATTTGACCTTGACCTTGGGATCAGCGGGGGTTGGACGGTCGTGGATTTGGCACAGCATGGTAGTAGAGCCATACAGGAATGCACGAGTGAAATATTAAGCATTTTCGACGAAGGAAATAAAAGTTATAACATATTTCTCTGATGTTAAGTTTTGTAAAGAGACTAAGTATTTGACCTTGACCTTGGGATCAGCGGGGGTTGGATGGTCATGGATTTGGCACAGCATGGTAGTAGAGCCTTACAGGAATGCATGTGTGAAATATTAAGCATTTTAGATGAAGGAAATAGAAGTTATAACAATATTTCTCTGATGTTAAGTTTAGTGGCGGACGGACACACGGACACACGGACGCACGGACAACCTGACTCCAGTATACCCCCACCCACAACTCGTTGCAGGAGGGTATAATAATAGTATAACAATTTAGGGCCCTTCATATAAACATGGCATGCTATTATAGAACATTCTGAACATATACTCGTCACTTGTACTCAAAATCAGGCAGTTTAATTGGCAGAGACTGAGAACAGAACAAGGAAAATGAAAAGGTATGGTACTTTATATAAAGAGGACGTAGTGTTATAGAACATTTTGAACACATTCTCGGAACTTGTACTCAAAATCAGAATCAGGCTGTTTCATTGGCCAAGACTGAGCAGAGCTCAGGCTCGACCAATCAAACACCCTGATTTTGAGCATGAGAAGAGAGCACATGCTCAGAATGTTATACAATCACAGACCCTAAACTGAGTTTGTTGAAATTTGTTTGATGAGCAGAGCTTACCACAGCCGACGGTTGACTAATCAAACTTGATTTTGAGTGATTATAAGGTTTGACAATGGCCAGTCGTTGGTAAACGTTTGCCGTGGGACGAGGGAAATGTTTGAACCCCAAGGACGTAGGCCACGGGTTCAAACAGTTCCCGAGTGCCACGGAAAACGGTTACCCACGGCTGGACATGGTCGAACGTTATTGTTACATTTCCGTCAGAAATATCATGCAATTTGAGCATATATGCAGTACTTTCGGTACTTTGATAACCCGTTTCATTAAAAACAGCTGTAATTTACACATACATATTCCGGGGTCACAGTACATGTCGCATGATGCAGCCGCGCCAATTTCAAAATTACAGAGTGGCCGTTGTGAACTGATCTGGTGATGTAATGGCGCGTTCTAGTAACGACATGAGTGACATGCATTACGTAGGTGTTGGCTTGGCCCTGGAATGAGCATTGTCTACAGCCATGGTCAAACAGCACGCGCTGTACATGTATGTTTGAACACGGCTGTGAGCGGTGTCGAACAACGACAGTCATGTAACAATGACTGTTTGATTGATTGATTGATTGGAGATCAACAAGATCATACACAGTGGTGTCAGCTAATTCTGCGAACCTAAGGCTTTCCAAACAAATTTCTCTGTTATTAACATCCATTAACTCTTTGCATGCTGGGAAACTTGTGGGATATAAATAGTTCAAAAATAGCGGACAAAAATCATCATATTTTCTTTTATTTCTCCTTGTAAATATCATGAATATGTCTTGGAATTTCACTAGAATTTCATTAGACTTGAGTTCTGAGGACTCAATTCTAATGAAATTCCAAGACATGATATTTACAGAGAGAAATAAAAAATATACTCCTAATTTGTTTGGCGGATATTTTCACCGCTACCATGCAAAGAGTTAATATTCAGTCAAAATTTCCTGAATATTCAACGCAGTACAAAGACGCCTGTGCAGATAAAATTTCATAAAGTTCTGACGTCAGTAAGTGACGTAAATTCACTAAATTGTGTGATGTATGACATCACACGCGAGTTTGCAACGTCACATTTGTTTCTGCGAATGCTGCGCATCTGATATTGTAAACAAAATAGTGAACAGCAAAATGGATCAGCATAGCAAAATTGGTATTAGACATGAAGTAGATATATCCAGTGACATCATGACAGGTTAGTTTCTTAGTTGTACAGTTAATTTAGTAAATAAGCAGGGTCTGAGGATTTTACACATTTTGACTATATTCGGAATAACTTTTTACCAAACTATCGGAATGCGATAAAATTGTGCCACAGTGTAGCAATAATTAATCAACTAGTTTATTCCAAAATCCACATATTATATGATGACGTACGCAATGCTAAATTTGACGTGAATTACACATTAGCCGATGTGCAGAATTAACTGAAATGACAGTACAGTGGAGAGTATCAGAGAATATACCCAGTTTTACATTCACATCGCCAGATCATCTGGTAAATTAATGGTAACTGTTTATAACTGTACATCTATAGCAATTAATTATCAGCAATTAATTATGGATCTCTTTTTAGACATCTCTGAAAATATATTTTTTTGACAACACAACAGGACCATATTTATTTATTTATTTAACCCTTTCAACACTACAGACCTGTATAGTATTGGCAAATACAATGTAGTGTAGATCCAGATGAGCCGGCTTGTGACGCAAGTAACTTTCATATTGTTTAGAGCAACAAAAAAAACCACCCCCTTCTTATAAATGGACTAGTCTGAAACACAATTTGTGACGGTTGGATTGATTTCAAAATTAACATATCAAAATTAATTCCAGTGACTTAAGTGTGAAAAAGGTTAATGCTGTATAACGACCTGTCAACAGCTAAGGTCATTTTAGGCCGGGTTGATGGGGTCAAATCCCATATTTGACCTCATATTGAATCAGATGATTCTAATGTGTTGTCAAGTTAATAAGCATGCATCTGTGAAATTGTTAACCCTTACTTAATCTTAATTTTTTGTCGTCTGCTGTTTATTTTCTACTTTCTCTTTTTATCATCAAAAACATGATTTTACAGCACTTCAGAATCATTTCCATTGGAAATGATTCTGAAGTGCTGTCAAACCATGTTTTTATTATTGAGAAATAAAGCAAGATATAAAAGCAACAGCAAACAGCAGACGACAATTGTTGTGTATAGGGGTCTAAGGGTTAATACACATGTACAGCATAAATACCACTATGTCAGATGACAATGGTCGAAATACGTAGCCAAACCCTGGATAGTTCTGGAAAATCATGAGAAGAAACCGATATAAAGGTGAAACAAGAAATGTGGCCCGTCGGCACATGAATGCCCCCAGTGGCAAATTGGAGAAACTGTGGCAAAGTTAGTTAACCAAAGTGATAAGTTTTCACAAGCACATTTATGAAGGTCAAAAGATCAAGGTCATATTAAGGGCAATGTTCATGTGTGGCATTTGTCCACATGTATGATGTATTGAAATATTAAAGTAATCCATCAAGGGATATAGAAGTTATGACAGAAATGAGAAGCTTATTAATGTATGAAAAAGTTCAAAGTTGTCAAGGTCAAAAGGTCAAGGTCATATTAAGGACAGCATGGATGTGTGGCATTTGTCCACAAGTATGCTGTGTTGAAATTTGTTAGCAATCCTTCAAGGAATATATAGAAGTTATGACAGAATTGAGAAACTCTGGCGAACTTCTTAATGTGGAAAAAAAGTTCAAAGTTGTCAAGGTCAAAAGGTCAATGTCATATTAAGGGCAGCATGAATGTGTGGCATTTGTCCACATGTATACTGTCTTGAAATATTTATGTAACCCTTCAAGGGATATAGAAGTTATAACAGAATTCGAAACAAAAGCAGTTAACTCTTACTATGCTGAATTAAATTTTATCGTCTGCTGGAAATGTTTTATTTTCAATATTTATCGATAAAAACCTGTTTTGGCAGCGCATGAGAATCGTCTCCACTGGAGATGATTCTCATGTGCTGTCAAAACAGTTTTTTTGGTAAGAATTGAGACAAAAAATGAAAAACAGCAGACGACAATTTTCGTCTCCCGCGTAGTGAGGGTTAAACACATTTCCGTTATAGAATTATTTGCAGGTCACTGCCTTTAACCCTTACAGTGTTGAATTAAAATTTGTTGTTTGCTGTTTATTTATATATTCCATTTTTCTTATCAAAAACATGCTTTGACAGCACTTTAGAATCATTTCCAATGGAAATTATTCTAAAATGCTGCCAAACCACGTTTTTCTTAGAGAAAATACAAAATAAGAAACAACAGCAGACGACAATTTTCGGTTCCCGCCTTCTAAGGACATTTGAAGAGCTTGCATAACCCTTTCAACACCACAGGCCTGCATAGTGTTATTGGCAAACAGTACAGATCCAGATGAGCCGGCTCGTGACAAGCCGTCTCATCAGGATCTGTACTTTTTGCAAGTAGTTTTCATATTTTTGAAAGGGTTAAATATTTGTGAACAGCCATGAGAAAATGGGCTAAGCAAGTACGCATAAGGCGAGCAGAGTTTCATGGTCAATGGCATTTGATTTGATTTATTGGTGGGGTTTAACGGCCTATCAACAGCTAAGGTCATGTAAAGCATGGCAAACGGATTCAATCCTGTTTTAACCTGCTGCATTGGTGGGAAAATCCCAAAATCAGAACGGAATATTTACATCAAGAAAAACTATATTCAGCCCTGAAATTAGAATAACCTGACCTGGTGTCAGGTCCATACTACACCAAGTCACTTAGCCCCTTCCCCTAAAATAGGATTACGAATAATCGTAATACTCACCAGGTTCAATTGTCACATACAAAATTCCAAAGACCAGGTCTCCAGTCGGAATTCCGGTAAGGATGAACCCCGATCGTTAAATTACCCATCGCATGCTCCCACCTGTCACCCACCAATACACCATAGTATGAAGGTATATGCAGCAACATGTTAGTTCTAGGTAACACATGCACAAGTAAAACAATATTGCATGCATATATAATATATACAATGAAACTTTAGTATAAAATGCCAAATAATGAACATAATAAATAAACATAACAGAATCAAAAGCATAAGGGTAACTACAAATAAACGTTAACTTATGGCAGTAATTTTAACCCTTTTATCGTCGACTTCCGTCCGTCGGCTTCCATGCAAGCAACTCATTCGCTATGCTCACTCTACGCAGAAGCCGACGCACACTCATGTATTATTTCCCGCTATTCAAAATGTACGATGGAATACCGTAAAGATTCTAATAGACGCCCGGGCGTCTATTAGAATCACCACTGGCTCCGAAGTCCAGGGTGGGCGTTTAATAGAGGCAAGTGTTATTCAGCACAGGGAAAATGATAAAAAAATATACGATGTTCTGCTATCTGAACAAAAACATAACTAAGGGACGTTACTCTCAAACGCCAGACTTGATTGTACTATCTTGTCAGTTTATAAACATTTGGGCCAAGACATTTCGGCCCACTCTGGTCATTATGGTACAGTAGGTAGAAATGGTAAATTAAATGGTAATGAATATCAAGACAGCATCAATCATTAATGCTGATCAGATTTACGCCTATGGACGTTTCGTCAGCGTCAGCGTTTCGGATCTGTTGGGTTTGAGATGCTTTGAAAATGGCGTCTCCATAACCGTGTAAATTCTGATCACCCTGTGTCCGTGCAAATAGCTACTGCTGATGAGGGATTTACTGTGACACCAGAAACAGTCGATTTCGCTTCCGCTTTTGAAAGTGAAAGTAGCAATTATGTTTTTTCCCCGATTTTAAAGGAAGTTGCTTTCGAAATAGTGGAAAGAAAAAAAATCTAATTGGATAATTAGCTCCAATTTTGTTTCAAGTCGGTACTGGGCGTTTATTAGAGGCACTAATTTCGTGAAAATCGGCCAAAAAATGTGTAATTTTCAACGTAAAAAGTGGGGGGTGGGCGTCTATTAGAGCATGGGCGTCTATTAGAATCTTTACGGTATACTGGACATCCATCCAGTGAAACCCAGTGTTGTTAATTAACACTTTGCATGCTGGGAGATTTGTTGGCTATAAATAGTTCAAAACTAGCGGACACAAATTCATCATATATTCTTTTATTTCTCCTTGTAAACATCATATGTCCTGAGGACTCAATTCGAATGAAATTTCAAGACATATTTACAGAGAGAAATAAAACATATACCGGTACTCCTAATTCGTTTGGCGGATATTTTCACCGCTAGCATGCAGAGTTAACATGAGTTTCATTGTAATGTATCTCCAATGAGTTGATTATAGGAATGAATGGCCTTTTTATGGAATTTATCGGGGTATAAACTTGGAAAAGTCGCGGCCATTCATTCCTTATAATTCCAGCATTTTAAATAAATTCATTAAGAAAATGTGTTTATTTTCCGTTTTCTTCTGAATTATTTTAACTGCGCCTCACGGTTACGGAAAGTAGTTCGGCGTGGGAGTTTACTGGGATATAAATTTTGGACAGAGACTTGGTACGGGCCAATCAAATGTTAGGGAATTGTGTAAATATTTTTGTGCTGGAATTATGTATCAGTGTTTAACGGCCTATCAACAGCTATGGTCATTTTAGGCCGGGCCAACGGGTTCGATCCCGTATTTAAATTGCTGCATTGAGGGGAAAATCCCAAAATCAGATCGGAATATTTACATTGAAAAAAAAAATATATTCAGCCCTGAAATTAGAATAACATGACCTGGTGGACTTACAGTGGAACCTCTCTAAAAACGGACACCTTGAGAGGTTTGGACAGGCGCCACTGTATATAGTATGTGCATTATGCCAGTTTTTACGTCAAGTTTTCTCACAGCAATGACAATACATTACTATCATCATCTATCGCTATATCTAAGGTATAAAAACATATAGTATTACCACAAAGGTATTTGCAACTTAAAATATCCGGTAACAAGCTCACAAGCTGTCTTAACGCGACCGGTACATAACAAACGGTTCATATAGCAATATTCTAGGACATAAACAACCAGATTTGATATTTATGCCTTAACCCATTTCATGCTGAGGATACGCCATTTTGTGTGTGGAAAATCCTGAATATTTTCTTTCTATGAGCTTAAAAGTATATGTTGTGACCACCATTTGAACCGTCTCGTCGAGACGGTTCAAATGAGTGGTCACAACATATACTTTAACTGAGAAATAAGAAAAACAAAAATAAAATATTTAAAAATAGAAAATGTGTTCATAGAACACGGATGCCCCACATATCGCTTTGATAATAAATGAGGCCAAATTTACCCGAGCGTTAAAGTTTCGTGACGGGACGGACGGGACGGACGGACAAGGGTAACACTAAATGCCCCCTCCACTATCGTGGTGGGGCATAAAAATTCATACCCGTACAGGTGCATTCTGCATGTAATGGATTAATCATAGACACGCCAACCAAAATTGGCCTCTATGCATATATGAGATTGTTTGACCTTGTTTGACATACGGACAGTGTAACATTTTTAAAGTTTCAAGAGAACAGTGTAGCCCATTACCCGAGTGAGCAGTTATGATGATCAGGTTGTATGTACACTAGTATGCAAGAAGGTTAGAGACTCATTCTCTAAGAAAACGTGTCATATTTGTGGCTGTGATGGAGAAATGGGACCTATGGGTGTTGCGGCCAGTGTAGAATCAGATCAGCCTGTGCATCTGCATGATTAGGATCTGCACTGTTTGCCATTCCAACAATGAAACATCTGTTATGCTACTAATAAACAATAAAGATCAGTATCGGGCTACAGGAGTGTGATATTTCATCAGGAGCTACACTGGTCACAATTCACATCAGCCCCATTTCTTCAGTCACAGTCACATTTCAAACTCTGTTCTCCCTGTATTATTGGATGTTCCAACTGTACATCACCACATTTATGACAATTGTAGATACACACAAGTCTGCACTGTCTGATTGGGATCCAACGTATAGTCGGTAAAAATATTACAGACTCAATCAAACCAAAATTTTTCTGGCTGTCACAGATAAGTCGACCGCTGTGACAGCAAGAAAATTTGGGTTAGGTTCTAGCAAACACTGTAAATCAGTGTCAAGCTACAAGAGAGAGATGCTTAGTAGGTATACTGAAATAGAACCTCTATCAAAACATATAAAAAAAACCCTATTTCACAAAAAAATATGTATCGTTTAATCAAAACATATGACTCCTGTTTCAGAGAGAAAAGAAATGAACACCGTATCTGACAAAATGGACTTTAAGTAACCAATGTAAACAATGGCGGCCTTCAACATTTGGCCTATCGCTGTGAAAATGTACCTTAAGATGTGTGCGACCAGCATAATCCCACATCAGCCTGTGCAGTCTGATCAGGGCTTATGATGGTCGCCATTTCATCAATTCAACAGTGTGCCCCATGATTCAGAGCTCCAGTTAAGGTGCATAATTGGACCAAATTTTCCGGGTATTTTTCTTATTTCTTCACGAAAAATGGCAAGTTGGGATTGCTTTAGAATCGTCTCATCGAGACGATTCTAAAGCACTCCCAACTTGCCAATTTTGGTGAAGAAATAACGAAAGTCTCCCCAAAGTTGACCAAATTACGCACCTTAACTAGAGCCCTGCTGAATACTAGCATTTCAATCAATTTCTGATTGTATGATGCAGATACACTGGCAATAATTGGCCTCAGTCTATTAACCGTCACAAATTTAGTCCAACAATTGGGATAAGGCTCCTCAGCCCACTTTCAATCACAACATGTTTCCAAGTATTAGTGAGGATATTTGAGCATGATGATCAGTGTAGGGTACGCGCTGCACATGTACAAGCCGATCTGGGTCTATTCTGGCTACCAATATTACAAGAAACATGTTATCCATCAAACACCAAGGCACATACAAGTCCACAACTAGTGGTAATTGGATCGTGGTGACAGATGTTCAAATATCACAACAGCCAATATGTTTTCTTTTTCTTAACTGTGTTTCAGCAGTCAGGGGACTGAGGAAAATACTTCAGAGTTATTATATAGGAAAACAGTAGGAAAACAGTACTTTTGACCAAGAACTTGACTTTGGTTGATTGAGTTAATGGTGTTTAACGGCCTATCAACAGCTAAGGTCATTTAACCCTTTCAATGCTGAATTAATTTGTGTCGTCTGCTGAATATTTTTTATTTTCCATTTTTCTCATCAAAAACTTGATTTGGCAGCACTTTAGAATCATTTCCAATGGAAATTATTCTAAAATTCTGCCAAACCATGTTTTTACTGAGAGAAAAGACAAAATATGAATTAACAGCAGACGACTATTTTCAGTTCCTGCATTCTATTAAGGGTTAAGGCTGGGCCAACAGGTTCTATCCCGTATTTTAAAACTAGCTACAAGAGTTGCCTACGATATGTGGAAAAGTATCGTAGCAGGGAAGCAATTTTGTTTCTAGTATTTAACCGTCTGCATTGGGGGGTAAATTCCAAAATCAGAACGGAATATTTAAATGTATTCAGCCCTGAAATTAGAATAACCTGTGTGCCAGGTCCATACCACACCAAAGTCACTTTGAGTGAGACGATTCTCATGTATATATATTTTACATGTATGTGCCATGCCAGAGCAAATAACAGATTGATTGAATGAAATTGTACGTCCCTTCAAGAAAAAGCTCATCATACAGATAAGATCAAATAAAGAGATGCAATAAAATGTTGAAAATTCTCTTCAAAAGTAAGCGACATTAAATTCATCTATTATACATGTATCAGTAAATTTTCTAACGCATGCTTGTCGAGAAAACTGTGGCTAAATGACTGGAGAAATAGGGCTTATGGGATTTATGACCAGTGTAGCTCCTGATCAAATAGCACACTCTTGTAGCCTGATAATGATCTTTATTACTTATTATAAGCGTCACAGGTTTTCCGTTGATGGAATCATCGTAGATCCTGATCAGACTGTGCGGATGCACAGGCTGATCTGGATCTACGCTGGTTGCAAAAACCATAAGCTCCATTTCTCCAGTCACAGCCACAAATAAGCAATCAAAAATAGAAACCTTCAAACCAGATCCCACATTCAAATTAATCTCCATAAACAAGCATGTCAAATTATTATTTCTAATATTAGGCCGTATAAAATTAATTGTAAAATTCTGGAATAAGATGGGACCAGTGGAATGCTTTTATTTTATTTATTTTTATTAAAACTTTGTTACTAGCATAACTTGTTTTTTCCATAATTTCGTAATTTTCTGAAGAAAAAAAACAAGAAATAAAATATTAATTTGACAATATATTTTAGGGTTGGCAAGGGATGAGAATCTGTAAATTAATTTTTCTGGCCTAACTACCATTTGTATGTTTGCATGTCTGTAAAATGGAAAACAAGGGCACCATTATCACTAAGCTAATCCCCTCACTGGCAGTCTTGATAGTAAAACAGGTTATTGAATAAACAAACAAGAAAAGTATTCATAAGCAGTTTTAAAGGTCAAAATGTCAAGGTCATATTAAGGGAAACATGTATGTGTGACATTTGTGCACAAAAAATATTAAAGTATCCATCAAGGGATAAGAAGTTATGACAGAATTGAGTGAGTGAGTGAATAGGATTTAACGTCCGCTTTTCTGACATAGAGGTACAAGCCTCAGGGAGTCTACACGCAGACGGGGAATTGAGAAATTTCTTAATGTTGTGAAGGTCAAAAGGTCAAGGCCATATTAAGGGCAGCATGGATGTGTGGCATTTGTCCACAAGTATGACGTATTAAAATATTTTATCCCGTCAACACAGTGCGTATGTGCCGTGAAACACGGTGCCGTGAAACATTTTTGATATCCTGTCAATACGACCTAATCACCGCGTACGAATATATGCGGTGACTGGGTGACTGGGGTTACTTTTTTGCATTTTCAAGCCATTTGTAGGTGTTAACAGGATAAATAGAAGAGTAGGTTAGTGCCGTGAATGGCAGAGCCTCGCCCATCCCGTTTCCTAAGCCTTGCCAGATATTTTTTCCCATTCACGGCACTAACCTACTATTCTCTATAAAGTAATCCATTAAGAGATATAGAAGTTATGACACAATTGTGAAACTCGGACAAACTTCTTAATGTGTGAAAAAGTTCAAAGTTGTGATGGTCAAAAGGTCATGGTCATATTAACGGCAGCGTGTACCGGTATGTGTGGCATTTGTCCACAAGTATGATGTAATGAAATAGTAAAGTAATCCATCTATAGAAGTTATGATGTGTTGAAATGTTAAAGTAATCCTTCAAGGGATATAGAAGTTATGACAGAATTGAGAAACTTCTTAATGTTCGGACGGACGGACACAGTCCAAAAACTATATGCCTCCGGCTCTACAGAGACCGGAGGCATAAAAAACTTTAAACCATTTGTAAGGTGTTACTAATGTACATAGGCACGCACATACATAGACTACTAAAAAAAAAATCTATGGGAATTCTATGGGAATTTAACATAGGGGAAAAAGTGGTAAGGAAGTGTGGGAGGAGTCAAAAAACGAAAAAATTTGGAAATTGACTCCAAAACCTCACTAGATAGCTTGGATATGATCTAACTAAGAAAATAAAAGTTAAATTTTAAAAATCGGTCCAGTATTTCTAAAATTCAAAAAAAATTCCCCATGTTAAATCCCCATAGACATCTTCACTCCCTGAAGATGTCTATGGGGTAAATTGGAGAAATTGTTTTTTCGCAATAAAATCAATATTTGACCAAATTTCACGAAATAAAAAGAAGGCTCATTCTTAATTTTTGCTTTAATTTCATATTATCGAAAAGAATACTGTTTTTGCATTGCTTATATAGCTGTAAAATTTGGGCAGGTTTCGTGAAACAGACAGTAGTGCTTTATCCCCTCTTGCCTATCGGAGAGGGACTGTACAATAAGACCCATCTTGTAAGATCATGGTCAAATATGGTCGTTGTGAATTTTAATTCTATCTACTACAATCCGCATTCCACCCAAAACATTTTCCGCGAGATTCCATACCAAGTTCCTGTAGTTCTTGAATTTAAACGCAGATTTACGCACCAAGACGGAAACGGATCCTGTGTGGTAAAAACTCTACAAACAAGCAAACAATTAGTACGGCTCACATAATAAATACGTAAAGCAACAATACTGCCCAAAATGACAAAAGTTTCAGAGCTTAGGCAGAATTAAAATTCCTCATGGGAAACTTGCAGGCCTCGACAAATTGTTAATTTTCCACTCATCCAGATTGGATTTCAACTCATGTATTGACATATGTTTGAACTAGAATGTTTATGGGAGCCTATTTCACCAACATTGCAAAGTATACTTATCTAGCAAACTATACTTTAAGGGAGTAATCATTTATTTTTCCTGAAATTCATTATTTCATATAGAACTAACTACTGCATATATGTGATGATTAAAAGTATGCAGAATTATTATACTGAATGTATTAATTACATTATCACAGCCAAATTGGCTGTGATAATGTAATAAATTCAGTATAATGAAAATTAATAAATTTATCCTAAAATTGAAAATTTCTCCCTCAAAGTATACTTTGCTAGATAAGTATACTTTGCAATGTTGATGAAATCGGCTACAGATCCTAAATTCACTCATCAATATAAGCGAACGAGTGCTTTTATCGAGGCCTGCTACGACCGATTGCTGAAAACAATATGGCTGAAATATGACAAAACGAGTAAATGTTACATTTAATAGATTTAACTAGTATAATACAAGTTGAAAAAATTCAGTCACATGGTCTGATACAATGTACATGTGATGGTGAATTAGACAACATTTCTGTATGCAAGAAAGTCTTGGTATATGACAAAGATATTACATGTATTATTGACAAAACAGAAGCTGTAATATAAGCTTGGTTAGCTGATGGTGTCCGATCACGTTACATGTACCTGAATGAGGAAAACAATCAAATGAAGTATTATTAAACACCATAACATAGTAAAATATGTTTATATTACGTACTATGTTACATTGTCAGCCAACCATTCAGTATACATGATGAAGAGGCAACAATCCACATATTAAGCACGCTGAGCCGTTGGCAGAGAGAACAAACTATTGCAGATTCTGGATGGACAGACGCAAGCATGGATGCCATTGTGATCACAATGACCTCCGTGCTTGCGTCTGTCCATCCAGAATCTGTAATCTGTAAACAAACTCAATCAGCAAAATGTAAATAGCAAAGTCAAGTTCTTTGACAAGTATAATCAGAGTCCATATTTGTAGAATGACAAGTTTCATGAACATGTAGTAATGGTATACACATGTAAGTCTAATCTAAAATATCCTCTATACAAACATAATGGTACATGAAATTTACAGCCTAAATATATTACTGGTACAGTACTGAACAAGAAAATAAATTACATGTACATATATATAGCATTCCACATTCCATCATTGGTGCAAGGAATTATACATAATAAGTGCAACTTCCACAAGAGACCATGGAATAGAATTTGCTATACATGTATGTCCCCACAACAGATAGAGTTATATGGAGATTTACAGCAGGCGATGAACACCATTACAGTTTAAAGTACTTGAAGAAGGACAGAATACACGCTGAGATGATTGGAGCAGTGTATCAACCACAGGTAGCTTCTATAGTGTTTCCACGAGACTGTCGTAAACGGCAATATCATATTACAGTAGAAGATGAACATCATAACATTATATAGTACTTGAAGCAGGAAAGAAAACATGGTGAGACGATTTGAGCAGTTTATCAACCACAGGTAACTTCCAGTGTTTCCAGTAGAAGATGAACACCATTACAGTTTAAAGTTATTGAAGAAGGAAAGAACACACAGTGAGACGATTCGAGCAGTGCACCAACCACAGGGAATTACAACAGAGTATCCACGAGACAGTCGTGATGGTGATATTACAGTAGAAGATGAACATCATTACATTTTAAAGTACTTTCAGCAGGAAAGAATGCACAGTGAGATGATTTGAGCAGTGTACCAACAACAGGTAACATTTCTGTAGTGTTTCCACGAGGCCGTCATAAATGGCAATATCATATTACAGTAGAAGATGAACATCATTACTATAGTATTTGAAGAAGGAAATAATACACGCTGAGATGATTGGAGCAGTGTACCAACCACAGGTACATAGAACTTTTAAAGTGTTTCCACAAGAAGGTGATACATGTATTACAGTACAAGATGAATATCATTACATTTTAAGTATTTGAAGAAGGAAACAATAGTGTGTACAGTGAGACGATTCGAGCAGTGTACCAACCACAGGTAGCTTCCACAACGTTTCCATGATACCATCGTGACGGCGATAGTAGTATCGCCTACCATGAACATCCCGCGTCGACAACCACTAAAGACAGATTGATTGGTTAATTTGGGTCCAACAAGTTTACACAAGTACATATGAATAGACAACTGAGTGGTTGATGCCTCAATGGGCTTTAAAGGTGTACAAAGAAAATACATGTACCGTACATTTAGTGTCTTAAAGTAGACAAAATTTTGTCTCCTTTTTGTCATTAACAGAAAATATTAGTTTCTGTACATATTTTTTATAACATGTTCTTAGGTATACAACTAGAGCATGGGCTCACAGATTCCCCAGCCGCCGCCTGATTCGACCAACAAACAGGGCTCCAGATAAGGAATTAGTAATTGAGTATTGTCACTCCATCATTTCTGAAGCAATTGGGTATTTCCAAAAAAATTATTGTGTAAAATAGAATCACACTATTGTTTACACAAAATATTTTCATTGCTTTTTGATACTCATTACTTCTAATTTCAATTGGGTTTTTGGCAATTTTAATTGGGTATTTACGCAAATACGCTCCATATCTGGAGCTCTGAACAAATATTTGGCCTTGAACTTGGGCATGAAAGCCGCATGGGTAGGCTATAGAATGAAAATATGGATGATGATAAAGAAGTATATGAAGTTTCAAGTCCCAAAAACTTTAACGCAAATCATACGGACGAATGGACGGAAATATGAAAGCTATATAACCATTGACATACTACGTATGACTATAATTATATGCATTATTTTAAAGTCACTCTTTTTATTAAATTTTCGACCACAAGACTTTAAAACAATGTGTATTAAATGTGCTTCCCTTCGGAGGTTATTGGAAATTACTATAAATATAATATGGTTTGTCTGAAATGTAAACCATTTTTTAGTTACAGCCACATATAATTTCCCTTGTATTATGTCTATTCATGTAAACAGGACACAAATTCATGTTATCCAAACATGAAATCTACATCATACCAAGTTTCAGCATCATACACACAGCGTCTTAGATCATGTCTCTCATATACAAATAATATCATAATATACAAATTGTTTTTCGTTTCATGCACTGTAAGTAGACTATATCAACAAATCACACCACTTTATTGATCAAATTAAAATATTAAGCAGTTTTTGAGAAATAAAATGCATTTGCCTTACAAAGGTGAATGTCAGTCTTAAGTGATTGTTTATTGGTGTTTAACGGCCTATCAACAGCTAAGGTCATGTAAGGCCGGTCATGTAAGGCCGGGCAAATGGGTTCGATATCGTTTTAACCTACTGCATTGGAGGGAAAATCCCTAAATCAGAACGGAATATGTACATCGAGTGGGTGATCAGACACAGTATGCGAAACAGACATCATCCTGAGATACACATTGTGGCTAAATATTAAAATTGTTCATAAGTTATTAAGAAATATCTGGGACTCAGTGCCTTTAAACATTTGAAACAAAACAACAATAAAAATTACAGACTGACAACTGCTGAAGTACTCTTTCACAAATTACTGTTTCTAGAAAGTATTTGTTGTATTAATGTTTGAATGTTGTAATAACAACGTGAAGCAGAAGAACTTGCATATACAAATGGTTCCAATACTTAAAGGAGTGACTGTTATGTTTTATGCACAATATGCATGGTGAGGAATGAATGCGAGAAACAAAAATTGTCGTCTGCTGTCATTTAATATTTTCTCTTCTTTCTCCATAAAAAATATGGTTTAACAGCACTTTAGAATCATTTCCAAGTGCTGTTAAACCATGTTTTTGATGAGAAAAATTGAAAACAAAAAATAAACAGCAGACGACAATAATTAATTCAGCATTGAAAGGGGTTGAAGAGTGGTGCTACATGTTTTTCAAGAGATAAAAGGAGAATATAATGTCAATCCATCAAGCCATCAAGCCATATCAGTGAGTTAATGTACATGTACATCACATGCCGAGAAAAATGTCACAGTAAGACATGTGTGGTTAATACATGTAGCATAGTCTGCCAAAATAAAATATCTAAATGTATCATTAATTGGAAACTGAAAACAGTAACACAGATATTTAAAAACAAACATGTAACACTGTTTTCAAATTAATTTTACCTTGACTGTCATCAGTGTGTGCCACTACAATATATGTAGTGTTGCCAGTGTTAACAGAATATAGCAGAACCACATAATATTATGTGGCTGTGACTGGAAAAATGTGGTTTATGAGTGTTGCGACCAATGTACATCCAGATCACCCTGTGCAGCTGCAGTGTGATAAGGATCAGGGGCCCGTTTCATTAAACATCGTACGACTAAAATCTTCGTAAGTGCAAATTTAGGATCGTCTGGAAATTTCAATTGATGGATTTACATTTATTGAGCATAGGCTGCATATGCAGCCTATGCTCAATAAATGTAAATCCAATCATTGTTTATGTGAAATTTACAGACTACCATAATTTTGCACTTACGAACATTTTAGTCGTGGGAAGTTTAGTGAAACGGCCCCCTGCACTGTTCGCCATTCCACCAATGAAACATTTGTTATGCCTTTAACAAGCAGTATAGGTCATTATCAGGTGACAGGAGTGTGATATTTAGTCTGGAGCTACACTGGTCACAAATCCCATAAGCCCAGTTTCTCCAGTCACAGCCACATCAAGTACTTCCTAATATATTGCAGGGCTCCAGATAAGGAATTAGTAATTGAGTATTTTCACTCCATCATTTCTGAGGAATTGGGTATTTCAAAATTTTAATTGGGTAAAATAAAATCACCTACTGTTTACACATCAACAGACAGCAATTATTGAATAGTTTGCTTCCAAATAAAAACATGCCTTGGCATTTGGAGACAATTCTAATGAAATAACAAGGTGTGTTTTCATGGAAAATAAGAAAAATATGATATATTTGTGGTCTGTTTATTGTTTTCTGCAGCATGATAAAGGTCCCATAAAATTGTTATTGCTTTTTGATACTTGCTACTTTAATTGGGTATTTAAGCAAATACACAGCTTATCTGGAGCATGATATTGTTTTTACATATAAGTGCAGTTTTCCCACACAGTAGTATGAAGTATATATGTGGCAGTGACTGGAGAAATGGAGCTTAAGGGGTTAATTCTTGATGGCAAACTTGTGTAGACTGATAACAATCTATATTGCTTGTTAGAAGCACGATGGGTGTTTCAGTGATGGAATGGGCAAACAGTGTAGATCCTGATCAGACTGTGCGGATGCACAGGCTGATCTGGATCTACACTGGTCACAAAACCTGTAAGCCCCATTTCTCCAGTCACAATATATATTAAGCTTCTATTAACAATGCTGAATTAAATTTTTTCGTCTGCTGTCTATTTTTGATTTTCCATCTTTCTCATCAAAAATATAGGTTTGGCAGCACTTTAGAATCATCTCCAATGGAAATGATTCTAAAATGATGTGAAGCCATGTTTTATTGAGAGAAATGACAAAATATGAAACAACAGCAGACGACTATTTTTGTTTCCTGCATTCTAATGGTTAATAATACATGTATGAATACAAAGGCATCTTCTGGTGAGTGTGTGAACGACAACATCACCAGTGACACAGCAGGATGTCAATGCAATTAACCCGGAGAATCCCGGAGAATGCGGGAAACAAAATTGTCGTCTGCCTTTTGAGTTATATTTTGCAATCTTTCTCCGTAAAAAAACATGGTTTGACAGCATTTTTTAATCGTTTCCTTGGAAATGATTCTAAAGTGTTGTCAAAGCATGTTTTTGATGTGAAAAATGATGGAAAACAAAAAATGAACAGCAGACGACACATTTAATTCAGCATCGTAAAAGTTAAACTCTGGGGCCAGTTTCAGTGAACTTATGATAAAAATGTTTGTACGAAGATATTTATTAATTTAATTCTCATATTAAAGTGGTTAACGATCGTTATCAGTTTGGACATGTACATGTACATATCAGTACGTGTGAACACATCAACTAAAGATGTGCCAGAATCGGCTGTCAGTGTAAATTTGGCCCTTACAAACTTCTTAGTCTTGCAAAGAATAGTGAAACGGGCCCCTGATAAGTAAGGTGAACAGGCGGTATATGTGACAGTGACCCAAGAAATATCTCACATCTTCATTAGTTTGTTTATTGGTGTTTAACGGCATATCAACAGCTGAGGTCATGTAAGGCCGGGCAAACGGGTTCCCCTAAAATATGAATACGGGGGTATAACCAGATTCAACTGTCACATACAAAATTCCAAAGACGTACACAAGGGCCAAACCAGGGGGCCGTTTCACTAAACTTCTTACGACTAAAATGTTCGTAAGTGCAAAATTATAATAGTCTGTGAATTTCACATAAACAATGATTGGATTTACATTTATTGAGCATAGGCTGCATATGCAGCCTATGCTCAATAAATGTAAATCCGTCAATTGAAATTTCCAGACGATCCTAAATTTGCACTTACAAAGATTTTAGTCGTACAAAGTTTAGTGAAACGGGTCCCAGGTCTCCAGTCAGAATTCCGGTAAGGATGAACCCCGATTGTTGAATCACACATCACGTGCTCCCGACCAACCACCCACATCTTTATTGGTACGAAATAACATTGCTTGTTTCATCCGCACTTGATCAAGAGAGCATATTGAAGCATATTGATTGACCCATTACATGTACATGCTAAAGCTACACAAGTTTTCAAATGACAAATAAGGGCATCGTTATCACTAAGCTACATGCAATCCCCTCAGGCCTAAATTAAAATATTGTTTGTTTGATCTTTACAGTTTTTTCCCGCCGACTCCCAAAGTTTTTATTCCAATTTCAAATTTTTTTTGTTTTCCTTTGCGTTTGGCGGATTCCATTTTCGTCCATTTCGGTTCCTTTTCGCTAATTAGAACCATTTACAAAATGCTCCGAATCATCATGTAAAAAAAATAAAATTTATTTTTTAATCTCAAATAAAATAAAATAATTTACCTACCTAACCTACCCAAGCCTGAAATGTTGGGTAGGTAAAGATCAAACAAACAATATTTTAATTTAGGCCTCACTGGCAGCCTTGATAATAAAAAAAAAAACAATTTTTTTTTGTCGTATTTGCCTTACAAAACCATACGAAGAACGTGAACATACGGTAAGTCCTCAGTGACCTTGGGCGGTCGGACGTGGGTCTCATGCAAAACAAAGCACTGTCCCTAGACACACACTGTGGCCAAATATTATCAAAATCACAGGTGATTATACAAACAATAATTGACCATCCAGATACGCTAGAATCACCTGTGATCAAAATCGGTGAAGTGAATCATAAGTTATTGAAAACTGAAAGGTGTTACTAACGTACGTACATGGACTAACGATATTTATCCCGTCAACACCGTGCGTATGTGCCGTGAAACATTTCTGATATCCAGTCAATACTATTTATGCATTTTACAGCCATTTGTAGGTGTTGACGGGATAAATAGAATAGTAGGTTAGTGCCGTGAATGGGAAAAAATATCTGGCGCGGCATGGAAACGGGATGTGCTCGGCAGAGCCTCGCCCATCCCGTTTCCTGAGCCTTGCCAGATATTTTTTCCCATTCACGGCACTAACCTACTATTCTCTATCTACTTTCCTTATTTCTGAACCAAAGTATATGTTGTGACCACTCATTTGAACCGTCTCGGCGAGACGGTTCAAATGAGCGGTCACAACATATACTTCTGATGAGAAATAAAGAAATTCTTGAGCCTTGCCGGATATTTTTTCCCATTCACGGCACTAACCTATTATTCTCTATATCCCCTCTTGCCTAACGGTGAGGGGATAATAATTCACTTAATTAGGCACGGAAGTTCTAAGCAATGAGAATCCAGAATAGTAGTACAAGTCTATATGATTTGATAGACAAACTCCAAGCATATACATTGTACATGTATGCGGATCCGCGCAGACTGCAAAAACATGCTAGATCAGGATCTAGAATGGCCAGAATTGCCATGGCCAGAATTGCCATAAGTCCAGGGCTCCAGATAAGGAATTAGTAATTGAGTATTGTCACTCCAACATTTCCGAAGCAATTGGGTATTTAAAAAATTTAATTGGGTAAAATAAAATCACACTACTGTTTACACATCAACAGACCGCAATTATTGAATAGTTTGCTTCAAAATAACAAGAGCTGTAGGAGAACAGCATAGCTCGACTACGAGGGTTGTCGATGTACACATAGCTTGACAAAGAAGGTGGCTGCGGCCTGCATAAAAACCTTAACTAAGGTCGACTAAAAACATTAACCAAGGGAAACTAGAAATATGGCCTGTCGGCACACGAATACCCCCACTGGCAGCCAAAGAAAATGAGGCATTTTTGATTATAAGCCATTTAGCCGAGCGTTAAGGTTTCAAACGCATCAAGTCTGTGACCTTGACCCTGGGCATAGTGTGATAATCCATGCATCGGTGTAGAAGATATAGAGCGGAAGGGAATTTCAATAGGTTTGACCTTTGACCTTCAACTATGACCTTGACCTTGGACGTAGGTGCGTGGTTATTGATCGAGACACACCTTCTCATCCTGAGAAACATTTGTGCCAAGGCATTTGATAATCCATGCATCGGTGTAGAAGATATAGAGCGGAAGGGAATTTCAATAGGTTTGACCTTTGACCTTCAACAGTGACCTTGACCTCGGACGTAGGTGCATGGTTATTGATCGCGACACACCTTCTCATCGTGAGAAACATTTGTGCCAAGCCATTTGGGAATTTCAATATTTTTGACCTTTGACCTTCAACTGTGACCTTGACCTTGGATGTAGGTGCGTGGTTATTGATTGCGACACACCTTCTCATCATGAGAAACATTTGTGCCAAGCCATTTGATAATCCATGCATCGGTGTCGAAGATATAGAGTGGAAGGGAATATCAATAGGTTTGACCTTTGACCTTCAACTGTGACCTTGGACGTAGGTGCGTGGTTAGCAATTTGATAATCCATGCATCGGTGTAGAAGATATAGAGCGGAAGGGAATTTCAATAGGTTTGACCTTTGACCTTCAACTGTGACCTTGACCTTGGACGTAGGTGCGTGGTTATTGATCGCGACACACCTTCTCATTATGAGAAACATTTGTGCCAAGCCATTTGATAATCCATGCATCGGTGTAGAAGATATAGAGCGGAAGGGAATTTCAATAGGTTTGACCTTTGACCTTCAACAGTGACCTTGACCTTGGACGTAGGTGCGTGGTTTTCCAAGTATGGTTGCTGTAGGCCCAGGAGTATGCCATATACAAGCTTGAGTAAAAACCATAACCAAGGGGAGATAACTAAGTAATCCAAGGATAAAAGTAGGTCAAGGTCAAATATAGGTCAGGGATTGTTGATGTACATCACTAGGAGATGAAGTTGTCCAAGTATGGTTGATCTAGGCCCAGAAGTATTCCATATACAAGCTTGACTATAAACATTAACCAAGTAATTCAAGGTTAAATGTAGGTGAAGGTAAAATAAAGGTCAGGGGTTATTGATGTACATCCCTATGAGAAAAAGTTATCCAAGTATGGTGTATGTATGCACAATAGTATTTCATCTACAAGCTTGACTAATAACCTTAACCAAGGTTGAGTAAAAACCTTAACCAAGGGGAATTAAGTAAGTAATTTAAGGTTAAATGTAGGTCAAGGTCAAATATAGGTCAGGGGTTGTTGATGTACATCACTAGGAGATGAAGTTGTCCAAGTATGGTTGGTGTAGGGCCATGAGTATTCCATCTACAAGCTTGAGTAAAAACCTTAACCAAAGAGAATTAAGTAAGTAATTCAAGAGGAAATGTAGGTCAAGGTCAAATATAGATCAGGGGTTATTGATGTACATCACTATGAGAAAAGGTTGTCCAATTATGGTGTCTGTATGCACAATAGTATTCCATGTACAAGCTTGAGTAAAAAGCTTAACCAAGGTCGAGTAAAAACCTTAACCAAGGGGAATTAAGTAATTCAATGTTAAATGTAGGTCAAGGTCAAATATAGGTCAGGGGTTGTTGATGTACATCACTAGGAGATGAAGTTGTCCAAGTATGGTTGGTGTAGGGCCAGGAGTATTCCATGTACAAGCTTGATTAAAAACGTTAACCAAGGGGAATTAAGTAATTCAAGAGGAAATGTAGGTCAAGGTCAAATATAGATCAGGGGTTGTTGATGTACATCACTAGGAGACGAAGTTGTCCAAGTATGGTGGGTGTAGGGCCAGTAGTATTCCATATAGAAGGTTGACTAAAAACCTTAACCAAAAGGAATTAAGTAAGTAATTGAAGAGGAAATGTAGGTCAAGGTCAAATATAGATCAGGGGTTATTGATGTACATACCTATGAGAAAAGGTTGTCGAAGTATGGTGTGTGGATGCACAATAGTATTCAATGTACAAGCTTGAAAAAAAACCTTAACCAAGGTTGACTAAAAACCTTAACCAAGGGGAATTAAGTAAGTAATTCAAGAGGAAATATAGGTCAAGGTCAAATATAGATCATGGGTTATTGATGTGCATCACTAGGAGATGAAGTTGTCCAAGTATGGTGGGTGTAGGGCCAGTAGTATTGCATATACAAACTTGACTAAAAACCTTAACCAAGGTTGACTAAAAACCTTAACCAAGGGGAATTAACCAAGTAATTCAAGAGGAAATGTAGGTGAAGGTCAAATATAGATCATGGGTTATTGATGTACATCACTAGGAGATGAAGTTGTCCAAGTATGGTGGGTGTAGGGCCAGTAGTATTCCATATACAAGCTTGACTAAAAACCTTAACCAAGGCGTGACGGTGACGCCGACGCCGACGCCGGGGTGACAACATAAGCTCTACTTATTCTTCGAATAGTCGAGCTAAAAACATGTCTTGGCATTTCATTAGAATTGTCTCCTTGGAAATGAAATACCGAAATGTGTTTCCATGCAAAATGAGAAAAATATGCCATATTTGTGGTCTGTTTATTGTTTTCTGAATTTAAGCAAATATGCAGCTTATCTGGAGCCCCATTCCTCGAGTCACAGCCACATATATCTCAACAGAAGACGACAGATTCAGAGATGCATTCCAGATGCACGAACCTCTTCACAGGTTTCCTCGTTAATGAAAATATCGTTGCCTTGTTCGTTAATTGCATATTTCCAGCCACTGGGTATAGAGTCGTCGATAACCATGAGTCGACCATAGTCTAATGACCTACTTTTCCTATTGGCTCTGCGTGTCGATTTATAAGACTCAGCAAATTCTACATCCTCGTAATCTCCAGACGATCGGCTTCTGATCTATATATCGCAACAACACTTTATACAAATTACATACAGTAATAATAACTAAATAGTCAAACACCATTTATTTGAGGAAACACATACAAATGTATGGCTTCCTCGCAACAGTGAGTGTGCCAATATTTAGGGTTAGTATGGCAGTACTGGTTTAATCACAATAACAATGTATTTGGATACAATTTGTTTTGGGAAACCCCTATTTAATAGGGGTTTCCCAAAGCAAATTGTGTCCGAATAATTAAGGGTATTATGGTACACTGTATAAACACACATCAACCCCGCTTTAACACCATTCATTATAACATGAATTTGGATATAACGCTATGAAGTCATAGCTCCGAAATATACAGTTTTACTACAGTTAGTATAGATATAACACAATTTAACTTGGAACACGATGGTTTCCAATGGTCCCCAATCATGGTGTTATCAATAAGCGGGGATAACTACAGTCAAACCTCTGTAAACCGGACAGAGAGACAAGTAAGTTGGGCTCAATTTTGATTAGAAACAAAATTGCTACCTCGCTGCGATACTCTTAGATAAACACCATATCGTAGGCAACTCTTGTAGCCAAATTTTGACATGCTTCGTTGCGATTTATCTCCCAGAATAATGTCGCTTCATGGTCGCAAAGCTCCCATGTGTGTCTTGAAGTAGTTATATGCAAGTTTTACAGAACCTTTCTAAACCAGACACCTGCAGGGATTCTGCTGGCGATCGCCACTTTCGCAAATGGCGATAAAAATAAACAATTAGCGATAAAAAAAAAAATTGATTTTTTAATTTTCCCCAGCAAATCCCTGCACCTGGGATGTCCCCAGGGTGTCCGGTTTAGAGAGGTTCCGCTGTACAAGTATATATGGTTTCACACAACAATATTTAGGGTTAGTATGGTTGTACTGGTCTATTACAATAACTATGTACAGGGTTCAAGCTAGCCCTTCAAAATAGGGAGACGTTTTCACCAAAAGAATGAGAAAACAGACCATTTTTTTCCAAATTTATATACATGTAGTGAAAAACTTCTCCCTCAACTCAAAAGTTGACAATTTAGGGAGAGAATTTCGCCCACTTCGCCCTGTAAACTGATCCCTGATATATTTGGAGGGTCGTCATGGTAACGTGCGAAATGTGTACATGTATTGCCACCTGCAAATGCTACAAAAATGTGCCTATGACTGGAGAAATGGTGCTTATCGGATGATCTATATTGCTTGGTACAAGCATTACGGGTGTTTCATTGATGGGATGGCGAACAGTGCAGATCCTGATCAGTGAGTGAGTGAATAGGGTTTAACATCCGCTTTTCTGACATAGAGGTACAAGCCTCAGGGAGTCTACACGCAGACGGGTCAACGGGGTCGTGTCCCGTATCCACCTGTCCGAGGGGGGTAAATCCCAACTTCAGAACTCAATATTTACAATCAAAATATATATTCAGTCCTGAAATTAGAACAACCTGATCTGGTGCCAGGCCCTCGCCACACCAGCATCATTTATCCCATCCCCTAAAAGTAATAGGATTAGCGCTAATCTTACTTTTATATATGGGGCATTATCAACTCTCACATACAAGAAAGCCAAAAATGTACAGGAGGGCCAAATTCGGTATAGTGGGTTCCGGAAAGTATGAACCCAATCGTTAAGCCAGTTTAGTCGCCTTTTACGACAAGCAATGGCTACTGCGAGATCCTGATTAGACTGCGGATGCACAGGCTGATCTGGATCTACACTGGTCGTAAAACCAATAAGCCCTATTTCTCCAGTCACAGACAAATATATAGGGCTATTTCTGCATGAATTGCGAAGAGACCTGGGCTTTCTGGTGTTGTGAAACAGAAGCGCGATTTTCGCCAAAATTGTGAAAAAAGGGAAATAATTGCATAAATAGCAAGAAAATCACCTGATTTTCTTTTACAAAATTGTGAAAAACTAGAGCGATTACTGATATACATACCTGTTAAGTGTTTATATACAAAATGCGTGACTCGAGAAATGGTTTTGCGACAAGTGTAGATTCAGATCAGCCTGTGCATCCGCAGGAGTGTGCTATTTGATCGGGAGCCACACTGGTCACAAATCCCACAAGCCCCAGCCACAGCCACAGCCACGTACCTGTTTAGCCAACTCTGTGTGGTAGCTTCCTCGTGGGGGTTTCCAGTTCCGTTCCTTCGTCTCCTTGTGAACGTAGAACACGCGATTGGTCTGCGGGTCGAGATACATATCCCATGTGGTGCCCGACAACGTCTTCTCAAATTTACTGTTCTCCGGGAAAGGAGGCGGGATGTCGGTACCTAGAATCTCGTCTAGGTTGGCATAAATACTTCCACCGGAGTCCATCGTCTGTAATAGAGAACTACATGTAGACATCATCTTTGTAAAACATGGATATGACCCCCTGGCATACTGGGGCCCGTTTCACTAAAATGTTTGTAAGTGTAAAATTAAGATGTTTGTAAATTCCACATTAACAATGTTTTCATGTAAACAATGATTGGATTTACATTTATTGAGCATAGGCTGCATATGCAGCCTATGCTCAATAAATGTAAATCCATCAATTGAGATTTACAGACGATCCTAAAAATGCACTTACGAACATTTTAGTCCTACGAAGTTTAGTGAAACGGGCCCCTGGACTCCAGAAACTCTTACAAACTTTTTGACGCAAATGTACGACAGACGAACGGAACCTCAAGAGCAACGCAATATGCCCCAAACAATTTTAAAACAACAATTTTTACAAACGTTTTCTTACATTATTACAATTTACTCCGATAACATTACACATTATTCCATCAAAGTTTTTAAACTCAGAATGCATCTATTTTTTATTGGCATTCAACTTTGTTATGATGATGTAATTTTCAAGTAATATTCAAAATATTGTTTCACGCCCATTTTCAGAGTTGTATACGTTTTCAGGTCATACCATCCCCATTTTTAATCCGTAGGGAAAATATTTAACTGACTGAGTTTACAATCTGTGTGTACACTGTAATACCATGCATGTGCTGGTGACAAATCTTAATTAACATAAGTTGTGTTCTATCAAATGCAGAAGGACTTACAAACTCTTAAAAGGCAGGAACCGATAATGTCGTCTGCTGTTGTTTCATATTTTCTATTGTTTCTCAGTAAAATCATGGTTTGACTGCACTTTAGAATCATTTCCATCGGAAATGATTCTAAAGTACTGTCAAACCATGTTTTTACGGAGTATAATGGCAAATAAAACATAAACAGCAGACGACAAAATGTAATTCAGCATTGTATGGGCTAATCATATCCATTACTAGCCAAGATGTAAATGCCATTGAAATTCACTAATTGTATCACTAAACAGTATGTATACTATGTGCTAAATGAGTGTAACACCACAACGCATTAAACGAGGCTGTGACTGGAGAAATGGGGCTTATGACAAGTGTTGTCCAAATTTCTGAATAACAATATACTAAAATATTATTGCTATATTATTATTGCTATATTATTATTGCTATATTTAGGGATTCCGCTGGGGAAAATAAAAAAAATTGCCATTTCAAAAAACAAGAATTCCGCGGAATCAAATGTCTCGCCTTGTTCCGCCTTGACCTTGACCCTGGGGCCTTGACCTTGACCCTATGGCCCCGAGAATAGTCCTATATTCATCTACATATCATAGTAAAGGTATGTATAAAGTTTGATGACTGTAGCTGATGAGGTGTTGAAGTAATGACCGTAACACGAAAACTTAACATTGAATGATGACGACGACGACAACGACGACGACGCCGCCGACGACTCTGGAAAAGCAAAACCTATGTCTCGCTTTCCGCTTCGCGGGCGAGACAAAAATCAAAAATTGTAATTTTTTATCACCAATTGTTTATTATTATCGCCAACTGCGATCGCCAGCAGAATCCCGGATATTTTAGTGTGCGAGTTATACTGTTGACTGCGATGTAGCGATATAGTGAAACCTTGCAGCTAGAAACAAACAGGTATGGACACAATACAGCCATGAAACGCAGGAAGGAAGTCCATTAGCTGACAATTGAGTGTTATTGTAATACACAGGGCTCCAGATAAGGTGCGTATTGGCGTATTGTACACAATTATTTTAGCTGAATACGCATTGATTATCAAAAGTGGGAGTACACAATACGCACAGCAATGTGAAAATATGCATTGATTTTCAAATTGAGTAGTGAAATACTGTCATAAAGTTGAAAATTCATTTAGTTGAGCTGCAAAAAGCAAATAGTGTTTTTATTATATACATGTACCGCTCCATCGAAATTAGCAGTTTTTTTAGACTGTTTACGGTAATGAATGTGTATTTTCAGCCTATTTGCGCAGTTTTCTTTCTAAATACAGAATATGAATATAGATAGCGGAAGTAGTTGTATTTTCACCGGAAGTTGTTGATTTCATCGATGAGAACATATGACTTTTATTTACATCGTACAACTATGTTTGTTTGTTTGTATAACTATGTATTTCATGGGTAGGTATATAATAAATGCCCTTATTTCAAATTTATTTTTGTAAATGAATTAATGGATGTACATGTACCGTATCACATATGTTTCCTATATGAAATAGGAAATAAATGAACAAAAAAAAAAAGGATTTTTTTCGAAAATTCACTTATTTCAGCTGATTTCTTTTTTGCGTCTCAAAAATGTTCAACTATATTACAGAATTCTTACTCCTCAGTTTGAAATTATTGAGTTTTTTTTTAAATTATTGTGCATATTTTGTACTCTGACACACTATATTTTGTACTCAATGTGTATTGAAGTACAGTAAATGTGTAAAATACATCAATATGCACCTTATCTGGAGCACTTATACATGTATGTACATATAGGTCCAGTGGTATAATACGTTTCATTTAACCCATTAAAGACGGGATACACTTATAGTAGTATGAAACATTTTAAGCGGGAAAATCCTATTTTCTTCATTTCACCTCGAAAGTATATGTTGTTACCACTCATTTGAACCGTCTCAACGAGACAGTTCAAATGAGTGGTAACAACATATAACTTTATGGAGAAATAAACAAAAGAATGAGATTTTTCCAATAAAAATCATTGTATCCTTGGACTGAAATCGGTTAAGACAACACATGATTGCAGTTAGTACACATGTACATTTGTACTAACTAGTGTGATGCAAATCATCAGATCAGCGCAGGTCGTTTTTGTGTTTTTATATTATTCAAGTATGTTCCCAGTAGCAAATAGCATTTTTTATTTATTTTAAAGTTGCTGGGTCTGATACATGTAACTGAAGAAAGTAATGGCATGGATTAGTGATAAAATAATTGAATTAGAGATTTGTAAATTGTATTTCTGAACACAATTGTACATCTTTTTATTAGCAAATACATTTTGCAGTTGGATAATGAGTAAAACTGCAGATGTACAAGAAGCAGAGCAAGAATTCCATTATATTCTGATGCATTTGATGTTTCGGAGCTCCAGATAAGGTGCGTATTTGCGTAAATACCCAATTAAAATTGCCAAAAACCAGGGTTGGCCGGGAAATATCGGGGGCGGGAATTCCCGACCGGTATTTCCCGTCCCGGGAAATACTCCCCGAAGTGGGAAATACCGGGAAATACCGGGAAATATGAATTTTGATGTTATTATTTGATAATTAAAGTTATTTAAATTAAGTTTTAAGCTCAGTAATAGTTAATTAAACAATCAACAACTTAATAATTAGATATAGGGGTTAATTACAATGTATAGATCTGTTTCATTCCCAACTAGGGGTACTCATCAGGTGGAATATTTGGCAACCATGACATTTATATTTTGGTTGTATTATTTTTTTGTAAATTACTTCTTCATTTTTTAGGAAGAATCTGAGTGTATGCTAGATACAATTCACAAGGATAACGTCATCATGATCAGACTATGTTTAGACAACAGGCCGTTAATTGTCAACCTTCTCCCACACTAATATTCGGTATCAAGAAATGAGAATAAATGATCTTAGCATGCATGATGTGCATACGCATAGTCTCTTACAAGTCTTATATGACTGACAATGTACTGTTGTGTTATGCTTTGCATTTGTATTTATACTTATTTGCATTATTATTATGACATTTATTTAACGTGAAGACTATGGGCCACGATGGTACGTATCAGATACAGTACCTAAAATCGTTAAAATTAGCCAAAAGCCTACTAATGTCTACTTATTTGCATGTACATTGATGAGACTTTATTATACTTTAATAAACCATCAGACTATGACAACAGGCTTTTAATTGTCAGCCTTCTTTCACACCTTTTGTGTGATACTGTATAATAAGAACCCAGGTGGTCTGTATATGGTCATGTCAAGTTGTAAAACAATTACACTTACACTGTACATGGATTATCCCTGTTATCAACAGGGATTTTCTCAAAATTCCAAAAGCAGCTTTTATTAGTGGCAGGTTACTATAGTAATGAGGGGTGTTCTCATATACAATAAAATAGACAGTTGGCAAATACTACATAGACTTGTATATAGGGAAGAAAATTGTCTTGAAAATAATGATGTTTTTTTTCTCTAAATAAACTTATTATTTCTTTTTTTATTGCAGAATGTTTTACCTGTAGGCTTATCAGTCTACACAGATATAAACCATAGTAGATATAGGGGAATATAGAGACGCATCTTGACATTTTGTAATTAAAAAAAACACCAAGATTCATATTTCCCGGTATTTCCCAGTATTTCCCGCCGTCCTGGGAAATACTCTTATTTCCCGGGAAATTGCCAACCCTGCCAAAAACCCAATTGAAATCAGAAGTAGTTAGTATCAAAAAGCAATGAAAAATTTGTGATATCTTTATCATGCTACAGAAAACAATAAACAGACCAGAAATATAGCATATTTTCTTATTTTTCCATGAAAACGCATCTTGGTATTTCATTAGAATTGTCTCCAAGGAGACAATTCTAATGAAATACCAAATGTGTTTTCATTTAGAAGCAAACTATTGAATAAGTGCGGTCTACTGATGTGTAAACAGTAGTGTGATTCTATTTTACACAATTAAAATTTTGAAATACCCAATTGCTTCAGAAATGATGGGAGTGACAATACTCAATTACTAATTCCTTATCTGGAGACTGGTACCTACACGACTGGTGTTCAGATGATGAGCTTAGATAATGAGACAGCTCCCAGCTAGTCTGTCTACAATGTCCCATCAACCAGTCTAAGAGCAGCTAATTAATTACCCCCCAATCTGCCTATGATGGAAAATACAGACTGATCTAGGAATATCTGTGTACTTATCTGGAGCACTGTTTATTACAGTATTTCAACTATGCAGATACAGCGCTCCAGATAAGTAATTAGTAATTAGTAATTGAGTATTTTCACTCCATCATATCTGAAGCAATTGGGTATTTCAATATTTTAATTCAATGGGTAAAATCACACTACTGTTTACACATAAACAGACCGTAATTATTGAATTAGTTTGCTTTGAAATGAAAACATATCTTGGCATTTCATTAGAATTGTCTCCTTGGAGACAATTCTAATGAAATACCAAGATGTGTTTTCATGGAAAATAAAAAAATATGCTATATTTGTGGTCTGGTTATTGTTTTCTGCAGCATGATAAAGGTACCACAAATTGGTTATTGCTTTTTGATACTCATTTACTGATTTCAATTTGGTTTTTGGCAATTTTAATTGGGTATTTACGCAAATACGCACCTTATCTGGAGCTCTGTGGTTGCCAAGTATATAATTTATACCAAGTATGAAGTGAATTGGTTGAAAATTGTAATATAGTGAGCAACAACAAACAATGAGTGATGTACATAAAGATGCATGTCACTCATTGAGTGTCATTGCTCACTACTTTGCACAGAGGAAAAATGTAAGTGAACAGGTTTAACGTCCCTGCAACAGCTATGGTCATTTAAACAGGGATTCCGCTGGCGATCGTCACTTTCGCAATTGGCACTAAAAATAAACAATTGGCGATAAAAAATTACAATTTTCAAAAAGAAATCGCCACTTCAGAAAAAAATTGTGAAAATTGTAATTTTTGAAGTGGCAATTTTTTTATTTTCCCCAGCGGAATCCCTGTTTAGAGATTGGTTTACACTGAGGAATGTATACAGAATATAGATAGACATGTACAAGTTATGATTTACGGAGGTTTCGCGAACTCAGACACTTTCGCACCTCGTATGTTTTAGCGGCTAGAGGTTTCGCTACCCCAAGTTAATTAGCCAAATTAACAAGTCACCTGGTTTGCGTGTGCAGATAAATTCCAGTTTGCAGGTCCAGGTAAATTAACGTATGGTCATGAATCCGATAGTCATGAAAGCGTTGCCATGTTGCAGCTTAACGTGCATGATGCATATACACTGCAACATTTAACTTTCACAAGGTACATTGTACATTCGAAACGTAAGGTGAATGTGACTTATTCTCCATAAGTAATGACTATGAATGAAGATGTTCCTGTTATTTTATTTGTACATGTACCATCTTTAACATGTAATGCATGAAAAGAATGATGTATTTAATTCTTTAACTTCACTACTGTAGAGCCTGTCTTTGTGTAAATAATACACATTCAACTAGAAAAAGTCGATCGCAATATACCCACTTTCCCCAAATGCTAAGTCCGAAAGGGGGAGGTAATCCATGATGGAGGGTCGGATAAGAAATCCGAATTCACTTTGCGCATCAGCACATCAAAACGAAGCTACGAACCAAATATCAGACGCGTAGGTATTAGGTGAAAACCTTTTTCGACCTACAATGTACGAGGAAAAATAGTGAAATTCTAAGTCCGAAAGGGGGAGATAATCCATGATGGAAGGTCGGATCAAAAATCCGAATTCACTTTGCGCATCATAACGAAGCTACATATCAAATATCAGAAATGTAGGTATTAAGGTGAGAAAGTTTTTCGACTTACAATGAAAAATAGGGAAATTCTGAGTCCGAAAGGGGGAGATAATCCATGATGGAGGGTCGGATCAAAAATCCGAATTCACTTTGCGCATCTGCACATGATAACGAAGCTACATACCAAATATCAGGCGCGTAGGTATGAAGGTGAAAACATTTTTGGAGTTACATGTACAAGGAAAAAGTGGGAAATTCTGAGTCCGAAAGGGGGAGATAATCCATGATGGAGGGTCGGATCAAAAATACGAATTCACTTTGCGCATGTGCACATAATAACGATGCTACATAGCAAATATCAGGCGCGTAGGTATGAAGGCGAAAACGTTTTTCGAGTTACAAGGAAAAAATGGGAAATTCCAAAAAACTTTAACCAGACGTACGTTAAAACGTTAACGTTGAAAATGGCTAAGTCAATTACGTAGAAATAATAGGTAAAGGTAAAAACAAGAAACGAGGCAAAGCCACGAAGGCCAGGTTTTTTCCAAGCATGGACACTTGGATAACATAATTAAACCCACAATTTGTAGACTAGATGGCCGTGGCCTGCATGTCGCGCCTTGGGGCGAGGCATGGACACTTAAAAAATAGATATAGTAGATGGAAAAACTTTAACCAAAAAACTTTAACCGGACACACAGACGTACGGACGGACATATGCCAAAATGCCGACGATATCACGCTTTCCGCAAGCGCGCGCGACAATGATGATAAACACCCATGTGAAGTTTCAAGGTAATGGGCGAAGCAGTTGCAGAGATATAGTATAACGAAAAACTTTTAACCAATGAAAATGGCTAAGTCAATTACATAGAAATAATAGGTGAAGGTAAAAACAAGAAACGAGGCAAAGCCACGAAGGCCAGGTTTTTTCCAAGCATGGACACTTGGATAACATAATTATACCCACTTTTTGTAGACTAGATGGCCGTGGCCTGCATATCGCGCCTTGGGGCGAGGCATGGACACTAAAAAAATAGATATAGTAGATGGAAAAACTTTAATCAAAAAACTTTAACCGCGGACACATGGACGTACGGACGGACGTATGCCAAAATGCCGACGATATCGCGCTTTCCGCAAGCGGGTGCGACAATGATGATAAACACCCATGTGAAGTATCAAGGTAATGGGTGAAGCAGTTGCAGAGACATAGTACACGAAAAAACTTTAACAAATAAATTCAAAGTAATTTGACCTTGACATTGCGCACAGGGGCCGCACGGTTGGGGGTTAGAGTGAAAATATGGTTGATGATAAACACCCATGTGAAGTTTCAAGGTAATGGGCGAAGCAGTTGCAGAGATATAGTATCACAAAAAAGTTTTAACCAAAAAATTTAACCAGACGTACGTTAAAAAGTTAACGTTGAAAATGGCTAAGTCAATTACGTAGAAATAATAGGTGAAGGTAAAACAAGAAACGAGGCAAAGCCACGAAGGCCAGGTTTTTTCCAAGCATAAACACTTGGATAACATAATTATACCCACTTTTTGTAGACTAGATGGCCGTGGCCTGCATGTCGCGCCTTGGGGCGAGACATGGACACTAACAAAATAGATATAGTAGATGGAAAAACTTTGACCAAAAAACTTTAACCGGACACACGGACGAACGGACGGACGTATGCCAAAATGCCGACGATATCGCGCTTTCCGCAAGCAGGTGTGACAATGATGATAAACACCCATGTGAAGTATCAAGGTATTGGGTGAAGCAGTTGCAGAGATATAGTACACAAAAAAACTTTAACAAAAAAATTCAAAGTAATTTGAACTTGACATAGGGCACAGGATCGCACTTTCCGCAAGCAGGTGCGACAATGATGATAAACACCCATGTGAAGTATCAAGGTATTGGGTGAAGCAGTTGCAGAGATATAGTACACAAAATAAATTTAACAAAAAAAGTCAAAGTAATTTGACCTTGACATTGGGCACAGGATCGCGCTTTACGCAAGCAGGTGCGACAATGATGATAAACACCCATGTGAAGTATCAAGGTATTGGGTGAAGCAGTTGCAGATATATACACGAAAAAACTTTAACAAAAAAATTCAAAGTAATTTGACCTTGACATTGGGCACAGGATCGCGCTTTCCGCAAGCAGGTGCGACAATTATGATAAACACCCATGTGAAGTATCAAGGTATTGGGTGAAGCAGTTGCAGAGATATAGTACACGAAAAAACTTTAACAAAAAAATTCAAAGTAATTTGACCTTGACATTGGGCACAGGATCGCGCTTTCCGCAAGCAGGTGCGACAATGATGATAAACACCCATGTGAAGTATCAAGGTATTGGGTGAAGCACTTGCAGAGATATAGTACACGAAAAAAATTTAACAAAACAAGAAACGAGGCAAAGCCACGAAGGCCAGGTTTTTTCCAAGCATAGACACTTGGATAACATAATTATACCCACTTTTTGTAGACTAGATGGCCGTGGCCTGCATGTCGCGCCTGCGAGGCATGGACACTAAAAAAATAGATATAGTAGATGGAAAAACTTTAACGAAAAAACTTTAACCAGACACGGACGGAAGGACGGACGTATTCCAAAATGCCGACGATATCGTGCTTTCCGCAAGCGGGTGCGACAATGATGATAAACACCCATGTGAAGTATCAAGGTAATGGGTGAAGCAGTTGCAGAGATATAGTACATGAAAAAACTTTAACAAAAAAATTCAAAGTAATTTGACCTTGACATTGGGCACAGGGGCCGCATGGTTGGGGGTTAGAATGAAAATATGGATGATGATAAACACCCATGTGAAGTTTCAAGGTAATGGGCGAAGCAGTTGCAGAGATATAGTACAAAGAAAAAGTTTTAACCAAAAAAATTTAACCAGACGTACGTTAAAAAGTTAACGTTGAAAATGGGTAAGTCAATTACGTAGAAATAATAGGTGAAGGTAAAAAAATGGTCACATGTTGGATAGTTGTATGTGGTAGGCACCCCTGGGTTATGAAGCTGTGAAAGTTTGGTGGTCCTAGGTGGTACAGTACGAAAGAAATGGACTTAAAACACGAAAACTTAACATTGTAAACGCGAAAACTTAACATTGAAAATGGCTAAGTCGACTACGCGGAAAAAATGGGTCAAGTTAAAAAAAAAGTAACATGTTGGATAGTGATATGTGGTGGGCACCCCTTGATTATGAAGCTGTGAAAGTTTGGTGGTCCTAGGTGGTACAGTAACAAAGAAATGGACTCAAACACGAAAACTTAACATTGATTGTGGACGCCGCCCGCCCGCCGCCCGCCCGCCCGGCTTTTGCCAATCCAATAGCCTGGATTTTTTTTAAAAAACCTGGCTAAAAAAGTAACATGTTGGATAGTGATATGTGGTGGGCACCCCTTGATTATGAAGCTGTGAAAGTTTGGTGGTCCTAGGTGGTACAGTACCAAAGAAATGGACTTAAACACGAAAACTTAACATTGTAAACGCGAAAACTTAACATTGAAAATGGCTAAGTCGACTGCGCGGAAAAAATGGGTCAAGTTAAAAAAAAAGTAACATGTTGGATAGTGACATGTGGTGGGCACCCCTTGATTATGAAGCGGTGAAAGTTTGGTGGTCCTAGGTGGTACAGTACCAAAGAAATGGACTTAAACACGAAAACTTAACATTGTAAACGCGAAAACTTAACATTGAAAATGGCTAAGTCGACTACGCGGAAAAAATGGGTCAAGTTAAAAACAAGAAACGAGGCAAAGCCACAAAGGCCAGGTTTTTTCCAAGCATAGACACTTGGATAACATAATTATACCCACTTTTTGTAGACTAGATGGCCGTGGCCTGCATGTCGCGCCTTGGGGCGAGGCATGGACACTAAAAAAATAGATATAGTAGACGGAAAAACTTTAACCAAAAAACTTTAACCGGACACACGGACGAACGTATGCCAAAATGCCGATGATATCGCGCTTTCCGCAAGCAGGTGTGACAATGATGATAAACATTGGGTGAAGCAGTTGCAGAGATATAGTACACGAAAAAACTAACAAAAAAAATAAATAATTTGAACTTGACATAGGGCGATCGCGCTTTCCGCAAGCAGGTTCACAATGATACACCCATGAATACAAGGTATTGTGAAGCATTGCAGAGATATAGTACACAGAAAAAACTTTAACAAAAAAAGTCAAATAATTTGACCTTGACATTGGGCACAGGATCGCAACTTTCCAAGCAGGTGCGACAATGATGATAAAACACATGTGAAGTATCAAGGTATTGGGTGAAGCAGTTGCAGAGATATAGTACACGAAAAAACTTTAACGAAAAAAAGTCAAAGTAATTTGACTTACATTGGGCACAGGATCAAGCGCCTCCGCAAGCAGGTGCGACAATGATGATAAACACCCATGTGAAGTACAAGGTATTGGTAAGCAGTTGCAGAGATATGACACGAAAAAACTTTAACATTCAAAGTAATTTACCTTGACATTGGGCACAGATCGCGCTTCCGCAAGCAGGTGCGACAATATGATAAACATAAGTATCAAGGTATTGGGTAAGCATTGCAGAGATAGACACGAAAAAACTTTAACAAAAAAATTAAAGTAATTTGACCTTGACATTGGGCACAGGATCGCGCTTTCCGCAAGCAGGTGCGACAATATGATAAACACCCATGTGAAGTATCAAGGTATTGGGTGAAGCATTGCAGAGATATAGTACAAACGAAAAAAACTAACAAAAAAAATTCAAAGTAATTTGACCTTGACAATTGCACAGGACGCGCTTTCCGCAAGCAGGTGCGACAATGATATAAACACCCGATGAAGTACAAGGTGGGTGAAGCATTGCAGAGAGTACACGAAAAAACTTTAAACAAAAAAATCAAAGTAATTTGACCTTGACATTGGGCACAGGATCGCGCTTTCCGCAAGCAGGTGCGACAATGATGATAAACACCCATGTGAATATCAAGGTAATTGGTGAAGCATTGAAAGATTGAGTAACACGATCTAATCAAGTATGGGACTGATAACACGAACGGCACTACATCAAAGTAATTGGGTACTTGACATTGCACTCACAGATCGCGCTTTCGCACCGCAGTGCGACAATTATGATAAACACATGTGAAGTATCAAGTATTATGTGTGAAGCAAGTTGCAAGCAGTTATATAGTACACGAAAAAACTTTAACAAAAAAAATTCAAAGTAATTTGACCTTGACATTGGGCACAGGATCGCGCTTTCCGCAAGCAGGTGCGACAATGATGATAAACACCCATGTGAAGTATCAAGGTATTGGGTGAAGCAGTTGCAGAGATAATAGTACACAAAAATACATTTAACAAAAAAAATCAAAGTAATTTGACCTTGACATTGGGCACAGGATCGCGCTTTCCGCAAGCAGGTGCACAATGATGATAAACACCCATGTGAAGTATCAAGATAGGGTGAAGCAGTTGCAGAGATATAGTACACGAAAAAACTTTAACAAAAAAATTCAAAGTAATTTGACCTTGACATTGGGCACAGGATGCGCTTTCCGAAGCAGGTGCAACAATGATGATAAACACCCATGTGAAGTATCAAGGTATTGGGAAAAAAATGCAGTTGCAGAGAAATAGTACACGAAAAAACTTTAACAAAAAAATTCAAAGTAATTTGACCTTGACATTGGGCACAGGGGCCGCACGGTTTGGGGTTAGAATGAAAATATGGATGATGATAAACACCCATGTGAAGTTTCAAGGTAATGGGCGAAGCAGTTGCAGAGATATAGTATAACGAAAAAGTTTTAAAACCAAAAAAATTTAACTAGACGTAAGTTAAAAAGTTAACGTTGAAAATGGCTAAGTCAATTACGTAGAAATAATAGGTGAAGGTAAAAAAATGGTCACATGTTGGATAGTTGTATGTGGTAGGCACCCCTTGGTTATGAAGCTGTGAAAGTTTGGTGGTCCTAGGTGGTACAGTACCAAAGAAATGGACTTAAACACGAAAACTTAACATTGTAAACGCGAAAACTTAACATTGAAAATGGCTAAGTCGACTGCGCGGAAAAAATGGGTGAAGTTAAAAAAGAAAGTAACATGTTGGATAGTGATATGTGGTGGGTACCCCTTGATTATGAAGCTGTGAAAGTTTGGTGGTCCTAGGTGGTACAGTACCAAAGAAATGGACTTAAACACGAAAACTTAACATTGTAAACGCGAAAACTTAACATTGAAAATGGCTAAGTCGACTACGCGGAAAAAATGGGTCAAGTTAAAAAAAAAGTAACATGTTGGATAATGATATGTGGTGGGCACCCCTTGATTATGAAGCTGTGAAAGTTTGGTGGTCCTAGGTGGTACAGTAACAAAGAAATGGACTCAAACACGAAAACTTAACATTGATTGTGGACACCGCCCGCCCGGCTTTCGCCAATCCAATAGCCTGGATTTTTTTTCTCAAAAAACCTGGCTAAAAAAGTAACATGTTGGATAGTGATATGTGGTGGGCACCCCTTGATTATGAAGCTGTGAAAGTTTGGTGGTCCTAGGTGGTACAGTAACAAAGAAATTGACTCAAACACGAAAACTTAACATTGATTGTGGATGCCGCCCGCCGCCGCCCGCCCGGCTTTCGCCAATCCAATAGCCTGGATTTTTTTTTTAAAAACCTGGCTAAAAAGGTAACATGTTGGATAGTGATATGTGGTGGGCACCCCTTGGTTATGAAGCTGTGAAAGTTTGTTGGTCCTATGTGATACAGTAACAAAGAAATAGACTAAAACACAAAAACTTAACATTGATTGTGGACGCCGCCCGTCTGCCCGCCTGGCTTTCGCCAATCCAATAGCCTGGATTTTTTTCAAAAAAAAACCTGGCTAAAAATTAATAAATTTATCCTTAAATTGAAAATTACTCCCTCAAAGTATACTTTGCTACAAAAGTATACTTTGCAATGTTGGTGAAATAGGCTACTGATCAACCGCACCAGGTCCTATGTGTAGCAAAATATCCGGAAAAAAAATAAATGTCCGCACTCCCAGATTATTATTGCTGATTTTCTATCTTATTAGCAAACTATAGAAATAATGTATCTAATTTGTAATTCTGATTTTTATTAAATATCCTATTACGGTAATATTACATTTATTGAATTAAATTACAGTGTTATTTATAACCTGGGTCCCAAGAATGTAGGCATATTCTTGTGATCCAGTTATAACGCAGTACTAATTAACTCAGGGTAGCGAAACCTCTACCTGCAGAGTCGCGAAACCTCTAGCTGCGAAAGTGTAGGGTAGCGAAACCTCCGTCATCCCAAATTACAATGCCCATTGTTCGGAGGGGATACAAGTAGCAAGTCTTCAGATCAAAGGCACTGCGCAAGTACATGCAATTTTATTCTATTTGTATTCAATCCGAGAAACTAGGGAAACTCACCTGAGTGTTCTGAGGGTCCGATGCTGTGTTATCACATTCTGCAGTCATTCGTAATGGAGCAATTCCTGATGCTGCTCGTAAATCATCCAAGTTGACATACTCCCCACCCTCATCCACACTCACAGAAGTATGTGAGTTCATATATTGTCCTGACATAGCACCATCATCCGTCAACTTTAAATCGTTATGGAGGTTGGCATATATAGACTCCGACTGTTCACTACTCTCGCCATTATGTGACTCACAGTTATTCTGATTATCTTCTTCCATTTGTGGTTTGAACGAGCCTATATATATGTTGCTTTTAAACAATTTCTTTTCTTGGTCTTCATTCTTTGAAAAAGTCAAAAGACGTATATCTTTATTTCCTTGACCAAACTCCACTGCGTTTCCGGATGCATTGTTGTTAGAGTTGATATGTTGCGAGTCACGATCAAGTGTATTACAGTTCTCTATTATCTCGACATAAGATGACGGGACATAAAATGGGTCGGATGAGTCTGTGCGACAGACTTGCCACCAGTCGCCCAATTCGCTGTTGAGGAGGTGGTATACCTCACCTTCAACCATCGTGATTGTCTCGCCATCATCTTCATATGTGTACGCGTACAAGGCACGAACAGACTCATACGACATCTGTGTCGGAGTGTAACCCTGGTGGTCTGCCATTCTCAAAGAGTTTGATCGTTTTGAAACTCACTTCCTCATTCCAGTAATGAAGTTTTCTACAGCCATAGCGAGTTGTTTTTAAATGTGACAAACAGCAGTCACTTGTTTCATGATGTGGAATGAAATAACCAATATTTAAATTAGTTGCAACCAGTTTAAAACTGATGTACGATCACTGACAATCGTTTTATGTGGCCAATAATTCGGGCATAGCCAAGGACAGATCCATATTTGTTTATTTTTTGAAGACATGTACCAAGTTACGGAAATGAATTGTTTTCAACAATAACAGAAAAGCGTGCGACCTGTGGATGCCTGGTGCAAAGTAAAATGTTTTCTAACTGTACGCAGCCAATTTTGTCACACTTGTGAGACTGGTAAGAGGTCTATATAACTTGAAAACTTCGCTACAATATTTCCGGAAGCACTTGAGAAAGTGAGTCGCCCCGGTTAAGTGTAAAATAAGAAGTGATCAAAAACTGGAAATGGCGGAAAGTAAAATATAAAACTAAAATATAGACCTATGCATTACATTTTAGCGTGTAAGGAACTTGTTGCAGTTGATGCAATTAATAAATTTATAAGCTATAATTACGATGTACAATGTAGTTCACAACTATTAATGTATTTGTTTTTTTATTTCTTTTCGTATAATTTTTACTTTGGATTCTGGTTTACGGAAGGCTTTTGATTCCGTAAATAGAACTGCGCTTTGGAGAAAACTTCTTCAAAATCATGTAAATGGTAACTTCTTCCGTGTTATTTATAATATGTATGAAAAAGCTAAATCCTGTGTTAAAGCAGGCCAACAATTATCAGACTTTTTTAAAAGTTCAGTTGGTGTCCGTCAGGGCGAGAACTTGTCGCCTATATTATTTTCTTTATTTCTAAATGATTTAACTCAATTCATGTCAAGTGCTTACGAGGGACTGAATTTGATTACTAAAGAGGTACATGCCCACTTGGATAATGAAGAAGTGGAAGTGTATTTCAAATTGTATGTACTTTTATATGCGGATGACACTGTTATTTTTGCTGAGTCTAAAGAAGAATTGCAAAAATCTTTAGATGCAATGCATAACTATTGTAATGTTTGGCAGCTTCAAGTAAATACAGCTAAAACTAAAGTTGTTATTTTTTCCAAGGGTAAACTTAGAAATAAGCCAGAGTTTTTCCTTAATGGCGACAAATTAGATGTTGTTGATGATTTCAGTTATCTTGGTATTAAGTTTAATTTCAATGGTAAATTTGCTAAGACTAAAAAACATTTAGTTGATCAGGCAAGAAAGGCAATGTTTAGCGTTGTTAAGAAAGCCAGGATGTTATGTTTACCTGCTGACCTACAGTTACATCTTTTTGACACAATGATAGTTCCAATTTTGTTGTATGGATCTGAAGTATGGGGATGCGAATCTCTCGATGTAATAAGTCAGTTTCAGTTAAAATTCTGCAAAATGCTGCTTGATGTTAAACAAACAACTTCCACTGATATGGTTTGTGGTGAGCTGGGAATGACTCCTATTTCTCTGAAAGTAAAAAGTAGAATTTTAAATTTCTGGTGCCGAATTATTTCTGGTAAACAGGAAAAAATCTGTTGTATAATGTACAAATTATTATATTCATTGCATCTTAAAAATGTTTTCCATTCACCGTGGATTAAGTTGTACATGATACACTTGATGAGCTAGGGATGTCTGAGCATTGGCTATTACAGAGTGTCGACCATCCTCTAGTTTTTAAACACAGGATCAAGACTGTTCTTCATGACCAATATTTGCAAAAATGGCAGGCCAATATTTTTAATTCTACAAAATGCCTAAACTATAGAATATATAAATCAGACTTTGAGTTTGAGAAATACTTGACATTGCTCCCACCTTCGTTAGCTTCATTTATGAGTAAATTCAGATGCTCTAGTCACAAAATGCCTATCGAGCAGGGTCGGTTTTTTGGAATTCAGAGAAACGACCATATATGTAATATATGCAATAGTGGCGAAATTGGCGATGAATTTCATTATCTTTTTAAGTGCGATTATTTTACTGAAGAAAGGCGTAGATATATTCCTGAAGAACTGTTTAGGTCTCCCAACACCTTCAAATATAATTCTTTTATGAACTCCACAGATAAAAATACTTAAGTAAAAATGTCATTATTTATGAAAATTGTCGTAACCAAATTTAATTGAGGCATCCTCTGGCAGGTGCAGCATGCTATTTAGTGCATTTGCCGGGGAATGCTTCAATAAGAACACAACACAATTTCAATGTTACATCATCTTCCTTGATACACTAATAATTGTATAATGCCTTTTACACATTCTTGAGTTCTCATATTATGCCATGTACATGTATATATGTTATTTGTTCATGTTCCACTCAGATGCCCATATGGGCCATGAGTAATAAAAACTTGAAACTTGAAACTTGGAAGTAAATGAACCAAATGAATTAAAACTAACAGAAACCAACAGCACGAGTCGAAAGTAATAAAACGCAGCAACACGAGGAGTGAACATCGAGAGAAATTAAGGGTCAAGCTCAAATGACTTAGGAATTTGTGTTAATTTTTTTTTAATTTACATTAAAGGTTTTTTATGTTTTAGTTTTTGAGGGGTATATCCATCAGTGTTACTGATTCTTTTTTCCATGGAGTTATCCCCCCGTGCCCCATGTTAAATTCCCAGAGGAAAATCATTGTTTTGCTATAAAATAAAATACAAATGTTTCGGGGAGGGTGACTTCTTTATTATTGATGAAAAGGTATTAACATTTAAATAGTTTTTAGATGTAATGTGTTTAATTGCCAAAAGTTCGTCGGAAGCAAAACTTGGAACAGACAGTAGGTGTACTTAATGTTAAGAAAAAAAATCAATCTCCTGTGACGACCCTGGTGGCCCAAACAGTCAGCCGCCGGAATTGAAACTACGTCACGTGATAAACATGTGCACACATTAAAATATAAACCCCAAAAGTTAGCTTGAAAGTGATGTAAAAGATACATTAACAAGCTTCTGAAGTAGATTAGCACATCAATTGATCATGTTCTGCAAACTCACAGTGTCTAAGGCATAACATATCTGGAGTATTTCCTTTAACGTACTACACCACACATGAATAGCATAGAACACGCATGAATATCCTAAACAATCGAAAACTTAACGTTGTGGAAAATGTGTTATAAGTTATGTTTCCTTTCACCCTACGTCTTGATATGTGACACTTGCATTCCTCTAATGGTTCTCTATCATGCCATGCCAAATCCACGACCCTCAGACCACCGCCTACCACAAGGTCAGGGTCACAGTCTTAGTGCATTCACAAACTTAACGTTGAGGGAAATTTGTTAAATTATAATTTATGTTTCCTTTCACACATGCATTTCTCTAATGGTTCTCTGTCATATATTGGCATGATCGACCTTCAGACCCCCACTAACCCCAAGGTCAATATCACTGTCTTATATAGTTATTTTACAAACGTAAGATCACAGTCTTAGCGCGTTCACAAACTTAGCATTGGGGAAAATTTGTGATACTTTCTGTTTCCTTTCAACCCACTTCTTGTTATTTCACACATGCCTTTCTATAATGGTTCTCTATCATGACATGCCAAATCCACGACCCTCAGACCCTAGTCTATTTCAAGATCAAGGTCGCAGTCTTGGTGCTTTCACAAACTTAACTTTGGGGATTGTTTTAAATAATTTGTGTTCCCTTTCACACAGCTTCTTGATGATATTTGTAAAGCACCACCAGGCGCGCTTCTTTGTCTTCTGACAGCTTTTGTTAGGTGTCCACACACCAAGGTGACCACAGGAGATTTATTTTATCTTTCTTAGCAATAACTAAACCTATATTTTAATTAGTTAGTATCCAGAGCAGGATGGGTGCTGGTTATGGTAAAATGTGTCCCACAACATCCATATTAACAATAGAAATAGCAGAGAATAGCAAAATGTAAATGGTAAATGGTTAGATGGGAAAAATAATTGGCGGCGGCCCGCCTTTCGTTTGTTTCAGCAATTTCAACCGGGAACTAAAACATACGACACTGTGACCAAATAAGAACACGGATTCTGCAACTTGTTTGCATAATAAGAGTTTAATTTGGACACATTGTCTGAATGTGTGGGTGGGGTAATGAATGGGTCATGGCGGACTCGGAGGAACTTGCAAGCTATTGAGTCAGGGCTTTTTCGAACTTGTTTGCAGATATTGAGCGAGAGCTTTCTCTGCGCACTGCTGAGTTGACCCAATATTGTTAAGAGTGGGAGTGTCGAGCTCCACTTGATGATGCAGCTGTGTTGATGATGATTCTGTGCCCCATCCTGTTAGTGGGCAGCTTGTATGTCGTGGGTATTCAATACCCAATCAGCTGGCCCAATTGATGTATCTGTACTTGCACTGAGTTATGTCCGGTCGGTTTTGTCTGTTCCGTGCAAGTTCGCTGCGTTTTTTCCGGCCCTCCAGTTTTTCTATGTTAATCAAAGTACTGAAAGTACTGAACATAGGGTACTACAAGATTAAACTAGATTGATTGATTGATTGATTGTTGGTGTTGCAGTTGAATTAACCCTTAAAGGTACATGCCCACTCAGTAGGTACAACATATTCTTTACATCAGAGACATCATCTGAGACATTTCCTGGCAAAATAAACATTCTTGCGCCATTATCCCACGTACTGATTGGCATTATTATACATGTTATATCAGACGTAAATTTACACACTGATATCAGGGGCGATAACCGTGTTTGCTTAAAATGTTAACGGACATTACTATTTAATCTCTGTATTTATTTTATGATGTGCAATGATCATACTTTAAAATCTGTCGACAATATTTTTTCAGGTGACGCATTTCTTTAGTATAAATAATTAAAAAATATCATGCCTCATTTGCATATGAAAATAGCCTGATACCACCACGCGTCACTATCAGTAAAATAAATATTACTAAATGATTATATCTGTATAGCGGGCACTTGTAACGTTTAGAAACTTGTTAGATTTTTTGTTGTCGTATTTCAGTACTTGCATTAATATGGGTATTAATATAAGCTGTGTTCGGGTATACTGTCATTAATGTGTTCCCTGACTGTAAGTTATCACCTTAAATACTGACTTATTGACCCCCTTCCCTGAACGTAGAATTGACACTCATGTTGGCGTGTATTGGCCACCATAGACAAATGTCAATCAGGCCGAATTCAGGAATGTCACTAAAATCCACTGTAAATCCATCGATAGAGAGAGAGAATGAGGATTAAACATCAGTTAGACCTACACGTGCGAGTTTTGTTTCGCACAGGTGTCGGGTGAGTTTAAAAATAGGCTGTCGGAAGGTCAAACTTGATGTAGTTTGTGTGTTAAACGCGTCGCTTGTTTCGGAGAGTATTCGGAGGGGAGTTAACTCTGTTACTAAATTTAGCGATGACCGCACTGCAAATGGGGGCAAATCACGCGCAACAAAATAATCCGATGTATTTTTGTACGTAGAACATCCGTTGTTGATATTGTGCAGTGCAAGTAGTTTTTCATAATATTATTTTCAATTAGCGGTTGCGTATGCCAGTTAAACGTTGAGTAACACAATGCATTGTGTTGTTATGGTTATTCCAAGATATCACTACGGACGTGCCCATCGAAGGGGGTCTGGGGCGTGGCTAACTGTCCGACGCGATTCCATAGGCTACCCTATGTAAAAACGATATTCTCAGTTGTCAATCACAGGCGTCCGCACCACGGGGGGTCGTGGGCGGGCCAAATGATCCCGCTCGATCGCAATACATACGGATACACATGTACCCTATGTAAAAACAGGCCGCGGCCACCCGGCTGACTCTGTGCCAGCATCCTGGACGTGTGTATATAACAAACCCCGTGTTTCTTGTGTATTTTTATTACCAGGTACTTGTCCACTGGGGTGTGTTGGAACAATGTTATCGCAGTCTTTGTGGCTGTAGATAGATTGAGGCGATAAATAAGCGCCTGGAGTACAGACATACAATAACAACAACGTATACGCCGACGCATAGTTTTAGCTCACCTGATCGAAGCACCCCGTGAAAAAATAGCATGGAAAAGAATGGTCAACAAAGCAGTGAATGAGAAATGGAATATTCAGACAGAACTATATTCATCACTAAACCAACTGTCCAAACACTTCGTACCAGGAAAATGCGACCCTGCGATAGTCCTATATAAACACAGCTCCAGAGACGTGAACCGCATCCCAGTTAAAGTGAAAATTATCACAGGGACTTACATACTGCAAACAGAGTTAATTTCAGCACTTCCTACTCGACTGTAAAGAGCTAAGTGAACAGCGTGAACCCATTATGATGGAAATAGTTAAAATACTAAACTCTCTAATTGATGAGTGCCCAAGTGTTACCAAACACAGCTTAATTACTACAACTTATTGTGGACTGTAACATAATACAAAGTGATACTACCTCCGAGGAAGTTAACATATATCTGGATCTGCTGCAATATAACAGTCGTCGTCTGTGCTATACACTACATGGCACCAGATACCAAAAGATGGTACTGCCGAAACATCCCCGCATTAATACTTCAAATAAGACAATGCAACACACATAAACTTCATCTCCTTGAAAATTATAAATTTCCTGTATATATATTCAACAATTGTATTTGGTGATCAACTATCCACGAACTTAACTACTGTGGTGAAAGATGCTACTAGTGACATACTATGTGTGCCTACGAAGGCAGAATATATATACAAGAACAAGAACAAGATGGCGCCTCTCTATCGCTAGTATAGCAGGTATTTTGCGGTTGTCATTCTTGGTTGAAGATAGGTCTATGGAATATCGATTTCCTGTCTGTTTCTTATTGGTCCACAACCACCATTGTTTTTTTCCTATATAAACTAACCAATGACCACATGTTTTGCTATTCTCTGCTACATTCATTTTTCGTATGGATGTTGTGCAACCTATTTTCCCACAACCTGCACACGTTCTGCTCTGGATATTCACTAATTAAAATATAGGTTTAATTACAGTTAAAGACAGATAAATTCAATTTCATGTGACCCTGGTGGTGGCGCAAAAAGTCAGCGGCTGGAATTGAAACCGCCTCACATGACAAACATGTTCCTACTTACACAACAATCCCAAATCAAATCATTGAAACTGATGTAAATTATACATTGCCATGCCTGTGAAGTATATTAGTACATCAATTGGCCGGTTTCTGAAAACAAAGAGTGTTTATGGCATAAACCATCTGTTATAATTATACTGTACTAAGTTTGACTACACCGCACATGAATATCTGATTTAGTGTTGTTAAACCTTATATGCACATACAGGTGAGGGAGGTGTTCATTTTGTACGCTACATGTGCAAGGTGAACACCTCTCTCACCTTGGTGTGTCTATATAGTGACAGCTAATACAGATACCAGAAGAGTGAGTGTGTGAGTAAGTGTGTGTGTGTGAGCGAGTGAGCAAGCGAGTGAATGATGAATGGGACGGTGAGTGATCGAGTTTGTCAAGGAGTGAGCCCTGAGTCAGTTAATGAAGTTATAGAAACAATGAGCTGTGAAGGGTATTATACCGGGAGATACCGGTTTTCCTGCCTTAAAGAAACAGATGTAAACTCTAAAATAAATAACATTAACAACTTGGCTGAACAGACATATAACATTGATTAAAACGTTTATACTTATCTCCTAACATTTCATATATTATTTTTGATAATTCTCTATGAGTTGGCACGGCGGCTGCCATTCTGTAGACGACACACAAAACAACGGTATTTTAGACTACGTTATGAGTTTTCCTGCCCTTTTTTGAAATTCGTCTGCGAAAGTTAGTATATGAATTTTTTTAATATAAATAAAATATATATATCGGGAGACCATGTCTCCTTCGGTTTCGGATGATAAGAATCACGCATGGTGTAAAAAGGTGCCCACCAGAGTTCGTCAATTTGTATGTCTTACTAGAAACAGAGATACACATTTCAATTATTTCTTAAAATGCGTTCTGGGCATTGAGTGTAGTACTGGAGGAGAGGCACACTCATTGTCATGTTCCGGTATCTTTAAAGTTGCCCAGCGTTCGTCAATTTGTATGTCTTACTAGAAACAGAGAAACACATTTCAATTATTTCTTAAAATGCGTTCTGGAGATTGAGTGTAGTACTGGAGGAGAGGCACACTCATTGTCATGTTTCGGTATCTTTAAAATTGTTGATACTAAAATGAAGAAGAATCCCTATATTTTATTTCCACGGTCCATTATAACGTATTGATCTGCAAGATCCAAGATAAACTGCAGCCTTATGTCGCAACATTCATATTGGGTTAGAACGTCATCCGTCATTTTTGGCGACAGAACAAATAAGGACACCGCTGTTTTTAATTCCAGCTTTTTTTAAGCATCGGACGTCTATTATCATTCTACATTTCCATATCAAACTGTGTGAACGAAACAATGACTTGGCTGGAAATTTATATTTTTTCGTTGAAATGTAAATTTCAGCCGATTATAAGGAAGGTACAAAGTTCATTAGCGGATTTTCGGTAGTTGGAAGGTGTTTTTATTAAGACGCTCTAATTAAAAACACTGATAGTTAATGAAGGCATATTTATTGTCATAACGATGGGTCATGACTGACGTTTTTTATAAAGTGTTTTATTGTGACGTAACACTGCGCATTCGACGTCATTGACGAGATATGATGTGGGCATGAAAACTGACATAGCACGATTATAGGTGTCTGGATGCTACATGCACATAATTATGTACCTGGAGAAATTTAGGCTGATGGGATCTATGACCAGTGTAACTCAAAATAATAACCCATGTATCAAAGACGGAGTATATTTTGGCATGATCTAATGGATAGCACGTTGTAAATAATTATGCCAAATGTTATTAGTTTAAATCTGTCACATTATTACATGTATACAGCAGCTGTATTCAGTTGAATCTGAATTGTGGCTGTGACTGGAGAAATTGGGTTTAAGGGCTTTGTGGCCAGTGTAGAATCCCGATCAGCTTGTGCATCCGCACAGTCTGATCGGGATCTGCACTGTTCGCCATTCCACCAATGCAACACACATCATACTTCTAACAAGTAATATAGATGGCTATCAGGCTACAGGAGTGTGCTATTTGATAGGAGCTAGACCGGTCACATAATTCCCATAAGTCCCATTTTTCCAGTCATAGCCACAAGATCCGAGTGTGAGCCTCACTGATCAGTAGTCTATTTCACCAAAAGTGCAAAGTATACTTATCTTGCTAAGTACACTTTGAGGGAGACATTTTCAATTTAAGGATACATTTACTAATTTTTATTATACTGCATTTATTACATTATCACAGCCATTTAAACATTTTGGCTGTGATAATGTAATACATTCAGTATAATAATTATGTATACTTTTAATCATCAGATATATGCAGTCGTTATATATAATATAGTTCTATATGAAATAATGCATTTCGGGAAAAATAAATGATTACTCCCTCAAAGTATATTTAGCTAGATATTAAAGTACTGTATGCTTATCAATGTTGGTGTAATCTGCTACAGAAGACCACACTAGCATCTCGGTGACAGAGCTACACAGGTGAGCGACAGTGGTTTAGTGGCCCTCTTATTCACAGCTGCCAGTTCACTTCCTGGTTTGGAAAGCGGGAAAATGAAATGTAAATATTCTATAATCATTATATTATCAGATTATGATTTATGCGCTGTTGCTGCGCGATCCTGATGGATTTGAAAATAAATTAACATTATTATCCACAGTATGTCAATTTGTCGCGTTGCCACGTCCAGGTTTGTTAAAAAAGTACGAAACATGACCTTTGAGTTTCATGAGCTGACGGCCGGTGCTCTTGTAAAAAAGTGAGTAGTAAATTTACCCATTGGCTACTGGTGGGCCACTACACAGGTTGAAGTAACGGACCGTGGTCTATAAATACATTAAATATGCCTAAAAGCATCAATAAATGAAGAAAAAAAAGGAGCTAAATTTTTTGAAGTAACGGACCGTGGTCTATAAATACATTAAATATGCCTAAAAGCATCAATAATCACTAATGGAGTATATGGAGGGGGTAAAATTATTTTTTTTAATGTACCGGTATTTATAGACCACGGTCCGTAAAAAAATAAGTCGTGCGTTTAAGTTTTCAATCCTTCACCAATTTCAATAATATTTGCCCACAATGTCTGCATGTCTATAGGGATGGTGTTTTATTTCGCATACGACCCATGCGAACACGCAAGCTCACTGTGACTGCGGACTTGTGTTCACCTTGTTAGTAAGGCAAATGCGTTTAACTTTTTAATGTTTGCTTAATTACTCTTCAACTCCTTCAATTCCTGCCCACAATGTCTGTCTAGGGATGGTGCTTTCTACGTTGGCACATAATATGAATACATAATTGGGTCGATGCTGTTGACAGGCTTTTAATGCTATTACCATAAACAAATGAACAAATTGATCACAAGGAACATCCCTATACATGGGCGGATTCAGGGGGGCGGACCCGGCGCGCGCCCCCCTAAAATTTGCCGAGTAAAGATTTTTGACAAGTTACAAGGCACTTTTTTTGCTCCAAAATGCGCCAGAACGCAGGAAATGCGATGTAGATTTCAAAATTTTTCAGGGGGGGAATGCCCCCGGACTCCCCTAGCGCTATCCCGATCTCTGCTCGGTCTACGAACGAGCTACGCTTGTTCGATAATATAGTCAAGTATGCAAAATAGTTACGCCCCCCCAACCCGAAATCCTGGATCCGCGCCTGCTACAATTGCATCGGGATCTTCTACGATCTAATAACTCTACATGCCAAATACAAATGTATATACTCAACGGTGCTGCTCTCCATGCCAGAGTAAAATGTTTCACAGTTCCTGATGAATTGCCATTAAGCTACATGCGGAAGATACTGCATAAATCAGGGATTCCGCTGGGGAAAATAAAAACAATCGCCACTTCAAAAAAAAAAAAAAAGGAATAACCAATAGGATAAAAATAAACAATTGGTGATAAAAAATTACAATTTTAGAAAGAAAAAAAAGGATTTTTTTTCTTCGAAAATTGTAATTTTTTATCGCCAATTGTTTATTTTTATCGCCAATTGCGAAAGTGGCGATCTCGCCAGCAGAATCCCTGATAAATACATTTTCATCTAGTAGCCGGCGCAAGACATTTGCGCCCGGCTATTAGATGAAAAATGTGTTTATGCGATATCTCTAGAGTGGTATCTCGTCAGAAACATGTTTATTTTGACATGAAACATTTTGTGCCAGTGCAGAGCGCATTACCCCCACCCCCCCACCCCCCCCCCCCCTCCCCCTTGTACAGGTTCAGTCAAATTATTTATTTTATTTTCAAAGGATGGCCTATGGGATATGGCATTGGACTTCAATACTGGACGTTGTGGGTTCAATCCTCCCCCTACTTACATAGTAATTCCATCCCACTGCAGGCACGGATACAGAAATAATTGCAGGGGGGGGGGTCTGTAATTAAAATTCGACATAGCCGACCTCCACGAGCATGAAATCATAAAGTAGGGGGGTCTGGGGGTCCTCCCCCAGGAAATGTTTAGATGCCAGATCGCCGCAGATGCGATTTCCTGACACCTAGGCCACGAAAAAAGTCTTCCAACTATTCGAGTATTGTAGATTTTCGTCTTTTTTTTTTTTTTTTAGCAGAGAGCAGGTGGGGGGGGGGGGGGGGGGGTCCAGACCCCCCTTGGACCCCCCCCCCCCTGTATCCGCGCCTGCACTGGTCGTCCTGTCTCTATATGACCTTAGCTGTTGCTGGAAAGTTAAACACATTCACTTTTATTTTCACTCAGTAGTTGCAGCTTTTTCTGTTGTCGTCTGCGGTCCAAAATGTTCAAAAGTTTGTACAAACTTTGTCATCATGGTATAACTTTAATATTACTTAATATTACTAACACTCAGTCTACCATTAACATGACCTTGACCTTTTTTTTTCCCTCACATGGTTGTGGAAACATGTTGCCATTTTTTTTATGTCAAAAAGTTTCTTCAACCTTGACCTTTTTCATGTTTTAAGCATGCACTTCTCTGACGTTTTTGTGATGCTTACTTTAACACATTCCATGATCATGTTACGGCCAAATGCCTCGGCAGGCGCGACACCGCTTCCGTGGCGGAATTCTTGTACTTTTACAACTGTAGTATTGATTTTCTTCCTTATTAAATAGGAAACAAATGATAAAAAATAAAAGAAATTAAAAAAATTCACTTATTTGAAATATGATAAGTAAATTTTCAACTTTATTACTATATTTTCACGACTCAATTTGAAATGCATTATTTCTTATGGAATTAATGACTGTTTTTATAGTTTGCCCTACTTTTTAAGCCAATCGCTGGGCAGCATTGTGCTCCACCCACTTATTTCACATATTGTAGCGTTCAACTCCGATATGTTAAAAATTACCAGATTTAATTACCGTTCAACAGGAAATTGAAAATCAATACTAGGATGCATTGCATTGTTCACTTGGCTGAGCCATAAGTATGTTATTGTTCACATATTGAATTTTTCAGGAACTAAATGCTGGGGTCGCATACATTATGCATACATGTACATTGCAATTGCTCCCTCAAAGTACACTTAGCGATTTTGGTGAAATCGGCTATGCCATTTATTTTAAATGATTTGTTCACCTTTTCCAGAGTGCTAGATTGGTGATAAGACGAAGATTCACTAAGACAATGGCGGCTATGGATGGCCACGACAGACATGCGGAGAGCTCAGACAGTGAGGTACATAGAGAATAGTAGATCAGTGCCGTGAATGGGAAAAAATATCTGGCAAGACTCAGGAAACGGGATAGGCAAGGCTATGCCGAGCACATCCCGTTTCCGTGCCACGCCAGATATTTTTTCCCATTCACGGCACTAACCTACTATTCTATTTATCCCGTCAACACCTACAAATGGCTGTAAAATGCAAAAATAGTATTGACTGGATATCAAAAATGTTTCACGGCACCGTGTTTCACAGCACATACGCACTGTGTTGACGGGATAAAAGACGAAGATTCACTAAGACAATGGCGGCTATGGATGGCCACGACAGACATGCGGAGAGCTCAGACAGTGAGGTACATGTATGTCCTCTTTACTTATGACGGGTGTTTCGTCGATGGAATCGCGAACAGTGCAGATCCTGATCAGACTGCAGATGCACAGGCTTATCTGGATCTACACTGGTCGCAAAACCTGTAAGCCCCATTTCTCCAGTTACAGCCATAAATTATTCTGGATACTAATGACATTCCACTTTGGTTGCCATATCTTATCACATGTGTGGGTGGCAGGTGGGAGAATGTGATGGGTAATTTAACGATCGGGGTTCATCCTTACCGGAATTCCGACTGGAGACCTGGTTTGGCCCTCACATGCGTCTTTGGCACTTTGTATGTGACAGTTGAAGCTTGTTATACCCCTTATGTGAGTATTACAATTATTCGTAATCGTATTTTTGCCCGGCCTTACATGACCTTAGCTGTTGATAGGTCGTTAAACACCAATAAACAAACAAACAGTGCGGTATGTCCTCATTAATTATGCAGAGCTCCAGATAATGTGTGTATTGGCATATTTTACGCACTCATTTTAGCAGAATACGCATTGATTATCAAAAATGGAAGTTCAAAATGCTCATAGCAATGTGAAAATACGCATTGTTTTTCAAATGGAGTAGTGAAAATAATGTAATAAAGTTACTTAATTGAGCTGCAAAAAGCAAACAATGCTTTTGCGCCTCAAATAAGTGAATTTATTTTTATCATTTCGAACAAATACTCTTTAGAGACAAAACGCATCTGGAGCATTGCTTATGAAATGTGGCTGTGACTGGAGAAATTGGGCTTATTGTATTTGTGATTGGTGTGGCTCCTGTAGCCTATTTCACCAACATTGCAAAGCATACTTTTCTAGCAAAGTATACTTTGAGGGAGTACCGGTATTCATTTCTTTTTTCTGAAATGCATTATTTCATATAGAACTAACTACATGTACTGCATATATTTGATGATTAAAAGTATGCAGAATTATTATACTGAATTTTTTACATTATCACAGCCATTTTGGCTGTGATAATGTAAACAATTCAGTATAATAAAAATTAATAAATTTATCCTTAAATTGAAAAAATCGGTTACTGGTCACATAGCACACTCTGGTAACCAGATGACGATCTATATTGCTCGTTAGAAGCGTGACTTTATTTCATGTATCGGGGGAAAAATGTTATAAATTCAGTAAACCATTTACAAAAATAAAATATGCATTGAGTTTGAAATCAGGGGGTATAATACACTTTTGAAGTTTAGACACATTGCTTATCTGGAGCCCTGACTAATTACACTCCGCCAATTACCAGGTGAAGCTAGCTGTGTAAGCTTAGATAATCATCTCAGCTCTATGGACGACTTTTACTACTTCATCTGTCTTGTATATTTTCTGTATCCTTCTAGTAACAATGGTAAAAAATATCTGTATAGCTGAGATTATCTAAGCGTTGGCTTAGATAATCTCAGCTATACAGACGTCTTTTACTACTTCATCTGTCTTTTATATTTTCTGTATCCTTCTACGGATGCAGAAAATATAAAAGACAGATGAAATAGTAAAACACATCCGTATTGCTGAGATTACCGGTATCTCAGCTAAAGTTGTTTCAGCTGTGTCACCAATTACCGGACAAATCTGTAAGCTATTCTACTTCAGCTGTTGCACCAATTACGGGCGAAGCTGTAAGCTATTCTACTTCAGCTGTTGCACCAATTACCGGGCGAAGCTGTAAGCTATTTACTCAGCTTCAGGGCTGTTGCTTCACAATTACCGGTCGAAGCTGTAAGCTATTCTATTCAGTGTTGCACCAATTACCGGTGGAAGCTGTAAGCTATTCTACTTCAGCTGTTGCACCAATTACCGATGGAAGCTGTAAGCTATTCTACTTCAGCTGTTGCACCAATTACCGATGGAAGCTGTAAGCTATTCTACTTCAGCTGTTGCACCAATTACCGATGGAAGCTGTAAGCTATTCTACTTCAGCTGTTGCACCAATTACCGGTCGAAGCTGTAAGCTATTCTACTTCAGCTGTTGCACCAATTACCGGTCGAAGCTGTAAGCTATTCCACCGATTCCATTTTCAGGTTGCCTCCCTTGCGACAGTAATTGGGGTTCGAGAGGAATCTCAGACTGTCAAAGGTCTCACGTTGAAGGTGCATAACGAGCGTCTATCATTTAAGGCTGGCCAGTGGTAAGATGTCAATCAAGCACATTATCTACACGATTAGAGCAATGATTGAAACTGTAACTAAACTGCTTATTGTATTGTTCTTCCTCCCTATTTCCTCTCTGTTTCATTGCTGTTTTTTGTCACGCCTGCTTTAGCAGAAGGTGCGACTATAGTCGCCGCTTTTTCCGTAGTCGTTGTCCACGTCAACAATGTCAAAAGGTTTGTACAAGTTTCTTCATCATGATATAACTTTAATGTTTCAATATTTGGACACTTGATACATGCATGCATTTGGAACACACTCGTGCTCCATTAACATCGTGCCCATGATCATGTTAAGGTCAAATGCCTCGGCAGGCACGACACAGCTTCTGTGGCCGATTTTCTTGTTTTCATGATTGGTCACCTGGGCCCGGTTGCTCAAAATGCTAAGGATTTAACAGTCTGTTAAGCTAACAGGAGCTTTAAACAACCGGGCCCAGATAAACAAGAAATGTAACATAGTCAGTCAATCAATCAACCAATCAATCTATAAATCAATTGAGTGCTCACCTGATCAATCGGTCAATCAACTAATCAATCAATCTATAAACCAATTGCTCAGCTAATCAATTAATCAACGTTGATGTACCATACTTGTACAGGCTGGACATGACAATCCCGGGGGTGGAGCGGGTGGGGGGCTACTCGATGTGTAGTAGCCCAGAGTGGCTTCACACTCGCCATCTACTGGACTTGGCCGTGAAAGAGAGTGACCACGTCCCCACCCACTGGGTTCATACACAGGTATGTCCGGCCTTAAATTACCTTAGCTGTTGATAGGCCATTAAACACCATTAACCCTTACTACGCTGAATTAAATGTTGTGGTCTGCTGGAAATGTTTTATTTTCAATATTTCTCGACAAAAACCTGGTTTTGACAGCACATGAGAATCGTCTCCAGTGGAGACGATTCTCATGTGCTGTCAAAACCAGTTTTTTGTGAAGAATTGAAGCAAAAATGAAAAACAGCAGACGGCAATTTCCGTCAACAGCGTAGGAAGGGTTAAATAAACAAACAAACATACACAGGTACATAATGAGGGTTTCACACTCACTTTTCGGCCAGGGATTCCGCAGCATGGACATCCCAATTTTTACATGGATTGAATGACGAACAGTGCAGATCCTGATCAGACTGTGCGGATGCCCCATTTATCCTGTCACAGCTGCAAATACGATACAAATCTGTAACTACTGTCTGTTCCATGTTTTTCTGCCGACAAACTTTTGGCTATTAAAACGTCGGCACAAAAACATGGAACAGACAGTAGATTAATTTGTACCAGTCTGTTTCATCACTTTCTGTGTCTGTCTAAGACTCCGTTGAATGTCTACAGTGCAAAGAGGGTAGTGAGGTGCATATAAAGATCAGCGGAGATTTTTACCATGACCCCACGACCACCAGTGACGACATTCTGCTGATCGCTGGCGGCGTCGGCATTAACCCTCTCTACAGCATCGTTAACCATGTGGTTGCCATGGTAAACAAGGAAGTGGAACCCAGGGGAGATAACACTGGTGAAGATAGCCAAGGGAGATTACTTCTACTGTACTGTGCAGGTTCCCAGGATGAGTTGATATTTAAGGTGATTACAATTACATTCTGCCTTTCATCCCTGGGTAACTTCAGTGAACTAATCCGTGTTAAGTTTCAGACTATTCCATTAACCTTTACTACGCTGAATTAAATTTTGTCGTCTGCTGTAGATGTTTTATTTTCCATATTTCTCGACAAACCTTTTTTGACAGCATATGAGAATCGTCTCCACTGGAGACGATTCTCATGTGCTGTCAAAACAGGTTTTTTGTTAAGAATCAAGGCAAAAATGAAAAACAGCAGACGGCAATATCTGTCTCCCGCGTAGTGAGGGGTAATTTTGAAGAACAACACCGTTAGCAAGAATTATGATGAAGTCTGTAGTTTTAAAATGGTTTAAAATGGTTAATGGTATGATTAATTCAATGTTAGTAATGGTTGCCTGTGTGTTAGTAATGGTTGCCTGTGTGTTGCAGGGTAGCCTTGACAAAATAACTGCCAGCCAGCCCAATATCAGGTGCCAGTATTATGTTAAACACCATTCAATCAAATCATCTGTGTGTGGCCTGTGTGTTAGTAATGGTTGCCTGTGTGTTTGTAATGGTTGCCTGTGTGTTAGTAATGGTTGCCTGTGTGTTGCAGGGTAGCCTGGACAAAATAACGGCCAGCCAGCCCAATATCAGGTGCCAGTAATATGTTAAACACCATTAAATCAAATCATCTGTGTGTGGCCTGTGTGTTAGTAATGGTTGGTTGCCTGTGTGTTGTGTTAGTAATAGTGACCTGTGTGTTAGTAATGGTTGCCTGTGTGTTAGTAATGGTTGCCTGTGTGCTAGTAATGGTTGCCTGTGTGTTGCATGGTAGCCTGGACAAAATAACGGCCAGCCAACCCAATATCAGGTGCCAGTATTATGTTAAACACCATTAAATCAAATCATCTGTGTGTGGCCTGTGTGTTAGTAATGGTTGCCTGTGTGTTAGTAATGGTTGCCTGTGTGTTAGTAATGATTGCCTGTGTGTTGTGTTAGTAATGGTTGCCTGTGTGTTAGTAATGGTTGCCTGTGTGTTGTGTTAGTAATGGTTGCCTGTGTGTTAGTAATGGTTGCCTGTGTGTTAGTAATGGTTGCCATGTGTGCCTGTGTGATGGTAGCCTGGACAAAATAACGGCCAGCCAACCCAATATCAGGTGCCAGTATTATGTTAAACACCATTAAATCAAATCATCTGTGTGTGGCCTGTGTGTTAGTAATGGTTGCCTGTGTGTTAGTAATGGTTGCCTGTGTGTTGTGTTAGTAATGGTTGCCTGTGTGTTAGTAATGGTTGCCTGTGTGTTAGTAATGGTTGCCTGTGTGTTGCAGGGTAGCCTGAACAAAATAACGGCCAGCCAACCCAATATCAGGTGCCCGTATTATGTTAAACACCATTAAATCAAATCATCTGTGTGTGGCCTGTGTGTTAGTAATGGTTGCCTGTGTGTTTGTAATGGTTGCCTGTGTGTTAGTAATGGTTGCCTGTGTGTTGCAGGGTAGCCTGGACAAAATAACGGCCAGCCAGCCCAATATCAGGTGCCAGTATTATGTTAAACACCATTAAATCAAATCATCTGTCCGTGGCCTGTGTGGTAGTGCATGATGGCTGCCTGTGTGTTAGTAATGGTTGCCTGTGTGTTAGTAATGGTTGCCTGTGTGTGTTGCAGGGTAGCCTGGACAAAATAACGGCCAGCCAGCCCAATATCAGGTGCCAGTATTACGTTACCAGGGAACAACCTGTAGACACCAACCAGACAGTAATATGTAAGTACCATATTGATTGATCAATTGATTGATTGATTGATTTATAGCTTGATGCATGGATGGATGCTTTAATGGATGGATTTAATTAATTAACCAATCAATCAAGCTAGCAATCAATATTTGATTGATTGATGTATTGATTGGTTGATTGATTGATTATGGTTCATTCAATTAAACAATCCAGCAATGGAAGCAGCTGACCATGATAAACATGGTACATAGGCCAAAGGTTTCTGACGTCCACTAGTAGCAACACTAGTAGCAACTCTCGCATTCCTAATTTAAAAATTTGGATGGTGCACCATCGCAATATACACACTTTTTCAAAATTTCAAAGTCCGAAATCGGGAGATAATCTATGAGCTGGAAATCAAATCAAAACTTTAAATTCACTTTGTGCATCTACACATTATAAGGAAGCCACATACCCAATATAAAGTCTCCAGTGTCATATACTAATGCATAGCAATTTACATTCAATATTTTAGAAATCCATGTACCGTACTATCCCTAAATATTTGCAAACCATTTGTTTTGGGAAACCCCTATTTAAACAGATAGGGGTTTCCAAAAAACAGGTTGTATCCAAATATATTGACATTGTTATTGTGATAAACCAGTACAACAATACCAAACCTAAACATTGGGACATTCTTTGTTGTGGGAAGCCAGATATTTAGGATAGAATAAATGATGTCCAAATACTTAGGTCTATTACGGTGCATTAATTCTTATTTATAATTTACCCTAGTTGCTAGACCAATGAAAGCACAACATTCTGTCTATTAATCGCATATTATGACACTTTCACCAACATCTAATAACATAATCATTAAATGTTGCGATCTGTACAAAGTTATATTTATAACCAAATTTCATGCCTTGTTCACATAATTACCTGTGACGCGCACCATGTTACCGCATCTGCATGATCAATTTGTTGTAAAATTGCCAATCTTGTAATAGTATGATAATTTGAAAGCGCGTTTTTGGGGGCGTTTAATGATCATGTGCACGCGATGGGGCAAGCAAAACAATAAGTCAGTTATAGTTCACATATTGAATTTTTATTAAACCCATTTCTTAAAAATTCAATATCTGAACTGTTACTTATTTCAGTTAGAAGAATTGAGTCATGTGACCTGACAGTGGCGTTTGATTGGCTGAGGAAGGACAGGACGGTGGTGTATAACTGCGGGCCGTCACCAATGATCACCGCGATGCAGGACATACTCGTGTCACATGGTTTCCCTGAAGAGAGGATCCACTATGAGACGTGGTGGAAGCCTAAACCATGAATATAGGAATGAATGGCCTTTTTGTGGAATTTATCGGGGTATAAACTTGGAAAAGTCGCGGGAATACTGGACGAAGGCCGGAAGGCCTCGTCCAGTATTCCCGCGACTTTTCCAAGTTTATATCCCCGATAAATTCCACAAAAAGGCCATTCATTCCTTATAATTCCAGCATTTGAAATAAATTCATCAAGAAAATATGTTTATTTTCCGTTTTCTTAAGAATTATTTTAACTGCGCCTCACGGTTACGGAAAGTAGTTCGCATGGGAGTTTACTGGGATATAAATTTTGGACGGAGACTTGCAACGGACCAATCAAATGTTAGGGAATTGTGTAAACATTTTTGTGCTGGAATTATTGGATGTTGAATTATCTACAATATGTTGAACAATACATGTACTTCAATAACCAAGAACCCACTCCAGGGCTCCAGATAAGGAATTAGTAATTGAGTATTGTCACTCCATCATTTCTGAAGCAAATGGGTATTTCAAAATTTTAAGTGGGTAAAATAAAATCACCTACTGTTTACACATCAACAGACAGTAATTATTGAATAGTTTGCTTCGAAATGAAAACAAATCTTGGAATTTCATTAGAATTGTCTCCTTGGAGACAATTCTAATGAAATACCAAGATGTGTTTTCATGGAAAAAATATGCTATATTTCTGGTCTGTTTATTGTTTTCTGCAGAATGATAAAGGTACCACAAAATTGTTATTGCTTTTTGATACTTGCTACTTCTGATTTCAATTGGGTTTTTTAGCAATTTTAATTGGGTATTTACGCAAATACGCAACTTATCTGGAGCTCTGCCACTCTTCCATTTACACATCTTGTGACAACCATTTGAACCATCTCAACGAGACAGTTCAGCTGATTGGTTATGACGTATACCACAATAAATACTTCTGTTGTGAAATAAGAAAAATAGAAAAGAAATTAATATTGTCGTCTGCTGTTTATCATTATTAAGAAAAGATATGTTGTTTTTGCAATAAATGAGAATTGTCTTTCAAAACATATTTTCATCGAGTGAGAGAAATGGAAACTAAAAAAATAACTAGCAGATGACAAATTGTAAGGGATAATCCAGTGAAGACCATTTCTGTTATTCTGTTTTAGTTATCTCCCTTTGTTCCAAACGTTTTCCACTTGTGTAGGTTAGAACACACCAAATAGTTTTACTATATAATTTAACAAATCCCATCCAATCAGGCCAGTCTCGCCTACTTTCACTATTCGTGTGGATGCTGTCTGACCTACGTGTACATGACATGCAGCCAGACTGTACTGGTTCTGCATGAATTAAACAATAGGTTCAGTTGTAGGTTGTAGCGTTATTCAGATCTGGTTTAGGATATTCACCACCGGTGGGTATGATTGACAGGAATTATCGCAGATCTTGGTAAGCAGCTTCATCAAAGTTTTTATATGTGACAATGTATATACGGTCATAATATGTGGCTGTGACTGGAGAAATGGGGCTTTTGGGTTATGTGACCAGTGTAGATCCAGATCAGACTGTGCATCCGCACAGTCTGATCAGGATCTGCACTGCTCACCATTCCATCAATGAAACACCCGTCATGCGTCTAACAAGTACTGTGGATCCTTATCAGACTACAGGAGTGTGTTATTTGATCTGGATCTACACTGGTCACAAATCGGATAAGCCTTATTTCTCCAGTCACAGCCACATATACGATAATATCATGGATAGGCCCATGTAGACATGCTATTTTATACACCTTGAGGGTACAATATTATTGGCTGTTCAAATTTATAGTTTTCTTACTGCAACCATCATTTCCAATTCAATTAAGAAATTATTTTAATGGAAATGTGTTTTGACCACTCAATCTGATGAGATGCAGAGCTCCAGATAAGGTGCATATTTTACGCTCTTTTTTTTAGCAGAATACGCATTTATTATCAAAAGTGGGAGTACAAAATACTCACAGCAATTCGAAAATACGCATGGTTTTTAAATTGAGTAGTGAAAATACTGTCATAAAGTTGAAAATTTACTTACTTTAGCTGCAATAAGTCAATTTTTAAATTTGTTTTATTTTTTATCGTTTCTTCTCTATTTAATAAGGAAGAAAATCAATAATTCATTTGTAAAAGTAAAATATGCATTGAATTTGAAATATGTGGGTATAATACTCTTTAGATACAAAACTTACCTGGAGCTCTGGAGATGGTTCAAATGAATTGACAGAACTTATACTTTTATGGAGAAATGGAAAAAAATCACTAACCCTTACACCTCTATCTTAATTTTTTTGTCGTCTGCTGTTTATTTTCTATTTTCCATTTTCATCATCAAAAACATGCTTTAACAGCACTTTAGAATAATTTACAACATGCTTTGACGGCACTTCAGAATCATTTCCAGTGCTGTCAAACCATGTTTTTATTGAGAAATAAGGCAAGATATAAAAGCAACAGCATACGACTATTGTTGTGAGTAGCGGTCTAAGGGTTAAGAGCAAACAATTAGTAACAGGGCCTGTACTGTGTCAAAATAAAATGTTATCTGAAAACGGTTAAAATGGAAATGGCCAGATAATCTTTCGACAATTTTGGGACATTGTTTGACACGTTCGGATAATCCAAGTTTTCCGGTTACCTGCGAGATGTGGTTATCGTGTATTTGTTCGCCGTATCAATCACGCTGATAATTGTGAATATTAGATGTTGACTTTTGATACCCGAGATTTTTGTATTTGTTTGTGAAGATTACCTGTTATAATGAGACACGAGAAATGTGGATTACTGGGAGCCATTTCACTAATCTTCGTAAGTGCAAAATTATGATAGTCTGTAAATATCATATTAACACTGTTTTATTGTAAACAATTATTGGATTTACATTTATTGAGCATAGGCTGCATATGCAGCCTATGCTCAATAAATGTAAATCCATCAATTGAAATTTGCTGACGATCCTAAATTTGCGCTTACAAACATTTTAGTCGTTCAAAGTTTAGTGAAACGGCCCCCTCTTTTTTACCGCTATAGGAGGGTGTGATTTGTCTTGTATGTAAGATGTTTTCTCAGCACCTTCCATAGCCGGGATAAAGCCCAGTAAAGAAGGAGGCCGATGGTCGTTGGCCTGGTTTATGTTTCCGAATTTTGATAAATGTTTCAGTTATTCAGTCTCCAAAAGTGTGCGCAAAATATATGTGAATTTATCTGCTGGAGGGTTAGAGGGTATGCATATTTTAACTCTTTGCATGCTGGGAAAATCATGGCTAAAAATAGCAGCAGACGACAGTTCATTAATATTGTTTTTCTTATTGTTCTCGGAAAACTATGAAAATATGTCTTGGAATTTCATTGGAATTGCATTGTTGCAATGCAATTCCAATGAAATTCCACGACATATTTGGCTGTTATTTTCACCGCTAGCGTGCAAAGGGTTGATGATAAATCTACCCTTATGGTATCATAATGTATTGTATTGTATCATAATGCAGAGCTGCAGATAAGCTTTGTGTCTAAAGCGTACTATACCCCCTGATGTCAAAATCATTGCATATTTTACTTTTACAAATGGATTATTGATTTTCTTCATTACTAAATAGGGATAAACAAATAAAAATTAAACATTCACTTATTTGTGAATTTTCAACTTTACTACAGTACTTTCACTACTCAATTTGAAAATCAATGCATATTTTCACATTGCTGTGAGTATTTTGTACTCCCACTTTTGATAATCAATGCGTATTCAGCTAAAATAATTGCATAAAATACGCCAATACGCCCCTTATCTGGAGCTCTCATAATGATGAATCATACTGGGATTCACACCCCAGATGCATTGGATTATTTTTTTTATCACGCCCGCTTACGGACAGCGTGATATAGTCGGCACAGGCATACATACATACGTGCGTCCGCGTTGAAGTTTTTGGTTAATGTTTTCGACGAGACGGTTCAGCTGAGTGGTGACACCATACACTTTTGGTGGTGGGGTTGGGACACCTTCCTACCTTCCCTGACCAATCTTATGATGCTTCCGACGACCCTGCTACATATAGCAGATCAGGGGCTACACTAGCGACAATGACCAGTGTAGCCCTGACCAGCTAGCTGTGGTGATTGGTTGGGAGCATGCGATGGGTAATTTAACAATCAGGATTCATCCTTACCGGATTCCCGACTGGAGCCCTCAGATATGTCTTTGGTATCCTTGTATGCGAGAGTTAAATCTGTAGCCGATTTCATCAAAATTGCAAAGTATACTTATCTAGCAAAGTATACTTTGAGGGAGTAATCATTTATTTTTCCCAAAATGCATTATTTCATATAGAACTAAACACTGCATATATTTGATGATTAAAAGTATGCAGAATTATTATACTGAATTTATTACAAAATGGCTGTGATAATGTAATAAATTCAGTATAATAAAAATCCTTAAATTAATTTTGTTTTCCTCAAAGTATACTTTGCTAGATAAGTACAGGTATACATGTACTTAGCAATGTTGGTGAAATAGGCTACTGGTTATATCCCTTATGTCAGTAATATGATGATTCACAATCCTATTACTCTCAGGGGAAGAGGCCAAGTGTCTGTGGTGTGGTATGGACCTTGCACCATGTCGGGTTATTCCAAGTCGTGGTGGGGTGGGATGGACCTGGCAACCATGCGGGTTATTCCAATGTCTGTGGTGTGGTATGGACCTGGCACCATGTCTGGTTATTCCAAGTGTCTGTGGTGTGGTATGGACCTGGCACCATGTCGGGTTATTCCAAGTGTCTGTGGTGTGGTATGGACCTGGCACCATGTCGGGTTATTCTAATTTCAGGGCTGTATATATTTTTTCTCGATGTAAATATTCCGTCCCGATTTCGGGATTTTCCCTCCAATGCAGCAGATTAGATACGAGACCGAACCCGTTGGCCCGACCTTCAATGACCTTAGCTGTTGATAGGCCATTAACCCTTAGATCGCTACACACAACAATTGTCGTTTGCTGTTGCTTTTATATCTTGCCTTATTTCTCAACAAAAACATGGTTTGACACCACTTCAGAATCATTTCCAATGGAAATGATTCTGAAGTGCTGTCAAAGCATGCTGTATATTATTCTAAAGTGCTGTCAAAGCATGTTTTTGATGATAAAAATGGAAAGTAGAAAATAAACAGCAGACAACAAAAAATTAAGATTGTGGTCTAAGGGTTAACACGAGTAAACAAACAAAAAAACTGACTGAATGATGAACAGCAATGTGCAGACTGATCTGGGTCTACACTGGTTACCAAGGCAATAGGCCCTATTTCTCCAGACAGATTACAAAATACGGACTTGATAATATGTTTCTAAGGTTAAAGGTACATGCCCACTCGTGGGTGGCAGGTGGGAGAATGTGATGAGTAATTTAACGATCGGGGTTCATTCGTACCGGAATTCCGACTGGAGACCTGGTTTGGCCCTCACATACGTCTTTGGCATTTTGTATGTGACAGTTAAATCTGGTTAATATACCCCTTATGGGAGTATTACAATTATTTGTAATCCTATTTCAGGGGAAGGGGCCAAGTGACTGGTGTGGTATGGACCTGGCACCAGGTCAGGTTATTCTAATTTCAGGGCTGAATATATTTGTTCTCCATGTAAATATTCAGTTCTGATTTAGGGATTTTCCCCCCAATGCAGCAGGTTAAAACGGGATTGAACCTGTTTGCCCGGCCTTACAAACAACATGCCCACTCAGTAGGCACACAATGTTCTTTATATCGGAGACATCATCTGAGACATTTTCTAGCAAAATAAGCATTCATTCACCATTACCCCACGCATTGATTGACATTATTATACATTTTATATTACACATAAACTTTCAACACGGATATCAGGGACGATAACCGTGTTTCCTTAGAATGTTAATGGACGTTACTATTTATTCTCTGTATTTATTTTTTGATGAGCAATGATCATACTTTATAATTAATCTGTCTATAATATTATTTCTTCTGGTGATGCATTTAATTAGTATAAATAACTAAAACATGTCATACCTCATTTGCATATGAAAATAGCCTGATACCACCACGCGTCACGTCACTATCAGTAAAATAAATATTACTAAATGATTATATCTGTATACTGGGCACTCGTAATTTTTAGAATTGGTGGAATAGTAACACAATTATACACTTACCGGTATTTAATTTTCTGCCTACTGAGTACCTTTAAGCTTAAGAAAACTTGTGGTGCGGACAACCCAGTCCCTACCTAGCGATATGGTACCGACCCTACCGATGTTAGTTGTCTCTGAAAAAAAGAGAAAAAGTCTCAATTACAGTCACTTTTGTCACGAAACCATGCACTAAACTTGGTAACATACAGTGCAACCTCTCTACAACAGCCACCCATAGGTAGAGAGGTGGCTGTTGTATGGGAGTCAAATATAGAGGCAAATGTCCATTCGGGATATAAAATATCGGCTGTTACAGAGAGGGTGTTGTAGATTGATGGCCGTTCGCCGAGGTTCCACTGTACAGTGGAACTTCTCTTAACTGAACAACCTTGTGTCATGGATGTGTTAAATTATGATCAATTTCACTGATTGCAATACACACAGGCATGTGTTTCAATGCTAGAGCTCCAGATAAGGTGCGTATTGGCGTATTTTATGCAATTATTTTAGCTGAATACGCATTGATTATCAAAAGTTGGAGTACAAAATACGCACAGCAATGTGAAAATACATAAAGTTGAAAATTCACTTAGTTGAGCTGCAAAAAGCAAACCGTGTGCTTTTTGCAACTCAAATAGGTGAATGTTTAAATTTGTTATATTGTTTTTATCATGTGTTCACTATTTAGTAATGAAGAAAATCAATAACTTATTTGTGAAAGTAAAATATGCAATGATTTTGAAATCAGAGGGTGTATTACGCTTTAGACACAAAGCTTATCTGGAGCCCTGAATGCTCTTGCATTGGAATTACAGTGAAACATCTCTAAACCAGACACCCTGGAGACCTCCCAGGGTGTCCGGTGTAGAGAAGTTCCACTGTATTAGGCTACAAAAAATTAATGTTTAGATTCTCATCCCCGCCCGCCCCTAATAAAAAAAACCCAAGGGTTTTTTATTAATTTTTTTTTTTTTTTTTTACAAATTAAAAAACATTTGGTAAAATTTTACGAGAATGATGCGGCCCGCGTATTATACCGCTCCCACAGCTTTTTATCTGAGTGCTTTACGTAGCGCAATACAGCAACCCTGGAACCCGCCCCCTCCAGATTAGCAATACTTCAATATGAACGTGTTATTGCAAAACACTATTGCACGCAACTGCGCCTTGCCGTTCAACACCTCGTTTTAGTATTGCCTGAAAATAAATAATAAAAAATAAAAGTGTCCCACCCGCCCCATTTTCCCCCAAAATTTGGATGAGAATCTAAACATTAATCTCTTGTCGCCTTATCACTACTATCAAATCTGCATTTGTAATGTCTGTTTGCCGTTGATGGGCGAGGCTTCTATATTCTACGAGCATATCTTCTAGTTTTGTTGATAATTCAAAAATAGATGTATGATAATTTACACAGTGTACGTGCTGGGCTGATTTGTCAGACAAATTAACTCTGCATGCTAGCGGCGAAAATATCCGCCAAACGAATTAGGAGTGTATGTTATATTTCTCTTTGTAAATATGTCTTGAAATTTCATTAGAATTGAGTCCTCAGGACTCAATTCTAATGAAATTCCAAGACATATTCATGATATTTACAGGGAGAAATACAAGAAAATATGATGAATTGTTTTCCGCTAGTTTTGAACTATTTATGGCCCACAAGTTTCCCAGTATGCAAAGAGTTAAGACAGTGAAACTTCTCTTAACTGAACAATTTTGTGACATTGATGTGTTAAATTATGATCGATTTCACTGATTGCAATACACACAGGCATGTGTTTCAATGCTAGAGCTCCAGATAAGGTGCGTATTGGCGTATTTTATGCAATTATTTTAGCTGAATACGCATTGATTATCAAAAGTGGGAGTACAAAATACACACAGCAATGTGAAAATACACATTGATTTTCAAATTGAGTAGTGAAAATATTGTCATAAAGTTGAAAATTCACAAAGTTGTTATATTGTTTTTATCATGTGTTCACTATTTAGTAATGAAGAAAATCAATAACCCATTTGTAAAAGTTAAATATGCAATGATTTTGAAATCAGGGGTTATAGTACGTTTTAGACACAACGCTTAACCTGAATGCTCTTGCATTGGAATTACAGTGAAACATCTCTAAACCGGACGCCCTGTGCAGGCACCGGGGCGGGATCAACTGATCCTGAGAATAGTGCTGCAGTAGCCATTTTGCTTGTCGTAAAAGGCGACTAGACTGGCTTAACGATTGGGTTCATACTTTCCGGAACCCACTATACTGGATTTGGCCCTCATGTACATTTTTGGCTTTCTTGTATGTGAGAGTTGAGTCAGGCTATGCCCCATATATAAAAGTAAGATTAGCGCTAATCCTATTATTTTTAGGGCATGGGATAAATGATGCTGGTGTGGCGAGGGCCTGGCTCCAGATCAGGTTGTTCTAATTTCAGGACTGAATATATATTTTGATTGTAAATATTGAGTTCTGAAGTTGGAATTTACCCCCCTCGGACAGGTGGATACGGGACACGACCCCGTTGACCCGTCTGCGTGTAGACTCCCTGAGGCTTGTACCTCTATGTCAGAAAAGCGGACGTTAAACCCTATTCACACGCTCGCTCACTCTAAACCGGACACCCTGGGGACCTCCCAGGGTGTCCGGTTTAGAGAAGTTCCACTGTATTATCACTACAGTGCAACCTCTCTACAACAGCCACCCATGGGAAGACACAAAACTGGCTGTTGTAGAGAGGTGGCTGTTGTAGGGAGGTTAATGCTGTATTAAATTTTGTCCTCCGCTGTTTATTTAGTTTCTTCGATAATTCTCATCAAAAACATGCTTTGGCAACATTTTAGAATCATTTCCAATGGAAATGATTCTAAAATGCTGTCAAAACATGTTTTTATTGAGAAACAAGGCGAAAGCAACAGCAGACGACAATTTTCGTGCTCAGCAGTCGAAGGCTTAGGTACAGAGGAAATCATCCAATTGGGATATAAAATAGCAGCTGTTATAGAGAGGGTGTTGTTGTAGAGAGGTGGCTGTTCGGAGAGGTTCGACTGTACTATCAAATCTGTGTTTGTAATGTCTGTTTGCCGTTGATGGGCGAGGCTTCCATATTCCATGAGCATATCTTCTAGTTTTGTTGATGATTCAAAAATAGATGTATGATAAGATAAAATATGCAGTGTACGTGCTTGGCTGATTTCTCAGACAAATTAATGGGCATGCTTCAGATTTCTTGTAGGCGGTTGGAATTTAACAAATCATTACTCTGCGTGTGAGCGTGTTTGTTAGTAGTGGCAACAAAGTGCTTTTCTTGCAGCATCAAAGTATTTATTTTATTTTTTTTGTGCAGTTTTACAGGATTTACAGTCACACTCGTTTACTCAAAGTCCAGGGGACTGAGGAAAATTCTTTGAGTGTTAATGAAAATTTGAGTTAATGAGAGTTATTAATTAGGAAAACGTGTACTTGGGACCAAGAATTTGACTTTTGAGTTATCAGTAGTTTGACTTCGAAATACACCTTTACAGACATGAATTTTTTTTAAATATTTTATTTTTGTTATTTCTCAATTAAAGTATATGTTGTGACCACTCATTTGAACCGTCTCGATGAGACGGTTCAAATGGTGGTCACAACATATATTTATGAGCTCATATAAAATAAATATTTAAGATTTTTCACAAACAAAATAGCGTATCCTCAGCATGAAATGGGTTAAGAGAGTTAGAGGTAACGAGTGTAGACTGTATATTATGTTCATTGTGGTATGTGCGTACACTACCAGAGCTCCAGATAAGCTGCGTATTTGCTTAAATAGCCAATTAAAATTGCCGAAAACCCAATTGAAATCAGAAGTAGCGAGTATCAAAAAGCAATAAAAAATTTGTGGTACCTTTATCATGCTGCAGAAAACAATAAACAAACCACAAATATAGCCTATTTTTTATGAAAACAAATCTTGGTATTTCATTAGAATTGTCTCCAAGGAGACAATTCTAATGAAATTCCAAGACACGTTTCATTTTGAAGCAAACTATTCAATAATTGCTGTCTGTTGATGTGTAAACAGTCGGTGATTTTATTTTACCAGAAGTAGTGAGTATCAAAAAGCAATGAAAAATGTGGTATCTTTATCATGCTACAGAAAACAATAAACAGACCACAAATATAGCATATTTTTTTATTTTTCTATGAAACCACATCTTGGTATTTCATTAGAATTGTCTCCAAGGAGACAATTCTAATGAAATTCCAAGACATGTTTCATTTTGAAGCAAAGTATTCAATAATTTCTGTCTGTTGATGTGTAAACAAACGGTAGTGTGATTTTATTTTACCCAATTAAAAATTTGAAATACCCAATTGCTTCAGAAATGATGGAGTGACAATACTCAGATACTAATTCCTTATCTGGAGCCTTCCACTACTAATTGTAGGTAAAATAGCACAACATTACATAGGTGATTTTATAAAAAAAAATGTATCCAAGGATAATATTTGTTGTGCGGTTTGAACACAGGTTGAAGTAACAGACCGAGGTCTATAAATACATTAAATATGCCTAAAAGCATCAATAAATGAAAAGAAAATAAGCTAAAAAATTTAAAAAAAAAATTGCTTATTTTCTTTTCATTTATTGATGCTTTTAGGCATATTTAATGTATTTATAGACCTTGGTCCGTTACTTCAACCTGTGGGTTTGAACTGTTGGTAACAAGCGTTTTTGTCCAATATGGCCCAGACTTGATCCTCGACTGGGGTAGTATGTGAGATAGTATGGTGGTCACTGATCAGACGATTACATTTTATCTCGGTACTCTGGTTTCCTCCCATATTAAAGACATCCTTTATCTGTACCAATGAAATCATTTATATTAAAGGCCTATAAAAACATGTGGTGCGGACAACGGTCAAGAAAAAACTAGGTAGGGAGGTAGACTGTATTTGCCAATAATGGCAATATGGTGGAATAGGTTCATTAATTTCTTCAGCCACATATCAGGAGCTAGACTGGCTACAAATACCATTAGTCCCATTTCTCCAGTAGTGGGTGGCAGGTGGGAGCACACGATGGGTAATTTAACGATCGGGGTTCATCCTTATCATAATCCCGACTGGAGACCTGGTTTGGCCCTCACATACGTCTTTGGCACTTTGTATGTGACAGTTGAATCTGGTTATACATACCCCTTATGTGAGTATTACGAGTAATCCTATTTTAGGGGAAGGGGCCAAGTGACTGGTGTGGTATGGACCTGGCACCAGGTCAGGTTATTCTAATTTTAGGGCTGAATATATTTGTTCTCGATGTAAATATTCCGTTCTGATTTTGGGATTTCCCCCCCAATGCAGCAGGTTAAAATGGGATCGAACCCATTTGCCCGGCCTTACATGACCTTAGCTGTTTGATAGGCCGTTAAACACTAATAAACAAACAAACAAAAATTTCTCCAGCCACAGATCAGGAGCTACACTGACTACAAATGAATGTCATAAGTCCTATTTCTTCAGTCACAACCACATATTGCATATATATATTGTGTCTAAGAAAACAACAACTGAAGCATTTACAACAATCCTTCACGCATCGCTGCCAAGGAACACCATCAACCTTGTTTCAGAATACACCAGAATGTTGCCGTCCGTGGCAGGATAGGCTCCAATAATTCAGGTGTAACCAGTGTAGCTCCTGATCAACACCTATAGCCTGGGGCCATCCATAATTATATCTCCGTTTCCTGTAACGCGACTGACCCGCTAAAAACGATGTGATCCAATTTTTTTTATTGCAATTTCGTTTACAATTTTTTTTTATTTTTTTTTTTTACAATTGTTTTTGTTTTGTTTTTTTCAATTTAGTGCTACAGTGGGTTAAAAGGGTTAATATAATCTCTGGCCCTAAATGGCATACATGTTCATACAACAACACATACAGCAATTGACATACTTTTATTGCAAGTGTTAAAATATTGTACCTTTTTAATATTACGGTAATAATTTTTAAAGTCAATATCGATGGTCTAGTAAACATAAGGTCGTAAGTGCTATGCTAAAGCATAGCACTTACGACCTTATGTTACTAGACCATCGATATCGATATCTAAAATTCTGGGTCGGGTTACAGGAAACAAACAATTTTTTAAGGACGGCCTAAATTATGACCGTCATCGATGAACTGTGGCTGATATTTATTTGTGCCTCAGTTTAGGTTTTAACCCTTAGACCGCTACTCACAACAATTGTCGTCTGCTGTTGCTTTTATATCTTGCCTCATTTCTCAATAAAAACATGATTTGACAGCACTTCCGAATCATTTCCAATGGACTTCCGAATCATTTCCAATGGAAATGATTCTGAAGTGCTGTCAAAGCATGTTGTAAATTATTCTACAGTGCTGTCGAAGCATGTTTTTGCTGATAAAAATGGAAAATAGAAAATAAACAGCAGATGTGAAAAAAAATTAAGATAGCGGTCTAAGGGTTAATCTGCTCGCAAACTTGTCATAGTAACCAAATAATATAATCACGGACATTTGTGTTTTTGATATCAGGTTATATGGCGTAAACTATAATAACACACGCTTTAATTGGGGAGTTTATGATAATATTCTTGTCTCATATTGTGGAATTTTCATTCCATAACAATATAGCATACCGGTAGTAATGAACGTCAACGCCCTGCAGATTATTGTACGGAAGCCCATTAGGGCCACTTCACTTTTTTTTTATCTTTTCTTGAATTTTCGAGATCTTTTCTTGAATTTTCAAGATACTTTCTTGAATTTTCGAGATCTTTTCTTGAATTTTCAACATGTTTTCTTGAATTTTCAAGTTCTTTTCTTGAATTTTCAAGATCTTGTCTTGAAAATTCAAGAAAAGATCTTGAAAATTCAAGAAAATATGTTGAAAACATCTTGAATAAATGGAAATTAAAAAAAAGTGAAATGGCTCTAATGGGCTTCCGTATTATTGTTATCTTTTAGTGTGGGAAATATAAATGTTATTCTGCATATTTCTACCGTTGACTATAGTGAAACCTATTGCCTATAAAGCGGAAAACGTGCAGCTCGAGCTGGACTTGTGATGAATGCTGTAAGCCCCATTTCACCAGACACATGTCGCATAACGGGTGGGCGCTTTGTTGGGAGAATGTGAAGTTTATCTCATCCTTACCGTTATCCCTGGTTTGGCCCTCAGGTACATTTGTGGCTTCCTTGTACTTGAAAATTGAATCCGGTTATACCGTTATAAAAGTCGTAAGATTAGTACTAATCATATTACTTTTAGGGAGTGGGGCATCAAATCAGTCGCATAACGGACAACAATGAAGGTTTGAGACTGGGTGAGAATGATCAGTAGCCACCCTATGCAGTGTATACTCGAGTAATTACCGGTTTTTGTCAGGTATTGTTACAAGTTGCATTCTGAGGTAAGCATAAGCACGTGAGAAAACCAGAAATAGTCTGATATCCTTTCACTCTGTTGTAAGTGTTAATAGTAATAACACTACTGTTCTCACGTGATACATGTAGTTATATACAAGCTATTACAAACTTGTGGGATATGAATAGTTAAAAAATAGGAGACTAAAATTGTTTATTTTTATTTTATTTCTCGCTGCAAATATCATGAATAGACATTACGCAATTCTAATGAAATTCCAATTAACTCATTGCATGCTGGGAAACTTGTGGGCTATAAATAGTTCAAAAATAGCGGATGACAATTCAATTTTCTTGTATTTCTCCCTGAAAATATCATGAATGTTTTGGAATTTCGTTTGAACTGCGTCCAGAGGACGCAATTCTAATGAAATTCCAAGACATATTTACAGAGAGAATTAAGAAAAATTCTCCTAATTTGTTAGCAGTCATTTTCTCTTCTAGCATGCAAATAGTTAATTCCTGTGTTCCTTTTCTGTTACCTGTAATCCATATTTTTGTTACCTGTTGTTTGCAAATGTTATTACCTGTTAGCCACTTCCCCCATATTACCCTCCCCCTCACTGAAGCCTGACATCATGGTCACTATGACCTAATTTTATTCATAGTAATAGCTACAGAACTGCGATACAGTACGTCTGTGGTGATCAGTATTTATGTACACGGTGGTTTTGTCGTATTCTCTCTCAGAATGTGTGAGAAAATCTCGTAAACACCGCCTTTCAAATGAATAAGGTTAATTTCTGTCTGATCTGTGTTAGGCCATGGAATATTTATTAGTAAAGTTTCACCCAAAGTTTGGAATAAAATGAAGCAGGTGTGAGGCTTTTTATTTTGAATTTAAATTGTAAAATTTGTCTATTAAAATAATTTACACGATATTTGATTTTTAACATACATACAAGTACAATCTACACGTAAATAATTATTTGTCAAAATTTATTTTACACATGGTGGTGATAAGAATCTGCAAATTAATTTTCTCAGGTTTTACCCGATTCTTCCTGCACTCTTAAAGTTAATATATTATGCAGACGCCCAACATACAGCTCTCCAGGTAAATTTAGTACACTCATACATGTATACTTTTCTTTTCCTGCTAAAAACATGCAAATTGGGTGTTCTTTAGAATTGTCTCAACGAGACAATTCTAAAGAACACCCAATTTGCATGATTGTGTGAAGAAATAAGAAATAATTTCAAATCCATGGCGGAAAATATTCTTACCTGGAGCGATACAATTCTAGAATTTCTGGCTATGATGTGAGGTGTGAGTAATGGTTGTTGTTGTTGTGGATTTCTTAATTACAAAGCACTGTCGGACCTGGGTGGTTTGTTTGTCTATGGATTATGCAATCGGGTAGGTACCTGTTGTCGTGCATGTGTCCACAAACTGGGACTTATTATACCAACTTAACGAGGGGGGGAATATAGTGTTTACCCTGTACGTCTGTCTTCAATTCTTTCAATTTTCGTTTCTGTTTGACAACTCGACTACCATCTACCTGATACTCACATGTGAATTAATATTAACCCTTAGACCGCTATCTTATTTTCTTTGTCGTCTGCTGTTTATTTTCGATTTTCCATTTTTATCAACAAAAACATGCTTTAACAGCACTTTAGAATAATTTACATGCTTTGACAGCACTTCAGAATCATTTCCATTGGAAATGATTCTGAAGTGCTGTCAAACCATGTTTTTGTTGAGAAATAAGGCAAGATATAAAAGCAACAATTGTTAGTATCGGTGTAAGGGTTAAAGGTACATACCCACTCAGTAGGCAGAAAATGTTCTTCTATCAGAAACATCTTATGAGGCATTTTCTGGCAAAATAGACATTCATTCACCATTACCCCACGTATTGATTGGCATTATTATACATTTTATATCAGACGTAAAATTTCACACTGATATCAGGGGCGATAACCGTGTTTCTTTAAAATGTTAACGGACATTACTATTTATTATCTGTATTTATTTTTTGATGTGCAATAGTCATACTTTATAATCTGTCGAAGATATTATTTTTTCAGATGACGCATTTAATTAGTATAAATAATTAAAAAATATCATGCCTCATTTGCATATGAAAATAGCCTGACACCACCGCGCGTCACTATCGGTAATATAAATATTATTAAATGATCATTTAAGAATATCGGGCACTCGTAAATTTTAGAACTGGTGGAATAGTAACACAATTATACACTTATTTAATTCCTATAAAAAAAAAATTCTGCCTACAGAGTGGGCATGTACCTTTAACCATGGGCAGAACCCTATTGAATGTGGGTTTTGTCTCTTCAAGGTCATTGGTGCTAAAAATAGATTGTTAGATTAACATACATCCGGTCATATCTAAAGAATGGACGAAAAAAATATGTATATTTCAATACACATCATACTTGTGCACAATTCTGTGGTATAGCTTCTATATTCCTTGAAGGATTTCTTGAATATTTCAGTTCATCATACATCTGCACAAATGCCACACAACTAAGCTGCCCTTCATATGACCTTGACCTGTTGACATTCACAACTTAGCACTTGTAGTTAATTAAGCTTGCCAGAGTTTCTCCAATATGCCACTGGGCACATTTAAAAAATAATTTTTAGATTCTCATCCCCGCCCACCCCTAATAAAACAGCCCGCCCAACGTTTTTTTATAAAACATTTTTTTAATTAAAAAACATTTAGTAAAATTTACGAGAATGATGCGGCCCGCGTATTATACCGCTCCCACAGCTTTTTATCTGCGTGCTTTACGTAGCGCAATACAGCAACCCCGGAACCCGCCGGCCCTCCAGATTAGCAATACTTCAATATGAACATGTTATTACAAAACACTATTGCACACAACTGCGCCTTGCCGTTCAACACCTCATTTTAGTATTGCCTGAAAATAAAAAATAAAAGTGTCCCACCCGCCCCATTTTTCCCCAAAATTTGGATGAGAATCTGAACATTAATTTTTTGTTGCCAATGCTACTGGCTTCTTGTATATATGGACCCTGTTTTCATCTGCAACAGTGGGTGGCAGGTGGGAGCAAGTGATGGGTAATTTAACGATCAGGGTTCATCCTTGTGGATACCTCATTTGGCCATTATGTACGTCATTAGCATTCGTGTATGTGACAGTTCAATCTGGTTATACCCTTATAAGCGTAATACGATTATTTGTAATCCTATTACTTTTATGGGAAGGGGCCAAGTGAATTTGGTGTGGTATGGACCTGGGACCAGGTCAAGTTATTCTAATTTCAGGGCTGAATATAGTTGTGGTTTTTTTTCAATATAAATATTCCGTTCTGATTTTGGGATTTTCCCCCCTATGCAGCAGGTTGAATACGGGATTGAACCCGTTGGCCCGGCCTTAAATTATCTTAGCTGTTGATAGGCGTTAAACACCAATCGAACAATCAATCAATTCTTCTGCAACATGGGTGAGTTTGAGCCAGCTCAGTTGAGCATGGCTCTGAGTTGAGAACAGTGGAAAGTTCTATATTCTTGGGTTCTGGCTCTACACTGGTCAACAAGCCTCTGGCGGCCTGTTGGTTGGGAGAATGTGAAGAGTACATTTAGCCCATTAAAGACGGAATACACTTATAGTAATGTGAAACATTTTAGGGGGGAAAATCCTATTTTCTTCATTTCATCTCGAAGGTATATGTTGTTACCACTCATTTGAACCGTCTCGACGAGACGGTTCAAATGAGTGGTAACAACATATACCTTTATGGAGAAATAAACAAAAGAATGAAATTTTTCCAATAAAAATTATTGTATCCTTAGACTGAAATGGGTTAAAGATGAGTTTCATCCGTACCAGAATTCAGATATCACTGGTTTGACCCTCAGGTACATTTTTGGCTTTCTTGTACGTATGAGTTAATTCCGGTTACACCTATTATAAAAATAATATGATTAGTACTAATCCTGTTACCTTTGGTGAGTGGGGCTAAGTGATTCTGGTGCGGTGAGATATTGACACCAGGTCGGGTTATTCTAATTTCAGGGCGGAATATATTTTTGTTCTGTTTTTCTGCTCCCCACATCATGACAGGTTTCATATGGGATTTGACTCTGTTAGTGGGTTGTCGGTCGGGCGAACGCGACAGCGTAAATTAACGGTAAGGTTTCCTCCTTTATATAGGAGTCATGATTTACCGGGTCCTCAAGTACTTTTTTATCTTTGGCTCTTTTGTTACCTGGGAGTTGAATTGGGTTATTGCCCATTATAAAAGTAGTAAGATTATTACTGATCCTACTGCTTTTGGGAGGGGGCCAAGTGATTCTGGTGTGCCGAGGACCTGGCATCAGATCAGGATTATTCTGATTTCAGGGCTGAATATATATATTGTAAATATTCAGTTCTGATTTTGGTATTTTTCCCCCATTTGTACATGTACTATATGTATAGGTAATATATGAGATTTAGTACTAAACACATTGACCCGGTGTTAATTGATTTTAGCTGTTTATTATAGGAATGAATGGCTTTTTGTGGAATTTATCGGGGTATAAACTTGGAAAAGTTGCGGGAATACTGGACGAAGCGATAAAAAATTACAATTACCGTAGTTGTTGTTTTTTTGTGTTTTTTTTTAAAATTGTAATTTTTTAAGGCCTCGTCCAGTATTCCCGCGACTTTTCCCAGTTTATATCTCCGATAAATTCCACAAAAAGGCCATTCATTCCTTATAATTCCAGCATTTGAAATAAATTCATCAGAAAATGTGTTTATTTTCCGTTTTCTTAAGAAATATTTTAACTGCGCCTCACGGGTACGGAAAGTAGTTCGGCGTGGGAGTTTACTGGGATATAAATTTTGGAGAGATACATACTACGGGCCAATCAAATGTTACGGAATTGTGTAAATATTTTTGTGCTGGAATTATAGGCTGTTAAACCCCAACAAACAAACAATTGACTGTTAACCCAGCCTAATATGACTGCTTAGCTGTTGACAGGCTGTTAAACTCCATTAAATCAAATCAATATTGGGTCATTGCTCTACACTAGTAAAGAATCCAACAAGACCCTTTTTGGCATGACAGAATACATGTGTGTGGCAGTCAGTCTGATAAGACACCAAAGCACAGTCTTTAGGGAATTACTGCAGCAACATTAGTTGTCTTGCACAAGTTGCATGATGCTGCGAATGTGTTTTCAGGATTTGGTTGTGAGACAAGCATTTTTCCGCCCAGTTAGTTGGCTCAACATTGCAAACACCAGACTGTGTTGTAATCACGCCCTGTCTGTCAACAGTAACTCACTATTCTTACCTCCATTACGTCATATGAGACATGCCATGTGATTTTGTACCTAAAGTCTGTTTCACGAAATCTGCCCAAATTTTACGGCCATATAAACAATGCAAAAACAGTATTTTTTTCGATAATATTAAATTTGATAAAAATTGAAGAATGAGCCTTCTTTTTATTTCGTGAAATTTGGTCAAATATTGATTTTATTAAGAAAAATCGATTTCTCTATGGGAATTTAGCATGGAGGAAAAGGAGATGGAGGAGCTGTGGGAGGAGTCAGAAAAAAAAAATGGAAATTGACTCCGAAACCTGGCTAGAGCTATAGCTTGGAAATGATCTAAGAAAACAAGTTAAATTTTGAAAATCGGTCCAGTATTTCTGAAATTCAAAAGATTTCCCCATTTTAAATCCCCATAGACATCTTCACTCTGTGAAGATGTCTATGGGGATTTAACATGGGGAAATTGTTGTTTTTTTGCAATAAAATCAATATTCGACCAAATTTCACGAAATAAAAAGCAGGCTCATTCTTAAATTTTCCTTTATTTAAATATCGAAAAAAATATTGTTTTTGAATTGTTTATATAGCCGTAAAATTTGGGCAGCTTTCGTGAAACAGACAGTAAGGTATCTCATGAAATATTTATACAAAATTTACGATAATTTTCATAAATGTCGTTGAAAGTTTATAATTCTATTCTGCATTTGATCTGAAAATTTGATCATCTTTCAACTTCATTTACTGAAAATATCACAATTTCTGTAAATATATTTCATGAAAAATGACACATGTTCTTGGGTACAGAATCACATGGCGTACGTGTCTAATATAAATTATATTCCATTGTAGATAGCTGAAAGTCGATCCCTTGTTGTTACCAATCTATAGTTGTTTTTTTCTTTTCACATTTTCTTGTGGACAATTCTAAATATTTTTCTTATTTCTCGTCACGAACATTTGTAGTGACCAGCACTTGACACGTATAGTTGGAACGATTCAAATGAGTGGTCACAACATATACTTTGAGTGAGACATGAAAAATGTTTGGAAATTTGCTTATAACTGAAGAGGGGTGCTCACAAATGATTCATCTATACTTTTACGTACAAATATATTAATAAATACCATAGTATTTTGTTAATAAATCATTTCTTGACATCAACCACTGGCTGTCAGTCGGCTTTGTGATATTATAATATACTGTTTCAGACACATAATAGAAATGAACAAAACAACATGCTTTCACAAAATACATTTAATATCAAAGAGGGCAATAGGCAGCTAATTGAATAGTCTATGAATAGGCATGGTCTATTACCGTATATAGGATATTTTTTTTTATATATATTTATTTGTAAAGTGATTTCCGTCGAGTACACTTGTATTCCTATTGTCCCTTTAACCAGACTTGTAAGAACATATTCTTTATGCTCCACCACGATAGTCCGGCGGTTTAAGAGGTTAGGGGCGTGGTTTTTTTCTTTGTTTGTTGGTCCGTCCGTCCTTTTGATCCGTCCGTCCGTCCGAGCTTACAAATGGATACATATGTGGCTAGGAGAACAATAGGATATGTAATGTTCTATTGTTCTTTGATTTTATGTGGCTAAAAATGGGTTTATGTGGCTACAGAACAATAGGGATGAACAAAGGAAAAGGTTAGGTTAGTCACATAAGTATCCATTTGTATTCTGTCCGTCGGCCGTCTCGGTCCGGGCACACAATAGGGTACTTATGGGGTAGGGGGCGTGGCCTAAGACAATAGAAGACAATGGAACTTATTCCGTACCCAGTAAGCCTATTGTGTCTTACGGGGTATTTCCTTTGATCTTTTATATAGCAAGTACCCCCTAAGGTCCGAAATGTAAGTTCGTCCGTCCGTGCGGCCATCTCCGTCCGTCCGTCCGTCCGGGCACACATTAGGGTACTTATGTGGCTAGCCCCACAGGGTTATGGACTTGGTAAAGGATAGGGTTGGTTACAATTAGCCACCTAAAAAATCCTTTTATGTGGCTAAAAATCGTTTTATGTGGCTAATATTTAACATGTGATAAGCCACATAAGTATAGTACTGTAAGAACGTCCGTCCGTCCGTCCGTCCGTCCATCCGGGCACACATTAGGGTACTTATGTGGCTAGCCCCACAGGGTTATGGACTTAGTAAAGGATAGGGTTGGTTACAATTAGCCACCTAAAAAATCCTTTTATGTGGCTAAAAATCGTTTTATGTGGCTAATATTTAACATGTGATAAGCCACATAAGTATAGTACTGTAAGAACGTCCGTCCGTCCGTCCGTCCGTCCGTCCGGGCACACATTAGGGTACTTATGTGGCTAGCCCCACAGGGTTATGGACTTGGTAAGGGATAGGGTTGGTTACAATTAGCCACCTAAAAAATCGTTTTATGTGGCTAAAAATCGTTTTATGTGGCTAATATGTCCGTCCGTCCGCCTGCCCGTCCCCACCGCCGTCCCCGCCGCCCGCCCGCCCCGCCCGCCCGCCCGCCGCCGTCCAAAACTTGGTATGTAGCTTCCTTATGATGAGTAGATGCGCAAAGTTTATTTAGATTTCTCGATTCGACACCCAGGTCATGGATTATCTCCCCTTTTGGACTTGCAATCTTGCCTCGTTTATTATCTAAGCGATATGTGGGGCATCCATGTTATATGAACACATTTTCTAGTTTCTTTCTATCATGAATCTGACTGCCTGTGGCATCAAAGGGATAAGATTGCAGACAGCCAGATATCTCCACCCTTTGAGGGCGGTTACGTAATACACAAACAGCACCATCTCACCTGGTGAACAGTGATTGTGGCTGTGACTGGAGAAATGGGGTTTATGGGTTTTGCGACTAGTGTAGATCCAGATCAGCCTGTGCATCCGCACAGTCTGATCAGGATCTACACTGTTTGCTGTTCAATTAATGAACATCACAACAAGTGGAATATGGGAACTGATCCCATTAACCCGACCTACATTGACTGTTGACAGGCCGTTAAACATCATTAACCCATTTCACCCTAAGGATACTATGATTTTTGTTGAAAAAATCTCATTATTTTGTTCATTCATCGATAAAGGTATATGTTGTTACCACTCATTTGAACCGTCTCGTCGAGACGGTTCAAATGAGTGGTTACAACATATACTTTTGAAAGGAAATAAAGAAAATAGGGATTTTTTTCTCGCAGAAGGTTCATACTACTAAAAGTGTATCGCGTCTGTAATGGGTTAAGCCCCGTGCAGGCACCGGGGCGGGATCAACTGATCCTGAGAATAGTGCTGCAGTAGCCATTGCTTGTCGTAAAAGGCGACTAAACTGGCTTAACGATTGGGTTCATACTTTCCGGAACCCACTATACCGGATTTGGTCCTCATGTACATTTTTGGTTTTCTTGTATGTGAGAGTCGAGTCAGGCTATGCCCCATATATAAAAGTAAGATTAGCGCTAATCCTATTACTTTTAGGGATGGGATAAATGATGCTGGTGTGGCGAAGGGCCTGGCACCATCAGGTTGTTCTAATTTCAGGACTGAATATATATTTTGATAAATATTGAGTTCTGAAGTTGGGATTTACCCCCCTCGGACAGGTGATACGGGACACGACCCTGTTGACCCGTCTGCGTGTGGACTCCCTGAGGCTTGTACCTCTAGTCAGAAAAGAGACGTTAAACCCATTCACTCACTCACTCACTCACTTTCCGGAACCCACTATACCGGATTTGGCCCTCATGTACATTTTTGGCTTTCTTGTATGTGAGAGTTGAGTCGGGCTATGCCCCATATACAAAAGTAAGATTAGCGCTAATCCTATTACTTTTAGGGGATGGGATAAATGATTCTGGTGTGGCGAGGGCCTGGCACCAGATCAGGTTGTTCTAATTTCAGGACTGAATATATATTTTGATTGTAAATATTGAGTTCTGAAGTTGGGATTTACCCCCCTTGGACAGGTGGATATGGGACTCGACCCCGTTGACCCGTCTGCGTGTAGACTCCCTGAGGCTTGTACCTCTATGTCAGAAAAGCGGACGTTAAACCCTATTCACTCACTCACTCACTGTAATGGGTTAAATAAATCAATCAATCCATGAAACACCTGGCATGCTTCTAACTAGCAAAGTACAGTGGAACATCTCCAAAGCGGACACCCTGGGAACCTCCCAGGGTGTCCGGGGTTTGGAGATGTTCCACTGTAAATCAGACATGTTAGCGCTTCATGACACATTCTAGTGTTTTGCAATCATGAAAAGTCATTGTAATCAGAGATACATAACAGCGAAACACATCTAAGGTAAACATCTATATTTTCCAGAGTGTCCAGTTTAGAGGGGTTTCACTGTACATGTAGCTTGTTATTAGGCGTGTCGTATTTGATCAGGAGCTAGACTGGTCACAAATCCCATGTACCAGATTTATCCAGTCAGATCAGTCGGCCATGTTTGAGTCATCTTGCACAGCAGTAGACTCACAGTACTGGTTTCTGTGATTGTGAGTTAGATGTTCCGAGTGTATTCGTACAGTAGGTATAAGCTTTCAGTGGGAAAGAAAAACGAATATTGTTGTATTTTGTTTTTCAACAGTAAAAGCTATGTTACACATCAGTTAAACTGGAGAATGGATTATTACTGAAAGTGCAGGAAATGGCATACGTTTTCTTCATATCCACCATTTTTTCGTTGTTGAACGCTTGCAGAAATGAGATAGAGATAGAGATAGAGATAGAGATAGAGACGTTCATCTGTCCATGCGTGTGTCCGGCTATTTGTGTTTCCAAAATGTGTTAGCTTTTTTAAATACGTTTTTTCTGCAGTCCTAAGTCGCATTGACTTGAAACTCCATATGCTTCTTTGTCATCGTCAATACCGGTAGTTATGTAGCCCACCAATATGGTCCGCATACCCAAGATCAAATTACTTTGAAATTTGTGTTCAAGTTGTAACAAAATGTTTGAAATTTTGTCATCTGCCGTTTATGTTTTATTTGCCATTTTACTCATGAAAAACAAGGTTTGACAGTACTTTAGAATCATTTCCAATGGAAATGATTCTAAAGTGCTGTCAAACCATGTTTTATTGAGAAAGAAGATGAAATATGAAACAACAGCAGACGACATTTTTGGTTCCCGCCTTTTAAAGGTTAACCCTTAGAATGTGGGAAACGTAAATTCCCGTCTGCTATTATTTTATAGTATGTCTTCTTTCTCAATAAAAGCAGGGTATGAAATCATTTTCAAATCATCTCCTAAAGTGCTGTCAAACCATGTTTTTATTGAGAAATAAGATTATGAAACAACAGCAGACAACATTTTTGGTTCCCGCCAGTTAAGAGTTAGTTTTCAAATACATGTACAACCTTAGCTCCAAATGTTTCGTAATCATACTTTTGTCATTATCCATATTTTCATTCTGTAGCCACCACTCAGGCCCGTACGCAGGAATTATTTTAGGGGGTGCGTTATCGACGGCGCGAAGGGCTTAACATTGTTTTTGCACATCCACGGACAGACCTCGGTAGATTAACCCTTTCACCCCTAAGTAACTGGAATGGATTTTGATTTGTTAATTTTGCAACCAATCTAAATCATCACAAAATGATTTTCAGACCAGTCCATTTATGAACATGGAGTGTTTTTGTTCTCAAAATTATGAAAATTAATTGCAAAAATTGCAGATCCTGATGAGACGGCTCGTTACGAGCCGGCTCATCTGGATCTACACTGTTTGCCAATACCACTATACATGCCTGCGGGTTAAGAGTGAAAGGGTTAAGGGTGTGCGTACGCACCCGTCGCACCCCGTCTGCGTACGGGCCTGCCACTGATGACACATCTAAAGGTCAAGTTCAAATTACTTTTGAAACGTGTGTTTCAGTTTAGAAATACGACAATTTATACACGTTTTTCAGAGACATAATTTCTGGACCAGACATTTTAATTTCAGATTATATTTAAGATTGTAAAAATTATTTCTCCGTTCTTACAAAATGTGTGTTATATTATTTTAAATACCTCATAACTACCGAAAATAACATGGGAGCATCAATCCATTTTGGTGAATATATACCTGTTCATTTCGATGTAAATATTCCGTTTTGATTTTGGGATTTTCTCCCCAATGCAGCAGGTTACATGTGGGATCGAACCCGTTGGCCCGGCTTTAAATGACCTTCGCTGTTGATAGGCCGTTGAATACCAATAAATAAATTCAAATCAATACATTTTGTGACCATCAATACACGATGGGACCATCAATACTCTTGTTGTGATGGTTCAAATGAGTGGTCATATCATATATTCTGAAGCATAAATGACAAACAATGAACAGTAATACTATAGGAATGAATGGCCTTTTTGTGGAATTTATTGGGGTATAAACTTGGAAAAGTCGCGGGTATACTGGACGAAGGCCGGAAGGCCTCGTCCAGTATTCTCGCGACTTTTCCAAGTTTATATCCCCGATAAATTCCACAAAAATGCCATTCATTCCTTATAATTCCAGCATTTGAAATAAATTAATCAAGAAAATGTGTTTATTTTCCGTTTTCTTAAGAATTATTTTAACTGCGCCTCACGGTTACGGAAAGTAGTTTGGCGTGGGAGTTTACTGGGATATAAATTTTGGACAGAGACTTGCTACGGGCCAATCAAATGTTAGGGAATTGTGTAAATATTTTTGTGCTGGAATTACACTGACCTGTATGTGAGTACTGCCAGTGCATGGATTAACCCATTACATGCGGAGGATATAAATGTATGCGATATTGTTTGTGAAAAAATTATAAATATCTTCTTTATATGTGCTTAGAAGTATATGTAGTGACCATCATTTGAACCGTCTCGTCGAGACGGTTCAAATGAGTGGTCACAACATATACTTTCATTGAGAAATAAGAAAAATAAAAATGAAATATTTAAAATAGTTCATACCCGTTAAGGTGTATCCTGAATGTAATGGGTTAGCCCTTTCTACACCACAGGCCTGTATAGCGGTATTGGCAAACAGTGTAGATCCAGATGAGACGGCTCGTTACGAGCCGTCTCATCAGGATCTGCACTTTTTGCACGTAATTTTTGAGATCAGAAACACCACCTTTTCATAAATGCACTAGTCTGAAAATCATATTGTGACGATTGGATTGGTTACAAAATTAACATATCAAAATCCAATCCAGTTACTTAGCGGTTAAAGTTTTCATATTAATTTATATTGTTCGTGTTTTTGCTTTCAGCTATGGATTACACCACCTGTGTACCATGGAATTAACTCCGCCAATGTGAGGATTTGGTAGACATTGATGCTTCTGCCATCTAAACGTACCACCATTGTTTGAGGGAGGATACTGTTATCATCAAGGGTTGCCTGACCAGTTGTCTGGAGGAAGGCTGTGAGGGTTCGCTGACGAGTTGTCTGAAGGAAGATTTTGGGGGTCGACTGACCAGGCTGGGGACACTGTATATAGGAATGCCTGCTTTGGTGTACAAGATATTGACTACCTCAATAAAGTAAGTGTGGGTGGTGGTCGGGCGAATGAGACGGCGTGAATTAACAGTATGGGTTCCTCCTTATAGGAATCACGATTTGCCTGGTTTGGCCTTCAGCTACGTTTTTATCTTTGGCTCTTTTGTCACCTGGGAGTTGAATTGGGTTATTGCCCATTATAAAAATAGTAAGATTATTACTGATCCTACTGCTTTTGGGAGGGGCCAAGTGATTCTGGTGTGGCGAGGACCTGGCATCAGATCAGGATTATTCTGATTTCAGAGCTGAATGTATAGTTTTGTTAGCCAGGTTTTTGAAAAAAAATCCAGGCTATTGGATTGGCGAAAGCTGGGTAGGCGGGCGGGCGGGCGGGCGGGCGGGCGGTGGGCGGCGGGCGGCGGGCGGCGTCCACAATCAATGTTAAGTTTTCGTGTTTGAGTCCATTTCTTTGTTACTGTACCACCTAGGACCACCAAACTTTCACAGCTTCATAATCGAGGGGTGCCCATCACAATCCAACATGTTACTTTTTTTTAACTTTACCCATTTTTTCCGCGCAGTCGACTTAGCCATTTTCAATGTTAAGTTTTCGCGTTTACATGTTAAGTTTTCGTGTTTAAGTCCATTTCTTTGGTACTGTACCACCTAGGACCACCAAACGTTCACAGCTTCATAATCAAGGGGTGCCCACCACATATCACTATCCAACTTGTTACTTTTTTTTTTAACTTGACCCATTTTTTCCGCGCAGTTGACTTAGCCATTTTCAATGTTAAGTTTTCGCGTTTACAATGTTAAGTTTTCGTGTTTAAGTCCATTTCTTTGGTACTGTACCACCTAGGACCACCAAACTTTCACAGCTTCATAACCAAGGGGTGCCTACCACATACAACTATCCAACATGTGACCATTTTTAGCCGTTTTTTTTGCTTCATAACCAAGGGGTGCCTACCACATACAACTATCCAACATGTGACCATTTTTTTACCTTCACCTATTATTTCTACGTAATTGACTTAGCCATTTTCAACGTTAACTTTTTAGCGTACGTCTGTTTAAATTTTTTGGTTAAAACTTTTTCGTTATACTATGTCTCTGCAACTGCTTCGCCCATTACCTTGAAACTTCACATGGGTGTTTATCATCGTCCATATTTTCATTCTAACCCCCAACCGTGCGGCCCCTGTGCGCAATGTCAAGGTCAAATTTATTTGTTAAACTTTTTTTGTGTACTATATCTCTGCAACTGCTTCACCCATTACCTTGATACTTCACATGGGTGTTTATCATCATTGTCGCACCCGCTTGCGGAAAGCGCGATATCGTCGGCATTTTGGCATACGTCCGTCCGTCCGTCCGTACGTCGTACGTCCGTCCGTCCGTGTGTCCGGTTAAAGTTTTTTTGTTAAAGTTTTTCCATCTACCGGTACTATATCTATTTTGTTCGTGTCCATGCCTCGCCCCAAGGCGCGACATGCAGGCCACGGCCATCTAGTCTACAAAAAGTGGGTATAATTATGTTATCCAAGTGTCCATGCTTGGAAAAAACCTGGCCTTCGTGGCTTTGCCTCGTTTCTTGTTTTTACCTTCACCTATTATTTCTACGTAATTGACTTAGCCATTTTCAACGTTAACTTTTTAACGTACGTCTTGTTAAAGTTTTTGGTTAAAAGTTTTTCATTATACTATATCTCTGTAACTGCTTCGCCCATTACCTTGAAACTTCACATGGGTGTTTATCATCATCCATATTTTCATTCTAACCCCCAACCGTGCGGCCCCTGTGCCCAATGTCAAGGTCAAATTACTTTGAATTTTTTTGTTAAAGTTTTTTCGTGTACTATATCTCTGCAACTGCTTCATCCATTACCTTGATACGGGTGTCACATGGGGGTTTATCATCATTGTCGCACCCGCTTGCGGAAAGCGCGATATCGTCGGCATTTTGGCATATGTCCGTCCGTACGTCCGTGTGTCCGATTAAAGTTTTTTTTTCGTTAAAGTTTTTCGATCTACTATATCTATTTTTTTAGTGTCCATGCCTCGCCCCAAGGCGCGACATGCAGGCCATGGCCATCTAGTCTACAAAAAGTGGGTATAATTATGTTATCCAAGTGTCTATGCTTGGAAAAAACCTGGCCTTCGTGGCTTTGCCTCGTTTCTTGTTATTGTAAATATTCAGTTCTGATTTTGGGATTTTCCCCCCATTTGTACATGTACTTGAAATATATGGGATTTAGTACTAAACCCATTGACCCGGCCTTAAAAGACCTTAGCTGTTGATAGGCCGTTAAACCCCAACAAACAAACAAACAAACAATAAAGTAAGTAAATGTATGTGTTGTTTTTGTTGTTGTTGTTGCACATCCGTCTAGAAACTGGCTGTGGTTGGAGAAATGGGGCTTATGGGATTTGTGATCCTCCTGTACCCTTATAGAAGCATGAATGATGGTGGTTCATCGATGGAATGGTGAACAGTGCAGATCCTGATCTACACTGGTCGCAAAAAGCCCATAAGCCCCATTTCTCCAGTTACAGCCACAAATAGTAAAGGAGGCATACTGCTGTGCTCTCGGAATGTTATCTACCGCCCTGTGACAAACCCACGTTTGTGCCGCCCCCACCAAGCCCAGGGTCAAAGTCACATACTTGGTGCATTTGAAACATTAACGCTCGGATAAATAGCTTATAATTTATGTTTACTTCTCGGATCAGCTTCACATTTCACACGCGCGCATTGCTCCTAATGGTCTTAAATCACATACTTGGGGCCCACACGAGGGGTATTCCGCAAGCCTTGCTTACTGACAAATCTAGTTTTAATTATCGAATATAATATAACAGGCTTTTGTTCTATATGAAATAATTCATTTCAGTAAAAATAAATAATTACTTCCTCAAAGTTTACTTAGCTAGATAAGTATACTAAGCAATTTTGGTGAAATCGGCTACTGATGACGAAACGTGTACTTCAATGGATTTGCAAACATCTTGGGGAAATAAACCCAGTATTTCAAAATGATAATAGAATAAATCTATTTGAAGTACTTTTACAGGTTTATCTCGTGTGTTTTTAAATATTTACTTGGGAAAAAACAAGGCCCATATGTCAAAGTGATAGTTCAACCACCTACTAGTATACAAGTATGTGCGCGAGTTCAATAAACTACAGTCGAACCTTCCCGAACAGCCACCTCTCTACAACAACACCCTCTATGTAACAGCCACTATTTTATATCCCAAATGGATGATTTCCTCTATATCTAACCCTTCGACTGCTGATCACGAAAATTGCTACTGCTTTACATTTTGTCTTCTTTCTCAATAAAAACATGGTTTGACAGCACTTTAGAATCATTTTCATTGGAAATGATTCTAAAATGCTGTCAAACCATGTTTTTGATGAGAATAATTGAAAATAAACCAACAGCAGACAGATGATTTCCTCTATATCTAACCCTTAGACTGCTGAGCATGAACATTGTCTTCTGATGTTGCTTTTGCATTCTTTCTCAATAAAAACATGTTTTGACAGTACTTTAGAATCATTTCCATTGGAAATGATTCTAAAATTCTGTCAAAGCATGTATTTGATGAGAATTATCGAAGAAAATAAATAAACATCAGACGATAAAATTTAATTCAGCATTAATCTCCCTACAACAGCCAGTTGTACGTCTTCCCATGGGTGGCTGTTGTAGAGAGGTTGCACTGTATATGCGATAAACCAGATAGTTTACCATATGTCTGGGCATCCGTCAAGTTATAGAGGTTTTAATTTCTGCATCTTTTATGCGACAGCGTAGCAAGTTCATTTAAAATACGGTACTGCAAATTCTGATTTTTTTTTTTTTTTTTTCATTAAAATCAATATTATGATGAATAAAAATGTATTCTTTTAAAGTAATTAAGACGGAATGTTAAAAATAAAATTAATAATTTATTGGTCATCTATAACGTCGAAGTCCTGGATAATGTAAGCTAATTTAAAATTAAAACCTACACAACTTGTGAGAGTGATGGAATATTTGCATGCGGTTTTCGCATGAAACACAAATGCTTCCGAGGGGGCCCTTAATCCTTTAACCCTCACTACGCTGGACGGAAATTGTCGTCTGCTATTTTTTATTTTTGCCTTAATTCTTAAAAGAAACGGTTTTGACAGCACATGAGAATCGTCTCCAGTGGAGTCGATTCTCATGCGCCGTCAAAACAGGTTTTTGTCAAGAAATATTGAAAATAAAACATTTCCATTTTAGGCTCTATATACAATACTGGGGTATCAGGCCCGGCTAGGAAATGTGTAGGAATTCCTTGACACGTGAAATGCATAACCAAATTGATTTCCCGCGTTTATCGCAGTTTCTTTTAGTACGTATTTGAATATAGCACAAACTTTTTGGAAATTGATCAAATAACTGGTGCGATTGGTTGATATAGGTAATTTGCAGTAAATGCATTGGAAAAATAATACATAATGAATATCTGAAACTTTATCTAATACATAGTCACGGTGCATGATCATGTGATTACAACAACAACAACGTCGCCCACTCCAAAGTAAGTATTCTTTGATATTTTCCTTAATATGCAACGGATTTTCATGAAATATGGCGCAGCGAACGCGTCTTCATGAGCTGCATTTGGTGGTCTAGTGAGTTTGGCACAAACTTCTGTGGTTTTTGCGAAGAATCAATTTCCGTGTCAGAGACATGGAAATCGCTTCTTCGCAAAAACCACAGAAGTTTGGGCGAAAATACAGAGACCACCAAATGCAGCTTAACAAGACGCGTTTGATGCTCCATATTACATCAAAATCCGTTACGTAATAATGACACTATAAAAGAATACGTACTTTGAATTGGAACTTGTTGTTGTTGTTAGTACCACGTGATCATACACCTTGACAGTGACTTTGCCAACATTTTGATATTGGTCATGCTCTATTGTGGCTGTGGCTGGAGAAATGGGGCTAAAGGGATTTGTGACTAATGTAGCTCCTGATCAAATAGTATACTCATGTAGCCTGATAATGATCTATATTGCTTGTTACAAGCATGACCGCCGTTTCATTGACGGAATGGCGAACAGTACAGATCCTGATCAGACTGCAGGTTGCACCAGTAACCAGTGTAGATCCAGCTCAAACAGCTCACACCTGTAACCTGATAATGATATATATTGCTTGTTAGAAGCACGACAAGGTGTTTCATTGATTGAATGGCGAACAGTGCAGATCCTGATCAGACTGTGCAGTTGCACCAGTAACCAGTGTAGATCCAGCTCGAACAGCTCACACCTGTAACCTGATAATGATATATATTGCTTGTTAGAAGCACGACAAGGTGTTTCATTGATTGAATGGCGAACAGTGCAGATCCTGATCAGACTGCAGGTGCACCAGTAACTAGTGTAGATCCAGCTCAAACAGCTCACACCTGTAACCTGATAATGATATATATTGCTTGTTAGAAGCATGACAAGGTGTTTCATTGATTGAATGGCGAACAGTACAGATCCTGATCAGACTGTGCAGTTGCACCAGTAACCAGTGTAGATCCAGCTCAAACAGCTCACACTTGTAACCTGATAATGATCTATATTGCTTGTTACAAGCATGACCGCCGTTTCTTTGACGGAATGGCGAACAGTACAGATTCTGATCAGACTGCAGGTGCACCAGTAACCAGTGTAGATCCAGCTCAAACAGCTCACACCTGTAACCTGATAATGATCTATATTGCTTGTTAGAAGCACGACAAAGTGTTTCATTGATTGAATGGCGAACAGTGCAGATCCTGATCAGACTGTGCGGATGCACAGTCTGATCTGGATCTACACTGGTCGCAAAACCCATAAACCCCATTTCTCCAGTCACAGCCATCTATTTGTTGAATGCATGATACCTGATAAATATAACGTATTATTCCAACATTTTGTCAAGTGTTCTGATTACATCATGTTCCAGACATAGACATGTAGAAGAACATGTAAGTCTGCCGATCACTATTTGACTTGTCTTGTTCAAACTGTGTGGGAGTATTACAATCTCTGGGCTGGTATCAGATAAGTGGTGTCGTATGACCTTCTTATTGGAAATTTGATCTCGGTCAAAATGTTTATTAAAAGAAAATTACCACAAAAAATGCAAGTTGATGGATGATTCTACCTATTAAAGTATTTTCTTAATGACATAATGAATGTAATTGTGTAGTTTGTAATCTATGTGAAATATTATAAATAAAATGTGGCCCGCTTCTTTCGTGTATCTGGGAAAATGTGTGCGTGGTCCACTATAAATGTCTCTCTCCCACACCAACAATAATGCATCCGCACAGTCTGATCAGGATCTGCACTGTTCGAAATTCCGTCGCGGGCTCAAACCCGTTGGCCCGGTTTTAAATGACCTTAGCTGTTGATAGGCTGTTAAACCCCAATAAATCAAATAAAATCGACATTCCTACAATGAAACACTCGTCCTGCTTCTAATAAGCAATATACATCTATCAGTCTATCAGAATATGTATTTCTGTTCACATTTTTCTATACAAATATCATTTATTAACCCACATGTGTTGTAATTGTATTTTTTAGACCAAATTCAAACATTTGTTTTTAAATTTTCCTAAGTTGGAATATTTTAATGTATTGTTTGTGCTGGCAAAGATCGTGTAACTCCAGTTTTCTCCAGTGCACACCTATAAGTCAGTACATGTATGAGGATTACACTGGGCTGGGCTATAGTTCAGATTGACCTTATTATGTGTAGCTAATAACGGGATTGTGGCATGAAAATTAATAACCTACGACTCGAGATTTCATATTACAGCCATCTCGCCCAGAATAACCCAATGTAGTGCAGAGCTCCAGATAAGCTGCGTATTGGCGTATTTTACGCAATTATTTTAGCTGAATACGCATTGGTTATCAAAAGTGGGAGTACACAATATGCACAGCAATGTGAAAATACGCATTGATCTTCAAATTGAGTAGTGAAAATACTGTCATAAATTTAAAAATTCCCTTAGTTGAGCTGCAAAAAGCAAACAGTGTTTGCTTTTTGCAGCTCAAATAAGTGAATGTTTAAATTTGTTATAATTGTTTATCATTTGTTCCCTATTTAGTAATGAAGAAAATCAATAACCCATTTGTGAAAGTAAAATACGCAATGATTTTGAAATCAGGGGGTGTAGTACGCTTTCGGCACGAAGCTTATCTGGAGCTCTGGTACTACTAGTGCGGGGGTTTTCGACATTTGAATCTATTTATAGGAGTTTTACACTATGTGTCATGGATGACAATGCACAAGGGCAAATAGTGTAGACCCAGATCAGTCTGCACAGTATGTGCAGACTGATCTGGGGCTACGCTATTTGCTAAAAGAACTGAGCGTGATTTCTAATACATTCTGTCTGTAGGTGACATACAATAAAATATTATTGGATATCTGTAGGTAGCGGTTATTATTTTTCGCTCCATTAATTCTCAAAAGGCTAACATGTTAATACAGGCCATTAAGCAAGGACAGATAAGTTTAAAGGCAAAATTATTGAAAATTCACAGTTTTATATTCATGGGCGATCTTTACAAATTTTCTATCTGGCAGTAATTATATATTTGTGTTTGTAAAATGAATTAAATTGCAGAATTTTAGTCTGAAATTATGAAATAAGGCAGACATTTATAGCGATGTATAAAATATGAAAAGTGTTGAAAAATATATGAACATTTTCTCCAAAGATGAAAAAATAATCTGATGGTTGTACTGCCTGGTGTTTTGTATGAATGAACAGCGTAAAGGCACTGTCATTGCACAGCTAAAAAGTGTTGTGTTTCACATATTGTGTCTCAAGGTAAAGTAATAGGGGAACTGTGTTATTAAATTATCTCGCTTGATAAGCAACCAACAACCCCCTCTCTGTAACAACCAATATTTTATATCTGATTTGGATAAATGTCTATAGAGCCAAAACAATGCAAAGTTGAAAATTCACTTATTCTAGCTGCAAAAATCAAGCAGCTCAAATAAGTGAACATTCGACTTTTTGTTCCTTAACTCTTTGCATGCTAGCGGCGAAAATATCCGCCAAACGAATTAGGAGTACATGTATAAGTTTTATTTCTCTCTGTAAATATGTCTTGAAATTTCATTAGAATTGAGTCCTCAGGACTCAATTCTAATGAAATTCCAAGACATATTCATGATATTTACGGGGAGAACTACAAGAAAATATGATGAATTCTTGTCCGCTAGTTTTGAACTATTTATAGCCCACAAGTTTCCCAGCACGCAAAGAGTTAATTTGAAAATCAGTTAGTATTTTCAAATTTTCTTTTGTGAGTATTTTATACTTCAACTTTTGAAATTGTGTATTCATCAAAAATAAATGTGTAAAATACACCAATATGCGCCTTATCTTTTTAGCTGTGCAATGACAGTGCCCTTACGCTGTTATAATTCCAGCACAAACAAATTTACACAATTCCCTAACATTTGATTGGCCAGTAGCAAGTCTCTGTCCAAAATTTATATCCCAGTAAACTCCCACGCCGAACTACTCTTTCCGTAACCATGAGGTGCAGTTAAAATAATTCTTAAGAAAACGGAAAATAAACACATTTTCTTGATTAGTTTATTTCAAATGCTGGAATTATAAGGAATGAATGGCCTTTTTGTGGAATTTATGGGGGATATAAACTTGGAAAAGTCGCGGGAATACTGGACGAGGCCTTTCTAATGAAATTCCAAGACATATTTACAGAGTGAAACAAGAAACATTCTCGTAATTTGTTGGATATTATTTTCATGTCTAGCATGCAAAGAGTTGACCCCAGTGGGTTTTTGTCTCGCCCGCGAAAGCGGAAAGCGAGACATAGGTTTTGCTTTTCCGGAGTTGTTGGCGGCGGCGGCGGTGGTGTCGCCGTCGTCATTCAATGTTAAGTTTTCGTGTTACGGTCATTACTTCAACACCTTATCAGCTACAGTCATCAAACTTTATACATACCTTTACTATGATATGTAGATGAATATAGGACTATTCTCGGGGCCCCAGGGTCAAGGTCAAGGCCCCAGGGTCAAGGTCAAGGCGGAACAAGGCGAGACATTTGATTCCGCGGAATTCTTGTTACCTATTCCATGTGAGATGTAAGGGCGAGACAACATAATTATGCTTTCAAGTTGACACTAGAAAAAAAACCTTATTTTGAAAAGCGTTTTATGAATTTTGAATGCATTGGATAAAGTGTACTTTATACAGCGGCCAGTCCTACACAGTATCCCTGGAGTGATTGGACATTTAACCCTTATAATGCTGGGAATTAAAATTGTCGTCTGCTGTTGCATTATATTTTGCCTTCATTCTCATTAACAAACATGGTTTGACAATACTTTAGAATCATTTCCAATGGAAATGATTCTAAAGTGTTGTCAAAGCACGTTTTTGATGAGAAAAATGGAAAATAAAAACAGCAGACGACAACGTTTAATTCAGCAGTGTAAGGGTTAACTCTAAATGTTCCCAACTCGTGTTAACGCTTGTTTAAAATACCTGAAAAATATGAAATCCAGTCCTTTTCAATAGATTTACAAAAGTCTCTTTAACCACAAAAAACTGACGTTCTGTGACTTTAAATATACAGATACAAAGACAACAGCCAGCATAGGTCGATATATGTAACCGCCACACTGTATCATCACTATAATCATTAGGAATGGACATTCATAGTGTCTATATAGTTAATACCTGTATTTAATTTTTGTAATTTTGCTAACTGTAGCCTGCATTTGATTTGACTTTCAGCTGACCGTTGTTTGGACTAAAACCGTTAGTCGGTTTCTCTCGTGTGCATAGCCACTACTGTGACTAACTCCCATAATAAGCAAGTTTACCTGTATTGGGTTTACCTTTCATATTTGTATTGTCAGGGTAATGATTTCTAACGGTATTTATGTCATTGAAAGTTTGCCCAAATCTGTCCCGACATGTTTCTAACACTCGGGTAAATCTCTCTCAACACCTCGCAAGTTTAATAACAGTCAGATGTGCCTTTGGGACTGGTTGGTGTTGATGTGACGGTATTCGATGGAATTTTTTGTCGCATCATTTCGACAGTTTGTAATTGCAAAATATAGTATTCTTGCAGATAGTGATGATTGATTTGTTTGGAATTTCAACAGTGTATTTGTTGAATTCCAACAAGTGATTGTTGACATAGAAGGTTTTAATTGTTCTATCAATCGTAAGGTGTATTTGTGAAGGATCTGGATTACTTGGACGTATGGTTTGGTACTAGTAGTTGGATGCATCTGTGTTAGGGTAGCAGTGTTCTTGCCATTCTCCATGTTCTCTGGTTTAACCCTTACAATGCTGAATTAATTTGTGTCGTCTGCTGAATATTTTTCCGTTTTTCTCATCAAAAACTTGGTTTGGCAGCATCATCCATGTTTTTAATGAGAGAAATGATAAAATATGAATTATCAGCAGACGACTATTTTCGGTTCCCCCCCCCCCCCCCCCCCCCCCCCCCCCCCCCCCCCCGCATTCTAAGGGTTAATTAAGTGTCTTAGAAAGAGCAAGGTTGTGATCTGTGGTAGATTTTTGTATACTAGTCTCTTTTATTTCTAATGCTTGGTCAGAGCTCTTGAGTATTGACTTTATTATCAGTCATACATGTACATGTAGTTTTAATATGTATCAGTTATTGTTTTCACCCTTAGACCCCTACTCACAACAATTGTCGTCTGCTGTTGCTTTTATATCTTGTGCCTTATTTCTCAATAAAAACATGGTTTGATAGCTCTAACATTTGTCGTCTGCTGTTGCTTTTATATCTTGCCTTATTTCTCAATAAAAACATGGTTTGACAGCACTTCAGAATAATTTCCAATGGAAATGATTCTGAAGTGCTGTCAAAGCATGTTGTAAGTTATTCTAAGGTGCTGTCAAAGCATGTTTTTGATGATAAAAATGGAAAATAGAAAATAAACAGCAGACGACAAATAAAATAAGATACCGGTGTAAGGGTGAAGAAAAAATGCTATTTGAACCACTAGTAGTTTAGTGATTAACCCTCACCACGCTGGAGACGGAAAATGTCGTCTGCTGTTTTTCATTTTTGCCTTAATTCTTAAAAAAAAAAAACCAACAATTTTGACAGCACATGAGAATCGTCTCCAGAGGAGACGATTCTCATGCGCTGTCAAAACATGTTTTTGTCGAGAAATATAGAAAATAAAACATTTCCAGCAGACGACAAAATTTAATTCAGCATAGTAAGGGTTAACTAGCAGTTGTATTACGTTGCTTATATGGGGTCCGACAATACATACATGGTGTTGCGATTGTTGTAAATCACGGTATTGTTGCATATCTTTACACCTGTTGCAGCCAGGCATGGAGAGATTGCCAAGCATCACGGGGTCATTTCCGATGAACAAATCAACTATAATCTGAGCCTGGCGTGTTGTATTGTCATATTTCGCTGACATTGAATTTGAAAATCAGTCATATTTCTACAAATTATTTCTGAAAGTTATAACAATTTAGAGCTCATGCGGAATATTTTTTGCCAATTTCTGACGTCACAAGGCAGGTGATTTTGTACCTAAGCAGATGTGCATATAAAAATATTCACAAAATTTACGATATTTTCTGTAAATGACGTCAAACGTTGACAAAATGTTGAGAGAAAATGCAGAATAGAATTCCGCATTTGCTATGAAAATTGCGTCAACATTTAACATCATTTACAGAAAATATCACAGTTTCTGTAAATGGTTTTCATCTTTAAATATGTTCAAAATCAGATTGATCGTCGCTTTTATGTAAAATAATGCATTTAAATGCATCCAAAAATGGGGGTGTGTTAAGGTAGGTATTACCAGAGCGGGGTCCATATATGAGTAAGGCCTGTATGTTGAATTTGTTGAGTAAATAATGCGCAGGTCCGTCAAACACTCGTGCACCTGGGCGTCAGTTTAACCCTTAGAATGAGGGAAACGAAAATTGTCGTCTGCCGTTGTTTCAAATTTTGTCTTTTGATCAATAAAAACACTGTTTGGTAGCACTTTAGAATCATTTCCACTGGAAATGATTCTAAAGTTCTGCCAAACTATGTTTTTGTTGATGAAAATGGAAAATGAAAAATTATCAGCAGACGACAAAATTTAATTCAGCATGGTAGGGGTGAAGACATTGTACACAACGTTATCTGGACTTCATTCTTAGAGAATTGATTGAAATAAGAAAGTTGAAGGCTGGACTTTATCAGTGGATATTGAATTGCATTTGATCTTGCTCTCGAGAAAATGTGCACCATGTCAAGTTGATGTTCTCATATTTAGTGCAAGAATGCAACCTACACCTTTAGAATTAGAATGTGGGCTGCGGTGGGTGGAGTGGGGGGGGGGTGGATGTAAATTGTTGTCTGCTCAGCTGTTTCATTTTTTTTTCTGCTTTCCCGATAAAACCATGTTTGACAAAACTTTAGAATCATTGTCGTCTGCTGTTGTTTTATAGTTTTCTTGTTTCCAATAAAAACATGGTTTGCATCACTTTAGAATCAATTCCATTGAAAATGATTTTAACGTGCTGTCAAACCACGTTTTTAATGAAAGACAATAAAAATAAAAAATCAGCAGCAAATGACAAAATGTTTGCAGAAAATCCTACATATTTTCCTTCTATGCGCTAAGAAGTATATGCCGCGACCACCATTTGAAAAATATATGTTGTTACCACTCATATGAACCGTCTCGTAGAGCTGGTTCAAATGAGTGGTCACAACCTATACTTTCATTGAGAAATAAGAAAAATAAAATATTTAATAAATTTCATACTCGAAAGGAATGGGCTAATGTAGTAATGACAACACTGGTCTATCAGAGCGTCTGCTGATTGTAAATTCCAAGATGGATGCTTTGACACTTTATTGCAATAAGAATTGATTGTAAATCGCCGTTGTTTACCAAATTGATCAAGTGTAAACACAATGATTTATGGCCGTGACAATATCTGGAATCTAGCTATTGTTTAAATAAATGCTGCAGTGACATCCAGGTGAAATTCCAATAATCAAATGTTGCAGAGGTGTCATCTGACTTTCCAATAAATAGTGTTAACTTTGCAACATTTTCTTCCATACTAGATCATGAATACAATCTGGGACCTGGATAACCCTTAAAAGGCGGGAACCGAAAATTGTCGTCTGCTGTTGTTTTATATTTTCGTTCTTTGCCAATAAAATCATGGTTTGACAGCACTTTGGAATCATTTCCATTGGAAATGATTCTAAAGTGTTGTCAAAACATGATTTTATTGGCAAAGAAAAATGGAAAATGAACAGCAGACGACAAAATTTAATTCAGCAATTTAAGGGTTAAATAATACCTTTTTTAGAGAGTATTTCAATCCAATCCACATTACCATTATATACATGCTTGTTTGCAAATACACTCTAATAAATATGTTTAAACCAAATATTTACCTTTTATAAAAGTTGTAGGATTAATACTAAACATAAACAAAAGTATACGACACCTTCAAAAGTCATCAAAATTTTTTAGGGCGACTTACCGAAAATTTGTGTGACTTCAAAAGTATCATAATATGACAAATATCATCATTTGTTGACATATTTGACCCATTAGTGTTTGCGTTTATCGATTTATAGAAGCTAGGATAAGTAATTACTGGTATAAGTTTACTGCTGCTCTCACATAGTCGTTAACGTGTTAATTATCTGTCTGTATATGGTATCCAATATCCAATACTATCCAATATGGCACAAGTACAGGTGCTAACATTATACATAATGTATATTACACCTAAATTTTGTCGTCTGCTGTTTATCTTCAATTTTCTGTTTTTCTTATCAAAAACATGGTTTGACAGCACTTTAGAATCATTTCCATGGAAATGATTCTAAAGTGCTGCCAAACCATGTTTAACGTGTTAATTATCTGTCTGTATATGGTATCCAATATGGCACAAATACATATGACATACATAACGTATATTACACCTATAGTTGTAATAAACAGGTAAATGTTAACTCTTTATACAATGCTGAATTAAATTTTGTCGTCTGCTGTTTATCTTTTATTTTCTGTTTTTCTTATCAAAAACATGGTTTTGACTAGTTGTTTATACATGTGCACAATAGGTAAATGTTAACTTACAATGCTGAATTACATTTTGTCGTCTGCTGTTTATCTTTTATTTTCTGTTTTTCTTATCAAAAACATGGTTTTGACTAGTTGTTTATACATGTGCACAACAGGTAAATGTTAACTCTTACAATGATGAATTAAATTTTGTCGTCTGCTGTTTTTTATTTTCTGTTTTTCTTATCTAAAACATGGTTTGACAGCACTTTAGAATCTTTCCATGGAAAGATTCTAAAGTGCTGCCAAACCATGTTTTTCTTCAGAAAAAAAAAGACAAAATATGAAACAATAGCAGATGACAATTTGTGTTTCCCTCATTCTTATAATTTAATGAAATGGGCTTTATCTTCAATTTTCTGTTTTTCGTATCAAAAACATGGTTTGACAGCACTTTAGAATCTTTTCCATGGAAAGGATTCGAAAGTGCTGCCAGACCATGTTTTTCTTGAGAAAAAAAAAGACAATATATGAAACAACAACAGACAATTTTTGTTTCTCGCATAATTCTAAGGAAATTCATGATATGGGCGTGGTTCTGGTTATCACCTTCTAAATTCTGTTGACGTTTTTTGACGATTTCGAAAAATGCATTCAAATGATGTCAAAAGCTAACACAAAATTCCGAGCTCATACAGAATTCAATTGTGAAATTGAATTCAAACAATTAAAATTCAGTCACATGGGGCCATCCATAAATCTATCTCCGTTTCCTGTAACCCGACCGACCCGCTAAAAACGGTGTGACCCGATTTTTTTTATTGCAATTTCGTTTACAATTTTTTTTTTTTTTTTTTTACAATTTTTTTTTTTTTTTTTTACAATTTTTTTTTTACAATTTTTTTCATTTCTTTTTCTTCAATTTAGTGCTACAATGGGTTAAAAGGTTAATATAATCTCTGGCCCTAAATGGCATACAACAACACATACAGCAATTGATATACTTTTATTGCAAGTGTTAAAATATTGTACCTTTTTAATATTGATAATTTTTAAAGTCAATATCGATGGTCTAGTAACATAAGGTCGTAAGTGCTATGCTAAAGCATCACACTTACGACCTTATGTTACTAGACCATCGATATGTCATGTGACAGAAAAAAAAAAGAAATTGCCTACAATTAAAATTCAGTCACATGAGTGTGCTAGTTCAGGAGCTACACTGGTTAAAATTCAGAAAGCCCTTTTTGTCACTGTTTGTAACATATTGAATCAGTAGCCGATTTCATCAACATTGCAAAGTATACTTTTCTAGCAAAGTATACTTTGAGGGAGAAATTTTCAATTTTATGATAAATTTATTATTTTTTATTATACTGAATTTATTACATTATCACAGCCTTTTTGGCTGTGATAATGTAATAAATTCAGTATAATAATTCTGCATACTTTTAATCATCAACTATATGCAGTGGTTAGTTCTATATGAAATAATGCATTTCAGGAAAAATAAATGATTACTCCCTCAAAGTATACTTTGCTAGAAAAGTATACTTTGCAATGTTGGTGAAATAGGCTACTGGTCTGCGATGGCACAATACTATTTTCTAATTCTATTAAACTCAGGCATGGGCAATTTCTGGATTAATCCGGAAATCCGGATTTGAGGTCCCAGGGACCACTTTTGTGAATCTTGTAAATCCGTTGAGAATGGCGATAAAAAATTACAATTTTCGGAAAAAACATTCTTTTATTTTCCCCAGCTGAATCCCAGTTATACGTGTACTGACTTCTTGTTGCAAGTATTATTTTCTAATTCTATTAAACTGTTAAATAAACAATTAATGTGAGATAAATATGTATTCAAACAATGCATTATAGGTTTTGTTCTGGCGTTAACAAACTGTGTTCAACAATTCCTGGGATATACGGTTTGTTGTCACTGATTTTTATCATTTGTCCATGAAAAACAAACATATCTGTGGAGTTCTTTAGAATTGTATCATTCAGAATTGTTGTTTTTGCATGGTTTTGTTCAGATTTCAAAATAAATTCCCCAAACTACTGTGAAAAATTGTCAGTTGCATAGCCTTATCTCTCATCTTGCATGACAAGCCAATTGTGTGGCAATCGGCATTTAATGTATGTCTCCATTGCTGTCTAGAGATACAATTTAAAAAATGTATATTTTGTTTATTTATTTATGAAAGTATATATTGTTACCACTCATTTGAACCGTCTCGTCGAGACGGTTCAAATGAATGGTGACGAGACATACTTTCGAGGAGAAATGACGAAAATAGTTTTTTTCTTCTCTAAAACAGTGCATGCTATTGTAACAGTATTTTATCTGTAATTGGTTAACTGTAAAGGGCCACACGATCAGCTGATACGGAGCCCAATTTGAATATACAATTAAACCTGTAACATTTATCCATTCAAATATGTGAGTTCAAAGGTCATTTATCGCAGCCGCTTGTGAGTGATTGTGGCAGGATTAAATTGGTATGTCAGTTGAACACAGGATCAGGAGTTAAAAACTTGTTTGTATATATTCACCACAATTGGATTCACATATAGTAATTTTATTTTTATGAAAATTTTAAGATTTTTAATTTTCTTTATTTCTGTTCAAAAATATATGTTGTTATCACATATGAACCGTCTCGGCGAGACGGTTCAAATGAGTGGTAACAACATATACTTTTATGAAGAAATAAAGAAAATAGTCAGATTTTTTTTCCAATAAAAAGTATTGTAGCCATAGACTTCAATGGGCGATGTGGCTTGCAGTTCAAAGGTTAAATATTCATGTAATAGAATCTTGTTGGGTTGGAATAGGATTAAAATATTAATATTTAAAGGAGACGTCATACTACAAATCATGACTTATTCAACAAATTTGAAATCTGTTGTTATACTTGTCGCAGTTTCTTCTTTAAATGCACTTGGATTATAACCATGTTGCGCAGATTAATTTTTTACCCTATGTATTAGCATATGTTCAAAGGCGATTATTTGATTAATGTGAAGAATTATGTTGAGCCACAGACTATGTCAAACATAGTTGAAAGATTGTTTAACTTTGTTTGCTATAACACTTTGACCAGGGAGGGATTAAATCCTCTCTATATATTAATGGCGATCCTTCAACTCTCTGAGATTTTAGTAACACATGTATGTACATGTACTATAAGTGCAGTTTTTAGTTTATAGATAGTTAATTTGCTTAGCTAGTGTCGATTGTACATTGTCCATAGATGTATATCTAACATTTAAAATTCCATTATAAATTGGAACCTGTGAAATATAGATGTTATCTCTGTCATTACGGATCTTGTTTCCATATGTTGTGGGATTCGTTAAATTATCCTTGCATTGTCAATGTACCGTTACGTGTATTGTGTTCGAGTTAGCGATTTTCGGATTATTGAATCATGCTCCAGACCAGGTGGGTTGGAAAATAATCATACATAATTGAAGCTACGTCCAGAGCCTGTGGGTTACATTGGTTAATTATTCATTGCGCAGGTTCATGGAATGCTTTACCTGTGGCATGATGGCCAGTCTGTTAATTGGAACCGATCGGCGGAAAAGATTTATTTAACCGTCGGCAACCAGTGTAGACACAGATCTGCAGTCTGATCTGTGTTTACACTAGTTGCAAGATTCATATAGATTTTCCTTAAGATGTCGTAATCAGCGTAAACCCTGATCAGGTTTACGTTTTTCGCGGTTTAACCAACCGTGTGAACTGGTTTCGTTAATGTGCCATATATGACTGCAGCAGGGAGTGGTATTGCAGTGTACCTGTTCAGAACTAGTTTACCTGCGACAACACAATTGATTATTTCTCCCATAATTCTCTGGGAAATCAGCTGGCAGCCGATATCAGGTATTTGTGACAAGTCTGTGACGTTAAGTTCTGCGAGATGGCTGTACATGACACCGTAGGAAGTTTATGGTGATGAGATCGCAGTGTTTGTTATTTGGAAATGTACATAAATGGATTTATGATTGGTGATACATGCGTTATGTGGATTTTATGAATCGGGATATGTTATAACCGTTACTAGTGTCATTTGATAGCGTAGGTATTGAAATGGGGTAGATTTAAATTTGTTAGTTTATGCGCATTAAAATTTAAATCGTTATTGATGTGTAAATTTTTTGTTGATTTTATGAAATCAAAGTCTTTCGTATATGTATTGGGTGATAATTCTGTATTTTGTAGATATTAAAATGCAAATATTTTATTGCTATTGTATGGAAGTTTGCTTTTTATGATTGGAGATATGGTAATGTTTGTTCCATGAATATATGGTGTTTGTATTGTAGGAAATATAACTAGGTATTAATCCTTAGAATGCGGGATGCGGGAACCGAAAATTGTCGTCTGCTGCTGTTTCATATTTTGTCTCTTCTCTTAGAAATTGGAAATGATTCTAAAGTGTTGTCAAAACATGTTTTTGCTGCAAAAAATGGAAAATATAAGATAAACAGCAGATGACAAATTATAATTCAGCAAAGGGATAATGTACTGTCCAAATACTCTTCCAGAATTTGGAGCATCAAAATGTGTAGTCACATATTATTTGAATATATAAAGTTATCGGTAGTGTTTTTATAGTGTACCTGTATAGGAAATAGTCTCTTCTGGTGTGATGTGCTTCATTTGACTTCTTGGGCAGAAAATATTTTATTTTAAAATCTATCAGTAATTTAACAATATTGTTGTAGTAGATATTTTAGTCCTATTCTATAATTGTAGGCATACTAACCACGAAAGACAAAATACCTAAGAACTCTAATTTCCGTACCTGTATTGTGTTTAATGACTCCAAAGGATACACAATTTGAAAGTTGTAAAGCTGCACCAATCTCTATGATTCGGATAAACACTTCACACAAGCACACATGATGGTGACTCAAAATGATCGCTTCAAACGATACGACACCGACCGCCGCTCTCAGCTGTGTGCATGCTATCGAGGACTAGTGTTGCCTCCCCTTAACCAGAGTATGGAGTTACCGAACATGCTGAAAGTGTAAGTATTTATTTATTTGAAAATTATCAAATGGGCAGCCCAAATATAAATACAGCGGAATATTTCCAATCCAGGCACCCGTGGCGTATTCCAATGTCACTAGACCAGCGCTCTAGATAAGGTGCGTGTTGGCGTATTTTACGCACTTATTTTAGTAGAATACTCATTGATTATCAAAAGTGGGGGTACAAAATACTCGCAGCAATGTGCATTGATTTTCAAATTGAGTAGTGAAAATACTGTAATAAAATTGAAAATTTACTTAGTTGAGCTGCAAAAAGCAAACGGGGTTTGCTTTTTGCAACTCAAATAAGTGAATTTTTAAATTTGTTTTGTTTTTTATCATTTGTTCTCAATTTAATAAGGAGGAAAATCAATAATACATTTGTAAAAGTAAAATACGAATTGAATTTGAAACATGGGGGTAAAATACTCTTTAGATACAAAACTTATCTGGAGCTCTGCTAGGCTATAGACTAGTCTTCCAAATAGTTATCGACCTCAGAAAATCACAAATTACTTCCCTTAGAACTACTTCCAGGACATCCTTGACGTTAGAATTGGTGCAGTTTGACGTAATTTTGCTTAGTTTAAACCGATAATCTCTGCCAATTCTAACGTCAATGATACCCTATGAAACTAAGCAATGCAACGCCAATTTTAATGTCAAGATTCCCCCGAATGTACTTCTTAGGGAACTTACTCAAGATTTTCCAAGTTTGGTAACCTATTTATAAAACTGGTCTATATATGACCAACTACAGCAAAGTGAGTCTGATTCAGTGTCTGACCGAGGGGCCGTGACTTTGGTGTGGTATGGACCTGGGGGCCGTTTCACTAAACTTCTTACGACTAAAATGTTCGTAAGCGCAAATTTAGAATCGTCTGCAAATTTCAATTGATGGATTTACATTTATTGAGCATAGGCTGCATATGCAGCCTATGCTCAATAAATGTAAATCCAACATTTATTTACAAGAAAACATTGTTAATGTGAAAGTTATATACTATCATAATTTTGCACGTACGAACATTTTAGTCGCAGGAAGTTTAGTGAAACGGCCCCCTGGCACCAGGTCAAGTTATTCTAATTTCAGAGTCGACTTTTTATGTTTTTCAATGTAAATGTTCCGTTTTGATTTTCGGAATTTTCTCCTCAATGCAAGAGGTTGCATGTGGGATCGAACCCGTTGGCCCCGACTTTAAATGGCCTTAGCTGTTGATGGGCAGTTAAACACCAATACATCAAATCAATCCGTGTTTAAGGTCTCTTATCTCAGCCGGCGGCCCATCAACTGTCAAGGAGAAGAATTCACATAAGCTTTTACGATGCTTGTTTTCTAATCCTTTTATCACTTGTCTTGTATATATGTAACCTGCTATATATGAAATAAAATATTGTTTAAACTAATCCGTGTTTGACCAGTGTAGCTCCTGATCAGTTCAATCACACATTAGCTAGCTTACAGTCGGATATAAATCTGATGTTTCTATTATATGCAATAGAAATGTTTCCCCAACACAATAGCCACCAGTGTATGCCTGATCAGACTGCGACTGCGCAGGTTCTTCTGGGGCTACGCTGGTCACAGATGCAATAAGCCCTTTTTTCTCACTGTACATCACCTGGTCGTTATACGATTAGCGAAGAACTTTCTCGTTTAGCTCCACATGAAAAAGAAATGGAGATCAAAACACAAAAGCTATGTTTATAAATATCAATCAGCTGATTGGTGTACGTTTTATCCTATTTTCCGCTGTTTGAATTAAGTCCATAAATGAATATATGTCGAAGAAAAGGGACCTAACTGTATGTTCGAACAAACTTAGCCCAGATCAGACTGCGCATTCGTGCAGTCTGATCTGGGGCTACGTTGCTCGTCATTCAGTCACTGCGTTATTGTGATCAGAAAAATGATTTGTTCATCAATCGACTGTGTCGCTTTGCTGGAGGATTAGGATCTACGCATGTCGCAGATGTTGTGAGGTCCCTTTTGTTTGACGGCGGACTAAATGAATGCATAATCCTGACGTAATCCCCGACAAGACTCAACAATGGCAAAGGCACGGGTCTCGGAATAGACTTGCAATCCCTGCACACGATTAATATCACACTATTTTCACTTGGGGCCTAAATTAAAATTAAGTTTCTTTGCCCTTTACCACCTGACCCAAATATTTAGCCCCGACTCAAAATGATTTATTTCGTTTTCGGGCTGGTACGGCTTCTACGTGTAAAATGCTGATTACCGGTATGTGTCGGTTTTAATAAGCACAGGAGGGCCTTACCTCTGTGCAGGCACTAGGAATTGGATTTTATGAGAAATAGAAAAGATATTACTTCTTGAAACTGTTGATGGTGATATCGAGCCTTCATTATAATACATCGACTATAGAATGACTACATTTTTTTTCTACGTGTCTAAAAAAGTATAATACGTACACACTATCTTATCAACATGCCGATCGCCTGTGTTTGCAACTACATGTAGTTGAAAGATTTTCAAAATTCAACATTTGTTTTCTTTGTTGGATCATTTCCCAGATGTATAGCCAGGTTTCGGAGTCAATTTCCAGTTGTTATTAGCTTTTCAACTAGTCTGGCCTAGCCTGGCTGGTGTAGTATAATTCACGGACTATTTTGAATAGAAAAATATAATTTTCAAAACTGCACAATCACGGATTTCAGTGTATGCCCGCTTGTCGCGACACGCGCTCTTATGAATACCACCAACGGGATCAATTCCTTCGACATAACAATGCCCTTATGTCGTTGTTTACGGGTATAGGAATTTGACCCCTTTTTGTGGTGGGCCCTTGGTGCAATCACAGGCTTTAATCATACGGTGATAAAGCAGAACGAAATTGAAATTTTATGTAAACTGGAATTACGAATATTTGCTCTCTAGAATGTTTATATGTAATGTTCTAGACATTAACACTTAGAATGCGGGAGACGAAAATTGTCGTCTGCTGCAGTTTTATATATTGTCTTCTTTCTCAGTAAAACATGGTTTGTCAGCACTTCAGAATCATTTCCATTGGAAATGATTCTAAAGTGCTGCCAAGCCATGCTTTTTTATGAAAATAATGGAAAATATGAAATAAACAGCAGACAACAAAATTTAATTCAGCATTGTAAGGGTTAACTCTTTCAATTTCACTTCTAATGCACTCTATAAATATCACGCAATCTGATTGGCTGATGGTCATACATTACAGGTATATCATTGTTGATGAACGGTCGCAAATTATTTCAATATGTATTCCTACGCCAGTAGTAAAGGAGTGCATTAGAAATAGGTTAACCGCATTGTAATTTTGAAATTTGCGGCGTATATCAGAAAATGATAGGTCGGAAAACATGTTTAATGGCTCCGCTAGCGCGTCGGCATTACACAGATTTTCCGACCTATCATTTTCACCCCTAAGTAACTGAAATGGGATTTGATATGTTAACTTTGTAACAAATCCAATCGTCCCAAAATGATTTTCAGACTAGTCCATTTTTTAAAAGGGGGTGTTTTTGTTCTCAAAAATATGAAAATTACTTGCAAAAAGTGCATTTCACGAGATGGCTCATCTGGATCTACACTGTTTGCCAATACCACTATACAGGCCTGTGGTGTTGAAAGGGTTAAACGAGGCTGAAACATGAATATCAATATCGTAAACGACTACATGTCAATAGCCCAATGTTTGCAATCAGTGCAGATCTAGACGAGCCAGTTTGTACTGTTTGTATATGTTTGTTTGGCAATAAATATGGACACTATGTCTAATGACCCAATTCCTTTAAAAACTGACATGTACTCCGGAATTACCTCATCTTTATGTATGGTAAAAGTGTTATCTTGATCACAAAAGTGGCTGTGACTGGAGAAATGGGGCTTATGGTTTTTGCGACCAGCGTAGATCCAGATCAGACTGTGCATCCGCACAGTCTGATCAGGATCTACACTGTTCGCTATTCCATTAATGAAACACACATCATGCTTCTAACAAGCAATATACCTTGTTATCAGGCTACAGGAGTGTGCTATTTCATCATGGGCTACAATGGTCGTGAAACCCATAAGCACCATTTCTCCAGTCACAACCACGAATGACAAAAGCAACAGGTTGGACAATGCTTGGTTATGAGACTAGTATGTGATCTGTCTGCTCAACACGGGACCAACTGAGGTTCGACCAGTGTAGATCATGATCATTTCACCCTCTCCAGCACAGATTCTCATATGCCCGGCTTTTTATGCTCCCTATACGATAGCAAGGGGGGCATATTGCGTTGCTCTTGAGGTTCCATACGTCCGTCCGTCCATGTACATTTACGTCAAAAGTTTGTAGTACGCGTTGTTTCTCCAGTTAGAGTCCAGTTTGCCACGGTGGCATATCCATTTTTTACAAACATAATGTCTAGTTAAATATGAGTCGAACGAATGATATGCTTATTGATAAACAGAAATGATAATGAACACAGCACAAATAACTCACCTGAAAAATAGGGCAATAGTCATTACTCGTATGAGTCAAAATTTCTGGAGAATAGAAGAATTTTTTATTATATCCGCGCGTTTTAAAACTAAATTGGATCAGATACCCATATTCAATGGTTTAACAATGATGAGACCGTTAGGAAAAGTGAAATAATTATTTAACCGTGTCTTAATGGGGTGTTAAAGCCACCCAACCTTTGTCCTGGTGACTTTGTGGGACAAGTCAATAAATTACAAGGTATAAAGGCTTTTGTCATTGCTTGTCTTAAAATTCTAAGGATATTTTATGGCGTATTGACAATCACATTTGTAAAAGCTGTGTCCACTGCTGCTTCATTCCCATTATGTTTGCATAATGGACAATACTTTTTCTTTTCTTGTTGGTAAACAGAAGAATAGGAATTAACCGTTATACCGCTATCTTAATTTTTTTTAAGTCTCCTGTTTATTTTCTATTTTTATCATCAAAAACATGCACTTTAGAATAATTTACAACATGCTTTGACAGCACTTCAGAATCATTTCCATTGGAAATGATTCTGAAGTGCTGTCAAACCATGTTTTTATTGAGAAATAAAGATATAAAAGCAACAGCAGATGACAATTGTTGTGTGTAGCGGTCTAAGGTTAATAGTTTTTACTGGTAACCTAACTTGTGAATTATTATGTTCAAAAGAAGGCATTCAATGTTGAATTTGTAAACTCCCAAACTGAACATTCCTGTATGTTATGACATGTATATGATTTTTGTCATGCCAATTTGCAGACAGCGCGATATAGTCGGCACATTGACGTGCATCCGTACGTACGTCTGTGCATCCGGGTTAAAGTATTTGGTTAATCAAAGCCTCGGTGGGTTCGACATGTGGGCCCATTTGAACCGTCTCAATGAGACGGTCCAAATGGTGGTTGCGACATATACTTCTGAGCGCATGCAACGAAAATATTTAGGATTTTCCGCAAACATAATGGCGTATCCTCTGCATGAAATGGGCTAATATTGACTGCCCTGTCCTATTTTTGTACTGTTACATACTAATAATTGAAAAAGGGGTATTTTTTCTGTAAAATATCTTGAAAATCCAATGACAAATACTGCAGATCCAGGTGAGACGGCTCGTAAAGATCTAGGTCTACAGTGTTTGTAAATATTCATTGTTATGGTCTGTAGGGTTGAAAGGGTCTAACCCTTACACCGCTATCTTATTCTTTTTGTCGTCTGCTGTTTATTTTCTATTTTCAATTTTTATCATGAAAAACATGCTTTGACAGCACTTTAGAATAATTTACATGTTTTGACTGCACTTCAGAATCATTTCCATTGGAAATGATTCTGAAGTGCTGTCAAACCATGTTTTTATTGTGAAATAAGGCAAGATATAAAAGCAACAGCAGACGACAATTGTTGTGTGTAGCGGTCTAATGGTTAAGTACATGCATCCCTAAAATATGGGACATTTCGTTCCACAATGGGATTAGACTGACTAACATTACATGAATATGTGGGATAATTCCTTGTCCAAACATGGCTGGCTAAATATTGGTCTTTCACATTTTGTCTGATAATGTTAAAGCTGGACAGTGGACGTCATAAGTACATTTGTACCATAATAACCCTAAATATATGGACACCATTCGTTTTGGAAATATTCTGTTCCATCTGATTTTGATAACAGGGATTGGTTGTGGCCTAGGGGTAGAACGCATGACTTAAAATCCGGAGTTTGTGGGTTCGAACCTCGCCTTGGGCATCAAAAATACTGTCTTAGTATTGCCATCCCACTGGTCTCTCAGATGAGACTTTAAAACTGTGATCCCGTCTCTATATGACCTTAGCTGTTGCTTGGAGGTTAAACCCACTCACTTCACTTTTCCATCTGATTTTTCACCAATTAACCCTTAGACCGCTACTCACAACGTGTCGTTTGTTGTTACTTTTATATCTTGCCTTATTTCTCAATAAAAACATGGTTTGACAGCACTTCAGAATCATTTCCAATCAATGGAAATGATTCTGAAGTGCTGTCAAAGCATGTTGTAAATTATTATAAAGTGCTGTCAAAGCATGTTTTTGTTGATAAAAATGGAAAATAGAAAATAAGCAGCAGATGACCAAAAAAATAAGATAGCGGTCTAAGGGTTGTCATGATGAAATATATATTCTACGACAAATGTAATAATTAGCATAATGACATAGATGTTGTGATAACGATCATATGTAAACAAATAATATTTCTGTTAATACAGCAAATTTTGTTTGATGAAATTCCATCAAATATTGATTTTATTGCGGAAAAAATATTTTCCTATGGGAATTTAACATGGGGAGTCAATTTCCAAATTTGGAAATTGACTCCGAAACCTGGCGAGATATATAGCTTGAAAATGATGTAATTAAGAAAACAAAAGTTAGATTTTGAAAATCGGTCCACAAATAAAAAAAAAATATATTTTTAGCCCCCATGTTAAATTCCAGATTTAATGTGTTTAACAGTCAAAAGTTTGTCGGCAGCAAACGTGGAACAGACAGTAGTTTAGCTCCTGATCAAACAGCACACTCCTGTAGCCTGATAGCGATCTATATTGCTTGTTAGAAGCATGACGGGTGTTTCATTGATACAATGACAAACAGTGCAGATCCTGATCAGACTTAGCTACAATAATTCGCCTCCAATATGTTATCTCGCGAGAGGTATGGAGCAATTATCAAATGGGCAGCCCAAATATAAATACAGCGGAACTTTTCCAATCCAATCCAGACACCTGTGGTGTATTCCATTGTCACTATAGTCTGTTTCACGAAAGCTGCCCAAATTTTATGGCCATATAAACAATTCAAAAACAATATTTTTTTTGATAATATTAAATTAAAGGAAAATTTAAATGAGCCTTCTTTTTATTTTGTCAAATTTTGTCAAATATTGATTTTATTACGAAAAATTGATTTCTCTGGGAATTTAACATGGGGGAAAAAGAGGTAGAGGACTTGTGGGAGGAGTAAAAAAACGAAAAAATTTGGAAATTGACTCCGAAACCTAGCTAGATAGCTTGGAAATGATCTAACTAAGAAAACAAAAGTTAAATTTTGAAAATCTGTCCAGGATTACTGAAATTCAAAAAAAAATTCCCCATGTTAAATCTCCATAGACATCTTCACTCTGTTTGACCAAATTTCACAAAATAAAAAGAAGGCTCATTCTTAAATTTTCCTTTAATTTAATATTATCGAAAAAAATATTGTTTTGGAATTGTTTATAAGCCGTAAAATTTGGGCAGCTTTCGTGAAACAGACAGTAGGCAATTTTATTTCTAGATCAGACTGTGTGAATGCACAGATAAGACTGATCTGGATGTACACTGGATGCAAAAAAAACATAAGCCCCATTTCTCCGGTCTCAGCCATATATGATATACAACTAGATTATAGATTTTTCTGATTAATACATGAATTATTCTGTACCATTTCATTACATCAATTAAATTGGTATTAATTTCAATGTTTTATCCAAGAAGTGTTATAATTTACCGGATGCATTCAGGATATCATGATTGGAAATAGACGCGGAAGAACGAATAAATAAGATCAGATTTAAATTCAATTTCAATTACCGTGTACACTATCAACTAATTTGTCTATTTATTCATGAGCCAATTTGTGAATATATTCAAACTTTGCGCTTAAAAGGTGGGAACCGAAAATTATCGTCTGCTGTTGTGTCATATTTTCTCTTTTTATGTCTTAGAAGAAAACATGGTTTGACAGCACTTTAGAATTATTTCCATTGGAACTGATTCTAAATTGCTGCCAAACCATGTTTTTCTTGAGAAAACTGGAAATTAAAAAATAAACAGCAGACGACAAAATTTAATTCAGCATTGTAAGGGTTAAGGATTGGGAGATGCATAGGGAAATTATCGATGGTGTTCATTCTTATTTTGGTTTTCTTGTTACTTGAGGGTTTAATCCGGATATACTCATTATAAAAGTAGTAAGATTAATACTAATCCTATTACTTTTTAGGGAGTAGGGCTAACCTGGCACCAGATCAGGTTATATTAATTTCAGGGCTGAATGCTGAACTGAATATGACCCGCCTACTGATTAATTTGTTTATTTCTCCATAAAAATATATGTTGTTACCACTCATTTGAACCGTCTCGTCGAGACGGTTTATATGAGTGGTAACAACATATATCTTCGAACAGAAATAGCGAAAATAATTTTCTGAATTTTCAAACTGCAGTAATTGTATCCAGCCTATCAGTAATTGGTCAATCATTTAAGTGACTCGCAGGTAATCAATATTTACCAAACTTTTTTTTTATATTTTCATTTAATCTCAATGATAATATATGTTTTTTACCTTTAATTCGAACCATCTCGACAACATATATTTTTGGCGAGAAATGTGAAAAATAACCATGTTTTTTATGCGAAAAAAATATGCAACATAGCATGAAATGAAAATATGTTTAATATACATTTAACTTAGCTCAGTGCATTATGGTCATATAGAATATAGAATATTGTCTTGTTTGCACATTCCTTAACCAACCAAACTCGTACTAAATATATTTTCCATACTATTCCATATTGATTATATTATTTTCTTACTTGTTCATGATAAAAGTGTATTGTATAATGTTGATTTAGTTCAGCTAAGAGCTATTATTCTAATTACATTACAATCATGTACTACCAGTATATTTTTGTTGTAGCAAAATTCTTAAGATTACTTGAATTGCTCCATGAAAGTATGCATGCATGTTATCACTGTGGTTGACCTCGGTGAGATTTTTTATTTTAAATTTCAAGCAATAAGAACATAATTCTATTTCAATTTTCCACTCTCCCTGCAAAAATTACTTTTGATTTCCGGTAAAGACCTATTAACCCTTAGACCGCTATCTTATTTATTTTTGTTGTCTGCTGTTCATTTTCTATTTTCCATTTTTATCATCAAAAGCATGCTTTGAGAGCACTTTAGAATAATTTACAACATGCTTTGACAGCACTTCAGAATCATTTCCAATGGAAATGATTGGGAAGTTCTGTCAAACCATGTTTTTATTGAGAAATAAGGCAAGCTATAAAAGCAACAGCAGACGACAATTGTTGTGAGTAGCGGTAAAAGGGTTGAACAGTCCAATCACTCAAGTAATTAATTAATCAATGAAATAAAAAATGTATTAATCGATTGATCTGTTTCCATCAATTTGATATGATATTGCAAGTCAGTTTACCCAATCAATACTAGTAACCCCAATTTCTCACACGTGTGAATTATATTGTATACCATATACCGGTAATATATACAGTAGATCTATAAATCTTTCAACTAAATTGTCCGACACCGTTAGTCATAGAGCGTTTCATAACTTTGGCACAACATGACCATTCTGCTTAGCGTGTGGTTCAAATTTACCGTTGATCTATAGAGTACCACACAATCATTATACTGGGTATTGAAATAAAATCTGACAGTAATAATTTCTGAATATATGATTTTGACACAAAACGGTGTTGTTTATTTCTTTAATATTGTAGTATAAATGTGAGTAATTGTTGATGGTCATTGTTTAAGGTTCTTTGATGTGGAAATTATATATCTCGGTGTGTGTATGGTTAATTTTGGATTATTTACTCTTAGCTTAGGATTAATAACGTGCCTTTCAAGTTTGTAAATACAAATGTGCAGGCATACGGATATAATACACGAGTCAAGGTCACACATAGACGGCACAAATGTTCAAGCATCCAGAAAGGTAATGTATTAAACATATTAGGATTTGCAAACTTTGTGTTAACCCATAGACTGCTACTCACAACAATTTTGCTGTTGCTTTTATATCTTGCCTTATTTCTCAATAAAAACATGGTTTTACAGCACTTCAGAATCATTTCCATAACCATTAAGGTTAGACCACACCAAATAGTTTTACTATATAATTTAACCGAATGCCATCCAATAAGGCCAGTCTCGCCTACTTTCACTATTCGTATGGATACTGCTTGTACATGACCTGCAGCCAGTCTGTACAGGTTCTGCATGAATTAAACAATAGGTTCACTTACTTCTTAAGAAAAATACAACCCCTTAATTTCCATTTATTCAAGATGTTTTCTTGAATTTTCAAGTTCTTTTCTTGAATTTTCAAGATATTTTCTTGTGGGTGGCAGGTGGGAGCACGCGATGGGTAATTTAACGATCGGGGTTCATCCTTACCGGAATCCCGACTGGAGACCTGGTTTGGCCCTCACATACGTCTTTGGCATTTTGTATGTGACAGCTGAATCTGGTTATACCCCTTATGTGAGTATTACGATTATTCGTAATCTTATTTTAGGGGAAGGGGCCAAGTGACTTGGTGTGGTATGGACCTGACACCAGGTCAGGTTATTCCAATATTTCAGGGCTGAATATAATGTTTCTTGATGTAAATATTCCGTTCTGATTTTGGGATTTTCCCCCCAATGCAGCAGGTTAAAATGGGATTGAGCCAGTTTGCCCGGCCTTACATGACCCTGGCTGTTGATATGCTGTTAAACACCAATAAACAAACAAACAAACAAACAAGATCTTTTCTTGAATTTTCAAGAAAAGATCTTGAAAATTCAAGAAAAGAACTTGAAAATTCAAGAAAACATCTTGAATTCTTGAATTTTCTAGTACTTTTTCTTGAATTTTGAAGATCTTTTCTTGAATTTTCAATAAAAAAAAGTGAAGTGGCCCTAATGGGCTTCCGTAGGAGGGAGTAAACAAAAATAAATTATTTTTGTCTCATTTATTAATGCTTTTAAGTATATTTAACCATTAAACAACCGCTATCTTAATTTTTTTGTCGTTTGGTGTTTATTTTCTTTTTTCTCCATTTTTATCATCAAAAACATGCTTTGACAGCACTTTAGAATAATTAACAACATGCATTGACAGCACTTCAGAATCATTTCCATTGGAAATGATTCTGAAGTGCTGTCAAAACCATGTTTTTATTGAGAAATAAGACAAGATATAAAAGCGACAGCAGACGACAATTGTTGTGAGTAGCGATCTAAGGGTTAATGTATTTATAGGCCTCGGTCCGTTACTTCAACCTGTGAATTGGACCATCTCTATATGGCAGTTCAAACGAGTGGGCACAACATATACATGTATGTGTACGTCAATTCAGAAATAGAAATATTATATTTGTGTAGCCTCAATGATTCTGGTTAACCCTTACTTCGCTGAATTAAATGTTGTCGTCTGCTGGAAATGTTTTGTTTTCAATATTTCTCGAAAAAAATATGGTTTTGACAGCACATGAGAATCGTCTCCAGTGGAGACGATTCTCATGTGCTGTCAAAACCAGTTTTTTTGTTAAGAATTAAAGCAAAAATGAAAAACAGCAGACGGCAATTTCCGTCAATAGTGTAGGAAGGGTTAACACTTTTGTTAAAACAATGTTAGCCGATGATAAACAACGTTGACCTGTGATTCACAATATTGACCAGTGGTCAATAATTCTGGCCAGCTGTAAACAATGTTGACATTTTAATTGGGGACTAAAGACTGAACTAGATTAAAGGGTTGTCAAGTACACTATATACTATGTGGGAATATTGAATTTAACACAAAAAGTATTGATCAACGTGAATCGAAATGTCCATTTCAATGTATAGAACCTTTTATTGAATTTATAATTGATGTTTTCAGAGTTTCGTAACGGTCTATTGACAAATGTGTTGACCGAATGACATTCAAACTGTAACGGATAGCATATTCGGTACAATTGGCATATACAGCGAAACCTCTCTAAACTTAGAGAAGCTTCACTGTAAATCATGCATTTGAGCATTGTGAGTCATAGTTGTGTGCTGTGTGATCACGAACAGATATTATCACCTGATATAAATGACCAAGAAGCTCATCAAAAATAAGATCACGGGCGTTTTCTTGGTGTCCGGTTTAGAGAGGTTTCACTGTATGAACTTAACCCTTACACCGCTATCTTAATGTTTTGTCGTCTGCTGTTTATTTCCTATTTTTATCATCAAAAACATGCTTTGACAGCATTTCAGAATCATTTCCATTGGAAATGATTCTGAAGTGCTGTCAAACCATGTTTTTTTATTGAGAAATAAGGCAAGATATAAAACCAACAGCAGACGACAATTGTTGTATGTAAGTCTAAGGGTTAAAATAGCAGATAAAACTAGAAAATTACCGAAAGTCCCATTTTGTCGTCTGCTGATCATTTTTTATTTTCCCTTTCTATTGACAAAAACATAGGTTTTCAGCACTTTAGAATAATTTCCAATGATTCTAATCTGCTGCCAAACCATGTTTTTATCGAGAAAAAGACAAAATACAACACAACAGCAGACGACAATTGTTGTGTGTAGCGGTCTAAGGGTTAACATTGGTTGACAGATCAATAACACATTATTGATCCATATAAAATAAATATTGGAATTATATGTAAATAATTGGCTTGCAATTATGGTAATCAATGTTTGAATAACGTAATGTCAGTTTGATTCTAAAATTCAATGTTATTAGTCACTAATTAATGCTAAAGTCAAACTTGCATCAAGCGACCACCCAAGTGAGACACCAAAAATGGTCGCTTAGAACAATGGTCTCTTAACACAAAAAAAATGAAAATAAATAGAACTAGAAATGTGGCCTGTCGGCACACGAATGCCCCCTCTGGCAGCCAAAGAAAACGAGGCATATTTAAATTATAAGCCATTTACCCGAGTGTTAAGGTTTCGAACTCTCCAAGTCTGTGAGCTGGGCTTAGTGGGGGCGGGACGAATGGATTTGTCACAGGGCGGTAGAGGAGCATTGGAGCAATGCGTGTGTGAAATGTGAAGCATATCCGAACAAGGAAACAGAAATTACAAGTCATTTACCCGAGCGTTAAGGTTTTGGGACGGACGTACGGACATACGTACGGACATAGTGACGCCGGTAACACTATATGCCCCCCACACCAATTGGTGGCAGGGGCATAATAAATAAAAGTATATCGGTACATGTTGTTGATATTTTCTTCCTAACGGTAACAGTACAATGAACCAGTGTTTAAATTAAATTTAATTATGTTGTATGCATTTTAACCCTTTCACCCCTAAGTAACTGGAATGGATTTTGATATGTTAATTTTCCGACCAAGCCAATCATCATACAATAATTTTCAGACCAGTCCATTTATGATAAGGGGTGTTTTTGTTCTCAAAAATATGAAAATTACTTGCAAAAAGTGTAGATTCTAATGAGACGGCTCATCATGAGCCAGCTGATCTGGATCTACATTTTTTGCTAATACCACTATATAGGCCTGTGGTATTGAAACGGTTAACCCTTAACCCTTCTTACGCTGTTGACGGAAATTGCCGTCGACTGTTTTTCATTTTTGCTTTAATTCTTAACACGGTATTGTCAATGTCCGACTCAATTCTACCTTGATTGTGTATTTTCAGAGAAACAAAAGACCTACAGCAACTGCTTGGACTCATAAAGACACCGGCCAATAAACAGCAGGTGAGTCTTGAGAGGGTCAACCAACATATGTGGCTGTAACTGGAGAAATGGGTCTTATGGGCTTTGCAACCTGTGTAGATCCAGATCAGACTGTGCATCCGCACAGTCTGATCAGGATCTGCACTGTTTGTTATTCCATCATTGAAACGTGTGTCATGCTTCTTGCAAGCAATATAGATCATTATCAGGCTGCATTAGTTTGCTGCTATTTCATCAGAAGCTACACTGGTCACAAATCCCATAACCCCATTTTCTCCAGTCACAGCCACATATGTCCAAAATGGTGTTGGTACATATAACATTGGGTTTGTGAAGGAAAACATTTTCTTATTTCTCTACATTTTCTGATCCCACATTTAATAGTCTCAGCGACAAGTGACAAATGTCGCAAAGTAATTATAACAAAAATAAATAAATCCATTCGTTAAAAATCTCTGAAAATTAGTCGCAAGTACATTTGTCCTGATCATAAACGAATATAATCTTGTCAATAAAAATACCAAGCTGGTGTTAAAAGTTCATGATTATTATTATTTATTTTTGTTTAGCTTATATTTAAGGGTGGGAATTGGCTCGCAGACCTTCCATACCCAGTCATAAAAGTCGAATTTTGAAGTGTTGTATGTGATATATGTTGGTGCAAGGCGGACAGAGGTGTATAATTGTGTGCCGAAATGGGACACTGCTTAGTTCATAACCGATGATGTTGCATGATAATGTAATATTTGAAAAATAATAAAACCCCTTTGGCAATCTTCTGTGGATCTACCTTGAGTATTTGTCAGGTATGACCATGTACCATTTGCTTAACCGATTACATGCTGAAGATACAAAATAATTTCTTTATTTCTCATCGGAAGTATATGTGATGACCACCATTTGAACCGTCTCGTTGAGACGGTTCAAATGAGTGGTCACAACATATACTTCGATTTTGAAATAAGAAAAATGGAAAAGAAAATATTTGTATGCACATAAAAGCGTATTACAAATGCAATGGGTTAAAATAAAAAACCGTTTGGCAAACTATTGTGGACCCACCAGATATATGGCACGTACGACCATATACATGGTTGGTTATATACAATCTTTGGCAATCAACATAGCAGATAACAATACGGAAGTAGATTTACATACCATTCCTTTGGCTGGATTCGTTGATTTTGTTTACTGATGTTCGGTAGTTTATATTCATTAAGGGGGTAAAGGTTGGTCTCCTTACTACGACAAAGAATGTCGAGTGCATGTTGTGTATGTAACATTAGCTATACAGTGGAACCTCTCTAAACCGGACGCCAATACAACTCGATCCTGTTATCTTATTTTGATGAGTTTCTTGGCCATTTATCGCATGTGATAATGTCTATTCGTAATCTCATAGCACACAACTATGGCTCAGAATGATCAAATGCCCGATCTACAGTGAAACCTGTCTAAGCCGGACACCCTGGGGACCTCCCAGGGTGTCCGGTTTAGAGAGGTTTCACTGTATTATAAATGTGCATAAATAAGCCATTTCATGCTGAATAAACAATATTAGGTATGAGCCACGTGAAATAATTTTTGATATTTTGTTTATTTTTATTCATAATATATGTTGTGAAGACTCATTTGAACCGTCTCAGCGAAATGAGGGGTAACACATAATGTTTGTGCATGTTTAAGAGATGGTAACCCTTACAATTTCATTTTGTTGTTTCCGGTGTATTTTCCATTTTATCAACAAAAAGATGCTTCGATAACACATTATAGGTAGAATTTTGTCATTTGCTGTTTATTTTCCATTTTTATTAATAAAACAAAAACATGCTTTGTCAACATTATAGGATTGTATTTTGCCATTTGCTGTTGATTTTCCATTTTTATCCACAAAAACATGCTTTGCCGACACATTATTGGCATTTTGTGTATTATTCTATTCATGCTAGGGAAAATCCAGGTAAATTATTGACTGATCTGATTATGTTGACCATTGGCCACATGGTCACTTATGTCCACCATCTGCTGTGAGATCATCATGCACAAAACTAATTAGTGGACGCTGTGCAGGGGATGGCAATTCCACTCATCCGCTCGTCCTGCATGCATTGTCACTCGTCAGGACGAGTGGAATTTTCATGCCCTGCACAGCAAATGGTTTACTGCGTCTGGACGCAGTAAACCATTTGCTGTGCAGGGCATGAAAATTCCACTCTTCCGCTCGTCCTGATGAGTGGCAATGCATGCAGGACGAGCAGAAATTTTCTAATGTAAATTTCTTATTTTTGCCATATCTGTCAAAGTAAGGACGAGTGAAATTCTGAGTTTTCTAATGTAAATTTCTTATTTTTGCCATCTCCGTCAAAGTAAGGAAGAGTGAAATTCTGAGTTTTCTAATGTAAATTTCTTATTTTTTCCATATCTGTCAAAGTAAGGAAGAGTGAAATTCTGAGTTTTCTAATGTAAATTTCTTATTTTTGCCATATCTGTCAAAGTAAGGACGAGTGAAATTCTGAGTTTTCTAATGTAAATTTCTTATTTTTGCCATATCCGTCAAAGTAAGGAAGAGTGAAATTCTGAGTTTTCTAATGTAAATTTCTTATTTTTGCCATCTCTAAAAATTTTAAATGTTCGTGCTCTGCTGTGGCCTAGTGGATAAGGGGAATTTCGCTCGCAACTAGGAGGCTAAAGGCTTGAACCTCTGCTCGGGCTGATATAGCTTGTTGGTGAGCTGCCAGCTACCGGTAATATTAAATCAAATCGTCAAATCAAAATTTTATTCTGGCATCTAACATAACATATGTTTTTACCATACATGCACCTGTAAATAATACGTAGTGAGACATGAAAGTTAATCCTGTAAACCTTTTCAAGGAACTATTAATATGCGTTGTGAAACCGCTACAGTTATCGAAAGGTCGAAATTATATGTACACTAGTAGTCAAGGTTTGTTTTGTAGTTAATTGGGATTTTCCCCCCTATGCAGCAGGTTAAAACGGGATCGAACCCGTTTGACGCAATTCTAATGAAATTCCAAGACATATTCATGATATGTACAGGGAGGAATAAAAGAAAATATAATTAATTGTTGTCTGATATTTTTGAACTAGGTATTTATTGACCACAAGTTTCCCAGCATGCAATTAATTAAATAAATGGTACCGATTGCAAACCTCATAGCTCCAGATAAGCTGCATATTTGCTTAAATACCCAATTAAAATTGCCAAAAACCCAATTGAAATCAGAAGTAGCGAGTATCAAAAAGCAATAAAATCTTTGTGGTACCTTTATCATGCTGCAGAAAACAATAAACAGACCACAAGTATAGCATATTTTTCTTATTTTCCATGAAAATACATCTTGGTATTTCATTAGAATTGTCTCCAAGGAGACAATTCTAATGAAATGCCAAAACATGTTTTCATTTTGTTTTCATTGCTGTCTGTTGATGTGTAAACAGTAGTGTGTATTTATTTTACCCAATTAAAATTTCAAGATACCCAATTGCTCACAAATGATGGAGTGACAATACTCAATTACTATTTCCTTATCTGAATCTGAAATCTGATCTGGAGCTACACTGTGTGTTGTTCAGTAGAAACAATATTCTTGATGCTTCTTACCGTAATTTCTATCCACACAAGTTGTTTTTGTTTCCTGTAACCTTCCTACGCTGTTGACGGAAATGGCCGTCTGCTGTTTTTCATTTTTGCTTTAATTCTTAACAAAAAACTGGTTTTGACAGCACATAAGAATCGTCTCCACTGGAGACGATTCTCATGTGCTGTCAAAACCAGGTTTTTGTCGAGAAATATTGAAAATAAAACATTTCCAGCAGACAACAACATTTAATTCAGCGTAGTAAGGGTTAATGTTGGCGTTAAATTAATACCGAGCCAATTCCGTCTCCCAGGAAATTAACCCATACAATGCTGAATAAAATGTTGTCGTCTGCTGATTATTTTTTATTTTCCATGTCGTCTGCTGATTATTTTTTATTTTATGTGGCTAAAAATCGTTTTATGTGGCTAATATTTAACATGTGATAAGCCACATAAGTATAGTAATGTAAGAACGTCCGTCCGTCCATCCGTCCATCCGTCCGTCACACTTTTCGGTTAACCACTTTGTCACAGTTTCTCAAATATGCTGCAGGTGGCATCCGCATTCGACAGACGCATTTCTTGTTTATTTTCCATTTCGTCTGCTGATTATTTTTTATTTTCCATTTCTATCAACAAAAACATAGTTTGTCCGCACTTTAGAATTCTAATTTTTACGCCTGATATAAAATGTATAATAATGCAAATCAATATGTGCGGTAATGGTAAATGAATGTTTATTTTGCCAGAAAATGTCTCAGATGATGTCTTTGATGTCTGCACAAAGTTGTGTTACCTGCACAAAGTTGTGCACCGGTTAGTCTAAGCCCTGTAGACAACACCAGACGTGTGGGAAATATTAAACAATTTGGGACCACAAGCGTTGTCAGTTTACCTACATGGCTTAAGTCGCCATTGATCAATATTAAACTCCCCCATTCATTTTGAATGCATACGTATGCATGTAAACATTGGATTGGGTAGAAAAATGAGTGCATGTGTTTTGTAAACTGAATACACCACACCTGATTTATGTAAATGAAGTAGAATTTATGCAAATTGGTCAGTTCAGTCTAGCCCGTGATCCAATCGGTATTTACTTGTTGTATGTAAACAATTATTGAAATTACATTCATTGAGCATAGGCTGCATATGCTAAATAAATGTAAATCCATCAATCGATATTTCAAGACGATCCTAAATTTGCACTTACAAACATTTTAGTCGTAATAAGTTTAGTGAAATGGCGGCCCCCAGGTCGGCAATGTTGTAAGGTAATTAAAGTATGAATCCAAAGTAGATCAAACATACTTTTAAGACCTTTATGAATATATTTTGATAAGCTAAATGTTGGCCATCAAATGACAAAAACCATTTAGTTTCAATCAGTGATAGAGTGGCCACCTCTCTACAACAACACCCTCTCTATAACAGCCACTATGTTATATCCTAAACTGCTGAGCACGAAAACTGTCTTCTGCTGTTGCTTTGCCTTCTTTCTCAATAAAAACATGTTTTGACAGGAAATGATTCAATCATTTCCATAGGAAATGATTCTAAAATGTTGCCAAAGCATGTTTTTGATGAGAATTATCGAAGAAAACAAATAAACAGCGGACGACAAAATTTAATTCAGCATTAAACTCCCTACAACAGCCACCTCTCTACAACAGCCAGTTTTGCATCTTCCCATGGGTGGCTGTTGTAGAGAGGTGGCTGTTGTAGACAGGTTGCACTGTATTTACTTTGTTGTATGTATTTTTCCTAATTACAAAATGGCAGTAATCAACTGCAAATGCTTACACAATAAATCTTAACCCTTTCACCCGTAAGTAACTGGAATGGAGTTTGATATGTTAAGTTTGCAACCAATCCAACTATCACAAAATGGTTTTCAGACTAGTCCATTTATGAAAAGGGGGTATTTTTTGTTCTCAAAAATATGAGAATTACTAAAAAATAGTGCAGATCCTGATGAGACGGCTCGTTACTAGCCGGCTAATCTGGATCTGCACTGTTTGCATAAACCGCTATAGCGGGTTCAAAGGGTTCAAAGGGTTAAATATGCATCCTTCATTTCCTTTTTGACAATTTTTATAAAGTACAATGGTTTTTTTTAAATATTTTTCTTTTGCTGCTTTTAAGTCTACTTTTTCAATCAGATCATGATCTTACCAATCATCAAAAACATTATTTAGGGAAAACATCTCAGCTGGTCCAAATAGTAGACTCTAGTTCCGTATTATTCAAGATTATTCCGTGCTAATTAACCCATTTCAGCCTAAGGATACTATGATTTTTGTTGAAAAAATCTCATTACTTTGTTCATTCATCGATAAAGGTATATGTTGTTACCACTCATTTGAACCGTCTCGTTGAGACGGTTCAAATGAGTGGTAACAACATATACTTTCGAAAGGATATAAAGAAAATAGGGATATTTTTCTCTCAAATGGTTCATACTACTAAAAGTGTATCCCGTCTGTAGTGGGTTAAAGTGTATGTAAGCCTACAAGTATGTCTGGTTCGAGTTTATCCATATTTCACCTCCAAAAATATGTAATGCGTTAGAAAATTGACCCAATTTTTTATTTGTCAAAGCTAGTGCAACTATCAGCCGGCTCGTCTGGATCTACTGCATGCTGCGACCATATAATACCTATATGTGTTGAAAGGGTTGAATCCATCAGTCATTTTTGGCTGTGACTGGAGAAATAAGGCTTATCGGTTTTGTGACCAGTGTAGCTCATGATCAGTAAGCGCACTCATGTAGCCTGATAACCATCTACGTTGCTTGTTAGACGGGTGTTTCATTGATGGGATGGTGAACAGTGCAGATCCTGATCAGACTGTGAGGATGCACAGGCTGATCTGGATCTACACTGGTCGCAAAATACATAAGCCCCATGTCTCCAGTCACAGCCACATTTGCATTTGTCGAAGGCTTCTGAATTGAATTGAAGTCTACGTGAAAACATTTTATTGCATAAAATTTACTTGTAATAACATCGCATGTTAACAATACTAGTTCGCCAGTCTAATCTATGCGTCCTATTGGGAGCATGCAAAGGGTTCACAATTTCCCTGGTTTGGCCCTCATGTGCAAGATTTGGCTTTCTTGTCACTTGAGAGTTAAATCCGGTTATACCCATTATAAGAGTAGTAAGATTAGTACTAAACGAGTAGTAAGATTAGTACTAATCCCCTATTACTTTTAGGGAGTGGGGCTAAGTGACTCTGGTGTGGTGAGGCCCTGACACTAGATCAGGTTATTCCAATTACAGGGCTGAAAATATATGTTTATGTAACTGATCAGTTCTGATTTTGTGATCCCCCCACCCCCCCCCCCCCCCCCGCCCGCCCCCGCCCACCATCCGTACAGGTGCAAATGCCCTTAGTTGTTGACAGGCCGTTAAACACCTATTAGATAAATAAGTATCACGCATTATGTATAATATCACGTTTCAAAGAGATGATAAGGTCATGTGCGGTATACCGGATAAAATCTGCTCAATTTGCATTCACAACCCGCCATACCAAGCCCGCTTAATCTGGGTTTAGTTTTAACCGAGACGAAGCTTGTTTTTCAAAACAAGTACCCGTGGTACATTGAATATGTTGACTGTGACTGGAGAAATATAGCTTATTGGTTTTGCAACCAGTGTAGATCTAGATCAGACTGTGCATCCGCACAGTCTGATCAGGATCTGCACTGTTCGCAATTCCATCGATAAAACACCCGTCAGGCTTCCAACAAGGAATGTAGATCGTTATCAGGCTACAGGAGTGTGATGATCACAAGCTCAGTTTGGTCACAAATCCGGTAAGCCCCATTTGTCAGTCCTAGCCACATATAAGTACCAGTGACAAGACTTTACCACAGTCAGTTTACATACCGATATTCATATCGTCTGGTTATGCAATAAGGGGGGTCATACACTTATCTATCGATATTATATTTAATACTTTCTTTTTGAAATATCTGATTTTGAAGTCATTGAAATTATTCAGAACGAAACTGCAGTTTGATTAAACTGCACTTCCTATAGACATTATTATAATTTTCTCCTTGAAATTTCTGGTTTTGAAAGCTTTGAATTTATTTAAAACGAAACGGTACTTCGATAAAATCGACGCTTTCTATTCTATAGTATAAAAGTATAAAGGATTTATTCATCTCTGATGTTGGGTGTCCTGCGACCTTTGAACTGGGAAAGTATTCCAAAACTTACAAGTGCGGTGCCTCGGGTAATGATTTTTCCAATAAACTGAATGGAGTTGCAGTTTTGCCAATTCATTGTCAGCCATTATTAAAAAATAATACCATTTCCTGCGTTCATAAACGCACACATTTTGACAAAAACACCCATTTCCTGTCTGGCATATTTACTGTTCTGTGTTTTAAACGATAAAATTTATATGGAATAATGTTCTGCATACAAAAACTGAATAGAGTTATTCAAAAATATTTTAACTTGATACAATGCAAATAAAATACATGTACAAACGTGTAGCATAATTAAATTTTTTATTTTTTTATATCTTTTTTTCTTATTTATCAATGAACGTATAGTGTATGTCAGTATTGTGATCTTTCGTTTGAATTGACTGTCTCAATTTGAGAGTTCCAATGGTGATGATGACATTAACTTCCGATTAGAAATAACGAAAATATCAATGATTTTACGTCACTCACCGGTGTATCGTCATAACTCATATGTTAACACTTTAAAGATTTTTAATAATTTGAAAAATACTAACAAACACTGTAGATCCAGATGAGATGGCTCGTTACGAGCCATCTCATCTGGATCTACAGTGTTTGCAAATGTTAACTATAGCTGTAGTGTTGAACGGGTTACCGTAATTATTCTAATAAACGGGCTATGCAATTTTCGGAATTAGTTTTGTATTATAATTACATAAAAATACAGAAATTTGAATTTTGACATGAATTAACTATGTGAAATTAAAGAATTTGACTGAAAGTATAGGAGGGACACTATTAATAGAGAGAGGACTATTAGAATAAATATGATAATAAAAGATATTTCTATTGCAGTTGCCATCGATCTACCATGAAGCAGACGTCACCAGTAAATCTATCCAGTGGCCGGCTCCCCAGCCCAGGTCCGGTTCCCAGCAGACGTTGTCCTCGGAGGCCAATGCCTTACAACAGTTCAGGTAGGTCACCGGTCGGTGGAGGCCCACGCCTTACAACAGTTTAGGTAGGTCACCGGTCGGTGGTGGCCCACGCCTTACAACACTGTGAATGGCAATTTTCTGCAATAAAGCCATTTAATGAAAGCATTTGTATTGTCACGCTTGTTTGTAATCATTGTAAAATAAATAAAGTTTAATTAAAAAAAAACAACAAAAAAAAACAGTTACTTTGACGTTGCAATCAAAGCCCCAAGACATTTATTTGCAGTATAACAGAACGTGTTATTACACTACTAAAACCCATTTTATGCAAAAATAAAACTGTTTTCAGTACGAAGTACCATGCGGAGCGTAACTTCAGTCGGCACGGCCACCACGCGCGATTCCTCGAGGTTTTCTCGGCCCTCGTGAAGCAGCGGCTGTGTAATGGGGACTGGATGGACTGGGCACCCCCCGAAAACATCCTCCGCGTGTTGATGTGTCTCCGTATACTGATGCGTGACTCCGCCTACCAGAAACACTTCTTCGACCTTGGCGGCGTAAAACTGCTCTCTGAGGTAGGGAACTCTTATTTACTTGAAGTATTGACGACTGAGGAAAGTGCTTTGACTAATTATATAGAAAACACGTCTATAGGGCACAAGTGACGAAAAATGCTATATTAGTATGATAGTCACATATTGTTCAGCAGAATCATTGACCTTGGTGAGGTGATAATGATTCATAACTTCACCTACCAGAAACACTTCTTTGACCTTGGCGGTGTTAACCCTTCCTACGCTGTTGACGAAAATTGCCGTCTGCTGTTTTTCATTTTTGCTTTAATTCTTAACAAAAAACTGGTTTTGACAGCACATGAGAATCGTCTCCACTGGAGACGATTCTCATGTGCTGTCAAAACCAGGTTTTTGTCGAGAAACATTGAAAATAAAACATTTCCAGCAGACGACAACATTTAATTCAGCGTAGTAAGGGTTAAACTTCTCTCCAAGTTAGGGAACGTTGTATAGTCTATCAGGGCTCCAGATAAGGAATTAGTAATTGAGTATTGTCACTCCATCATTTCTGAAGCAATTGGGTATTTCAAAATTTTAATTGTGTAAAATAGAATCACACTACTGTTTACACATCAACAGACAGCACTTATTGAATAGTTTGCTTCTAAATGAAAACACCAAGTTGACAATTCTAATGAAATAACAAGATGTGGTTTCATAGAAAAATAAGAAAATATGCTATATTTGTGGTCTGTTTATTGTTTTCTGTAGCATGATAAAGATACCACAAATTTTTCATTGCTTTTTAATACTCACTACTTCTGATTTCAATTGGGTTTTTGTCAATTTTAATTGGGTATTTACGCAAATATGCACCTTATCTGGAACTCTGGTCTATTATCCGTTACTCAAAGTCCTGTGGACTAAGGAAAATACTTTGATTTAATGAAAATTTTAGTTAATGAGTTTTACAGAAAATCATGGACTTGTAAAAGTTGATAAATTTGATAAATTACCCAATAATATAATCAATGGCTCATGTGTATTTGCAGCATTTTGAGAAGGCGACGAGCAGCTACCTCACCTACGGAGACGGGCCGTGCGTCGTGGACATTCTCAAGGAAATGACAAGTACGTGCCAGTTAGCCTTTTTAATGTCAAAGTCATAGATCAAGGTCATAAATCAAGGTCATACATCAAGGTAAAACATCAAGGTCATAGATCAAGGTCATACATGAAGGTGACACATCATTGTCAGACATCAAGGTCATAAATCAAGGTCATACATCAAGGTAAAACATCAAGGTCATACATGAAGGTTATACATCATTGTCAGACATCAAGGTCAGACATCAAGGTCATCAAGGCCAAATGAAGATGGAAATATATTTGTCGCTATTCAGCTTTGAGTAATGCTTTATAAATGTTCTAAACTTAATACGCCAAAAACCTTTCCACGGGTTTCACAGTAATTTATCTTTAATAATAATGTGTGTTCATGATTGTAAAACACAGAAACATGTTGTGGTGTCTTCATATACCTGGATTACAGTGGACACTTTATACCTCCATAGTGTCGGGTTTAGAGAAATTATTTTACAGTAGATTGCAAGATCAGTGGATGTTTCGCATGTGTCGCTATGGTAATAAAAAATGCTGAACAGCTGTCAGGCATTAGTTTGTAGTAACTATGGTAACTGCTCTAATTTTCTGATTGATCTGCTATTTTAAATGTTCCTTTAATTATTTTCAGACATATTCCAGAAGCTGTCATCTGTGATTGGTCAGCAGGAATGGCTGATAGCGTGTGGTGCCCATAAGGTAAATTTACCACATTAGTTCTCATGTAATTGTAAATTGTTGTTGCTGGTGTGACAACTACCGCAATTACCCTAAATATTCGGACACCAAAACCAATTGTTCTAAGTGTCGTAAACATTTAAGTTGATTATGTTGTCCAATGAGGCCTCCGAAGCATTCTGTGAAAATGGCAAATAGTGCAGACCCTGATCAGACTGCTCCTTCAGGAGCAGGCTGGTCTGGGTCTACACTGTTTGCTCACATATTGGTGTCCGAATATTTAGGGTAATTACGGTAGTTTCCAAATTTTAACCCTTAGACCGCTATCTTATCTATTTATTTATCTATCTATTTTTCATTTTTATCATCAAAAACATGATTTGACAGCACTTTAGAATAATTTTCAACATGCTTTGACAGCACTTCAGAATCATTTCCATTGGAAATGATTCTGAAGTGCTGTCAAACTATGTTTTTATTGAGAAATAAGGCAAGATATACAATTGTTGTGTGTAGTGGTCTAAGTGGAGCTCTGTGTGTCATTGACAGAACTAGGCTAAACAAAAATTTAACAGAGTAATAAATAATAATCAAATTAACTGAAATACAGTACAACCTCTACAACAGCCACCCATGGGAAGATGCAAAATTGGCTGTTATAGAGAGGTGGCTGTTGTAGCGAGGTTAATGCTGAATTAAATTTTATCGTCCGATGTTTATTTATTTTTTTCAATAATTCTAAATAAAAACATGTTTTGACAGCATTTTAGAATCATTTCCAATGGAAATGATTCTAAAATGCTGTCAAAACATGTTTTTATTGAGAAAGAATGCAAAATCAACAGCAGACGACAATTTTCATGCTCAGCAGTCTAAGGATTAGATATAGAGGAAATCATCCATTTGGGATATAAAATAGCGGCTGTTACAGAGAGGGTGTTGTTGTAGAGAGGTGGCCGTTCGGGGAGGTTCGACTGTACAATCAAATTACCACTGTGAAATTGTACACGAAATTTAAAAAAAATACATGCATAGAATGGCATAGTTCCTCTGTATTGAGTTTCAGTTACAATCTTTAGTCTTCGACCATAATTAACCACTACTCGAATTTCAATGTAATTAACCCTGTTTAAGTGTCAGATTACACTTCTGGTGGGGTTCATTGTACCTGCGTCACGATTACCAATAGATCCACAGTCGGAATGTAAATATAGAATGCGATGTGTAAATATAGCGTGCACACAATGGCAAGTTTCTGGGCTTTCTTATGTAATCAGATGGAGCTGTATGTTCTGTTTGTCCCAGGGTGAACACGTGAATGCCACTTACCTATGCAAAGGACGTAATTTATACTTAGTGAACTTCTTTGTCGTAAGAAATATTCCAGTTTCATTTTCCTGTACAGTTTAATATTTTTTTTTTTTAAACAATATTTTGTAATTATTTTTGTTTAAACAATATTTTATTTCATTTCATCATGTAGATGAACATGCATACATACATAACATGATGGTAGGATACATAAACAGGATTAGAGAACATGCTTTATAAAAGCTTATATGAATTCTTCTCCATAGAGAATTGTATGATATAACTCGGTCTGTTGTTGGGAGTCTAACCCATGGAAGTCTATGACTAGAAGTCTTTTTGTTGAAAAAAAAATCTGATTATTTTGTTTATTCCTCCATAAAAGTATATGTTGTTACAACTCATCGAGACGGTTCAAATGAGTGGTAACAACATATATGTTCGTGAAGAAATAAAAAAAATAGCAAAGCTTTTTTTTTTTAATTTTAATACTTTCTATCTAGCATATATGTTCAGTTTCTCCCAGTGTGTAAATGTCATTGATAATGCAGGGTAGTTGAACAAAGACGTAATATGCGACAAGCCGTGTGATTTTGTACCTAAGAAGATGTGAGATTTTTTCATGAAAGATATTTACCGAAACTGATATATTTTGTATAAGTTGACGAAATAGAATTCCGCATTTGCTATGAAAATTTCATAAAATTTCGACTTCATTGAAACAAAATATTGTAAATTTTGTAGCTAAACCATATTTCATGAAAAATCACACATCACCTAAGGTACAACATCACATGGCTTGTCTCGTATATACTCGGTGAACTTCTAATGTCTGTGTCTAGAAATATTCTGGTTTTGTTTTCTCGTGTGATGATATAGTTGATATAGTCCGTTGATATAGCCACATTACTCACTAATTCATCATTAGATTTAATACTTAATTCGTTACTGAATTTCTTATTAAAATTTTGTCTTGATTGATGGATAAGTGAAAAGGGGTAAACCAGGTTGCTATATTTATCCATCTGTCCGTCTGATCGTCCGTCCTAGGGCACCAAAAAATACTTACATTTCCATCCCACTGGTCTGTCAGATGAGACTTTAAACTGTGGTCTCGTCTCTATATGACCTTAGCTGTTGCTGGGACGTTAAACCCATTCACTTTTTCTTGTACTCTCTATTGTAACGAGGCAAGCCAAAAAATAAAATAACACGTGTCATAGATTTTATTATAGGAATGAATGGCATTTTTGTTGAATTTATCGGGGTATAAACTTGGAAAAGTCGCGGGAATACTGGACGAAGGCCGAAGGCCTTCGTCCAGTATTCCCGCGACTTTTCCAAGTTTATATCCCCGATAAATTCAACAAAAAGGCCATTCATTCCTTATAATTCCAGCATTTGAAATATAATTCATCATTTGAAATAAATTCATCAAGAACATGTGTTTATTTTCGTTTTCTTAAGAATTATTTTAACTGCGCCTCACGGTTACGGAAAGTAGTTCGGCGTGGGAGTTTACTGGGATATAAATTTTGGACAGAGACTTGCTACGGGCCAATCAAATGTTAGGGAATTGTGTAAATATTTTTGTGCTGGAATTATATAGTTGTAATTTTCTGGTATCTGTGACAAACCAGGATTTCTTGTGGGCCATTAAACCTGGAGATAAGCAGTAAATCACCGCATTGATCGAGTGTGAACTGAAAATTGTGATAACACACGACAATTAGTTCTAGCAAAACAATTACCATTAATTATGTATTTGTGAGCATGTGTTAATTTCCGTACAAAATTGATTTTGTTCTCACATCTCAGGGAATGGTATTGTGACAGGTGACCTACTTTTACGAAATAAATTTTCACAGGTGTACGGTTCTATATTTGGTAAAAAAATATTGTTTTTTATCGTGTCGCCCCTATTGAAAGGCCCAGTCATATTTGATTTTAGCGCTTTATTGAGCAAGAAGTACTTCCCTACTCCTGCCCTTTTTGCCAGACAACAGGCTTGCACTTGGTACAGCGGAACCTCTCTAAACCGGACACCCTGGGGACCTCCCAGGGTGTCCTGTTTAGAGAGGTTCCACTGTAATTAAGCGCTACATGAACAGTTTAGGTCATTTTCAATCATTAAAAGATATGACAGTGATAGAAAGGACAGTGAGACCCACATAAATTAAACACAATGGGGTCGCCAGGGTGTCAGAGGGGTTCTACTGTACCATTTATTTAACTAGCTGGCGGCTCACCACCAGGCCATATCGGTCCGAGCAGAGGCTCGAACCTTCGACCTCCCATTGCAAGGTGAATCCCTTATCCACTACACCATGGCAACTGGGTTTTATTGGCTACTTTCAGAAAATCAAAACTCAAACAGAAAATTCAAATGATTTACCAAAATTCTCACATACAGTGGAACCTCTCTAAACTGGACACCAAGAAAACATGTGATATTATTTTTGATGAGTTTCTTGGTCATTTATATCAGGTGATAATGTCTGTTTGTGATCGCTTAGCACACAACTATGATTCATAATGTTAACATGCCTGATTTACAGTGAAACCTTGCTAAACCGGACACCCTGGGGACCTCCCAGGGTGTCCGGTTTAGAGAGGTTTCGCTGTATACATACAATACAGTCAATCACACAAAAGAATGTAAACCATTAATTTTAGATTAGGTACATGATTATTTTGTAAGTTAAACTTTTTAAACCAGTGTATAGTTAAACTTTTGGACACACCGGCTGTTTCTGGTTGCAGCAAGATTTAGATAGAGGATTTCCAGTCTGGTTGTATAAATCTATGGAAAATGTGATTATTGATCGTACTGATATGGTCTTAAATCCTTGCACTGGACATTTAATTGGTCATATAATCGCTATGTCAGCCAATTTATATACCCGCAATAACTATGTGATAATTGAGTCGCCAATCAATACACTTGTCCAATGAAATGCATTTTCGATGTACCCTGTGTATTTTCTATTGTAATATCGTTGCCGGACGGGTTTCATGATCGATGGTCGGTCAGTAGGAAAGTTACAATTGGGTAATATAGATGGTGTTCCAAGCAGGTTAACCAATATATGAGACACGCCATGTGATTTTGTACCTTCGTACATCTGTGTAATTTCACTAAATACGTTTATAGAATTTACAATATTTTTCATAATTTAAGTAAAAAGTTGACAAAATGTTCAGAGTACATGCATGCGGAATATGAACATTTTGTCAACTTTTATATATTTCTCATAAAAAACATGCTTTAACAACACCATTTGAAATGATTCTAATGTGTTGTCAAACGGTGATTTTATTTTCCATTTTTCTCATTAAAAGTATGCTATGACAACACTTTAGAATCATTTCCATTGGAAATGATTCTAAAGTGTTGTCAAACTATGTTTTTATTTTCCATTTCTTTTGACTAACGCATGCTTTGACGAGACTTTAGAATCATTTGCAATGGAAATGGTTTTCAAATGTTTCCCACATTCTAAGGGTGAAAAGAATTGTGTTGTTTATATTAATGTCTCAACAGATCATTTTAAGTCAGCAAGAAAATGAGACTTTCTCATGTTTTTTTCTCTCCGACAGTCAAATAGCTTCAACCCAAAGCATTACCAGAATGCAATCGTTGCACAAACAGAAATGGTAAAAAAATCAGTAAAAAAAATTAAGTTTGAAAAGCGATTTTATTTGAATATTCACGTAAATTTCACAATATATTTTTTCCCTACCTACCTATTCCAATTAATCTTCAATTTGGATTTCACGAGCTAAACACACTAGCATTTAATTAGTTAGTTTTGTTACCGATCCTGTCATTGATTGGGCATCTGTTTGTGTTTTGCTGATGACGTAAACAAATATATCGACATTGTTGATGTGAATGTCTAGTAAAGAAAAAAATGTGTACGTGCCCATTTTCATTGAGCCCAAATGTAAATAATGACACAGGGCTCCAGATAAGGAATTAGTCATTGGGTATTGTCACTCCATCATGTCTTAAGCAATTGGGTATTTCAAAATTTTAATTGGGTAAAATAAAATCACACTGCTGTTTACATATCAGCAGACAGCAATTATTGAACAGTTTGCTGCTAAATGAAAACATGTCTTGGCATTTCATTAGAATTGTCTCCTTGGAGACAATTCTAATGAAATACCAAGATTTGTTTTCATGGGAAAATAAGAAAAATATGCTATATTTGTGGTTGGTTTATTGTTTTCTGCAGCATGATAAAGGTACCACAATTTTTTTATTGCCTTTTGATACTCACCACTTCTGATTTCAATTGGGTTTTTGGCAATTTTAATTGGGTATTTACGCAAATACGCAGCTTATCTGGAGCAATGATGACATTTTCATTTCCAATCCTGTCATTGATAGGTGTCATCATTTTGAGTGGAAATAAAATTCTATGTTCCCTAATGGCGTAAACAAATAAAATCGGCTTCGATTATTTGATTACGCTTCCTGATATATGGACTTTATGTCACATGTTGGTGCAGTGTTATTGACAAACATGGATTCGGATAATCAATAAATTTATAATTGTGACTGACTGGAGCAATGGGGCTTATGATCTTTGAGGCCAGTGTAGACCAGATCGGCCTTCACATATGAACTAACACAATAGGGATCAGTGTAGGCCATGATCAGACTGCACAGATGTGATGTGCAGTCTGATCAGGGGCTACACTGGTCGATAGCCCAATAAGCCCCTTTTCTTTTGTCATCAAGGGGGGTTGTGGTTTAATGGTAGAGCATTGGACTTCAAAACGTAAGGTTGTGGATTCAATCCTCACCCCATTATAAAAGTAATACGATTAGTAATAATCCTATTACTTTTGGGGAGTGGGGCTAATTGACTGTGGTTTCAGGGCTGAACATATATTTTTACTGTAAATGTACAGTTCTGATTTTTGGATTTACCATTTCACTTTGTCAACGTCAATGCATGATCATTGAGAATACAGATGGTTAAAAACATCAAATAATTAAGGATCGCCTGACAGCCTTAAACTATTGGGACTTTAAACCATTTCACTTTCGTCAACAGTTTGATTGAGAATATAGACGGTTAACAACATCAAATATTGAAGGATCGCCTGACAGCCTTAAACTACTGGGATCAGCAACATTCCATATTGATTTCTGCCTACCCGGTTAATGATAGCTCCGACACTACTCGTAACCTTTAGAAGGCTGGAACCAAAAATCGTCGTCTGCTGTTGTTTCTTATTTTGTATTTTCTCTAAATAAAAACATTATTTGGCAGCATTTTAGAATCATTTCCATTGGAAATGATTCTAAAGTGCTGTCAAAGCATGTTTTTCGGAAAACAAAATGGAAATAAAAAATAAACAGCAGACGACAAATTTGAATTCAGCATTGTAAGGGTTAAATTAACATTGTTTACCATTTCAACACTACAGATCTCGTAATGGTGGCAAACAGTGTAGATCCATACGAGTTGGATCATTTCAACAATGACAATATAGACGGTTAACAACATCAAATATTGAAGGATCGCCTGTCAGCCAGAAACTGCTGGGATCAGCAACATGCCATATTGATTTCTGCCTACCCGGTTAATGATAGCTCCGACACTACTTGTAACCCTTAGAAGGCGGGAACCGAAAATTGTCGTCTGCTGTTGTTTCTTATTTTGTATTTTCTCTAAATAAAAACATGATTTGGCAGCATTTTAGAATCATTTCCATTGGAAATGATTCTAAAGTGCTGTCGAAGCATGTTTTTCGGAAAACAAAATGGAAATAAAAAATAAACAGCAGACGACAAATTTGAATTCAGCATTGTAAGGTTCAAATTAACATTGTTTACCATTTCAACACTACAGACCTCGTAATGGTGGCAAACAGTGTAGATCCATACGAGTCGAGTGGGTGGCAGGTGGGAGCATGCGATGGGTAATTTAACGATCGGGGTTCATCCTTACCGGAATCCCGACTGGAGACCTGGTTTGGCCCTCACATACGTCTTTGGCATTTTGTATGTGACAGTTGAATCTGGTTATATACCCCTTATAAGAGTAATCCTACCGGTATTACTTTTAAATAGGGGAAGGGGCCAAGTGACTTTGGTGCGGTATGGACCTGGCACCAGGTCAGGTTATTCTAATTTCAGGGCTGAATATGTTGTATCTCGATATAAATATTCCGTTCTGATTTTGGGATTTTCCCCCCAATGCAGCAGGTTAAAACGGGATCGAACCTGTTTGCCCGGCCTTACATGACCTTAGCTGTTGATAGGCCGTTAAACACCAATAAACAAACAAACAAACCATACGAGTCGGATCATTTCAACAATGAGAATATAGACGGTTAACAACATCAAATAGTGAAGGATCGCCTGTCATGATCAGGCAAAAACTACTGGGATCAGCAACATTCCATATGATTTCTGCCTACCCGGTTAATGATAGCTCCGACACTACATGATTTGGCAGCACTTTAGAATCATTTCCATTGTGGCATTATTTTAACACTTAGACCACCGCTACACACAACAATTGTCATCTGCTGTTGCTTTTATATCTTGCCTTATTTCTCAATAAAAACATGGTTTGACAGCACTTCTGAATCATTTCCAATGGAAATGATTCAGAAGTGCTGTCCAAGCATGTTTATGATGATAAAAATGGAAACTAGAAAATAAACAGCAGACGACAAAAACATTAAGATAGCGGTGTAAGGGTTAATCAATTTATTCCATATCTTTATACATGACCCTATATTGAACTAGTTATCTTCTTGAGCTTTCCGAAGAAACCCTGTCAGGCCAGTACGCAGAAATTTATATGGGGGGGTGCGAAGGATTCTAAAGTGCGCAGAACTATGTTTTTTTTTGAAAAATGGAAATGAAAAAATAAACATCATACAACAAAATTTAATTCCCCATTGTAAGGGTTAACCAAGTAAAAGCCAGGTACAATGCCAGATTGGCTAACCACAATTCACAACTCTATCTTATTTAGTTCAAATTTTATGACAAGAGTGTCATTACTTGTAATTTTATCATTAGTTTCTTCATGAATATCGTCAGTTCATATTGCAGAAATGTTATTTCATATTTTGTATAAAATGACATTGGTGGGTGAACTGCCTGTTGATTAATGGCGATAGAGAATTCCAGGCTAGTACGCGTGTCTTTATACCCCCACAAACTAAGTTTAGGGTGGGGAGGGGGTCAGAGGGGAGATTATATAGGAGTCAAATCAGTCTGATGAATGGATTTGAAATGATTTGCCACGATGTTTGCCTAGCAGAGAAGAGATGGATTGTGGCTTAGGGGTAACCCCTAGGCCACAATCCATCCCTTCTCTGCTAGGCAAACATCGCAAACACCTGACTTCCAATCTGGAGGTTGAGGGTTCACGCCTTAGGCATCAAAAATACTTTCATAGTATTTCCACTGGTCTGTCGGATGAGTCTTTAAACTGTGGTCCCATCCCTAGCTGTTGGTGGAACGTTAAACCCATTCACTTTCACATTCTTTGCCAGGCAGAAAATTAGTTTTCTTCTATTATTTCATGTCTATTATTTATTTCATGTCCTCAAATAATGGAAATACTTTGAAGTTAATTCAGCAACACAAACTAATGGATACAGTTATTAATTTTCTTCATGAACAATTGCGCTATAGATTGCTCTAAGGTATAAGTTATATCGACCAACGTGGTTTCGAAAGTGCGTTGACTTGATCGACTGACTATCAATGATCAAATCGTGGTGAATATTGCAGAATGGGTTATTGATAAACTTCGGAACACAATTATTGAAGAATTCTCAACAATGGAGATAAAATAATTATCGCAGTGTCTGAGAAAGCAATCCCTATTGTTAGAGCTCCAGATAAGTGCGTATTTTAAGCACTTTGTTTAGCAGAATACGCATTGATTATCAAAAGTGGGAGTACAAAATATTCACAGCAATGCGAAAATATGCATTGATCTTCAATTTGAGTAGTGAAAATACTGTAATAAAGTTGAAATGTTACTTAGTTGAGCTGCAAATTTTTGAAGCTGAAATAAGTGAATTTTTAAATTTGTTTTATTTTTTATCGTTCGTTTGTTTCAAGAAAGAAAATACATGTGTAAAAGTAAAATATGCATTGAATATGAAATACGGGGGTTACATAATATTCTTTAGATACAAAACTTATCTGGAGCTGTGTATTGTTATACCAATTGCAAATTGTGCGCACGTACACACGCCAGTCTATCTATCTGCCTCATCTGCATTTACCTTAGCATGTTACCTTAGCAAGTATGTAACGAGTGAACGAAAATGTAACGACATAAAGCATGATGAGTGTGTAAGACTTAACCCTTACATTGCTGAATTAAATTTTGTCGTCTGCTGCTTATTTTTTATTGTCCATATCTCTCATCAAAAACATGCTTTGACAGCACTTAAGAAACATTTCCAAAGGAAATGATTCTGAAGTGCTGTCGTGGGTGGTTCGTCGGGCAAACGCGACTGTGTAAATTAATGGTAGGGGTTCCTCCTTATAGGAATCACAATTTGCCTGGATTGGGCCTCGGGTATGTTTTTATCTTTGGCTCTTGCTACCTGGGCGTTGAATTGGGTTATTGCTCATTATACAAGTAGTATGATTATTACTGATCCTACTGCTTTTGGGAGGGGGCCAAGCGATTCTTGTGTGGCGAGGACCTGGCATATAGATTTTCTTTATTGTAAATATTCAGTTCTGATTTTGAGACTTTCCCCCCATTTGTACAGGTAATATATGGGATTTAGTACTAAACTCATTGACCCGGCCTTAAATGACCTTAGCTGTTGATAGGCCATTAAACCCCAACAAACAAACAAACTGAAGTGCTGTCAAACCATGTTTTCTTGAGAATGAAGGCAAAATATAAAACAACAGCAGACGACAATTTTCTTTCCCAGCATTCCGAGGGTTAACCCTCACTACGCAGGAGACGAAACTTGTCGTCTGCTGTTTTTCATTTTCCCCTTAATTCTGAACAAAAAAACTGTTTTGACAGCACATGAGAATCGTCTCCAGTGGAGACGATTCTCATGTGCTGCCAAAACAGGTTTTTATCGAGAAATATTGAAAATGAAACATTTTCAGCAGACGACAATATTTAATTCAGCATAGTAAGGGTTACATTAAGTACTGTGGTGTACTGATAAACTGAATTTCGTCTTATCAATACAGGGACTTTATTTGTAAATCTATCTTTTAATGGGCATTATGCGGTGTACCGATATATTCTGAACCGTTTAACAAATTAACTCGCTGAATTAAATTTCGTTGTCTGCTGTTTATTTTTTATTGTCCATTTCTCTCATCAAAAACATGCTTTGACAGCACTTAAGAATCATTTCCAATGGAAATGATTCTGAAGTGCTGTCAAACTAATTTGTTCTTGAGAATGAAGGCAAAATATAAAACAGCAGCAGACGACAATTTTTGTATCCCAGCATTCCGAGGGTTAAGTACTGGTGTATGTTATGATAAATTTCATCTTTTCAATGCAGATTGAAGGTTTATTTGTAAGTCAGCCTTGTGATGGGCATTACGCGGTGTACCGATATTTTTTTAACCTGTTAACCATTAACATGCTGAATTAATTTTGTCGTCTGCTGTTTATTTTGTAATTTCCATTTTTCTCAACAAAAACATGGTACAGCTGAACTTTAGAATTCGGAAATTATTCTAAAGTGCTGCGAAACCATGTTTTTATTAAGAAAATGACAAAATATGAAACGAAAGCAGACGCCATTTTTCGTTCCCCACATTCTAAACGTTAAAACCGATCGATAAGTGAATTGAATATACTGGTATGTGTGCACCCCCACTCAACACCTGGGTTTGAAGTTTATAATTCCGTTGTATTCGGCAATATGCATAATGATGTTTACATACGACTATAGCACAGAGGCCTACATTTATTTACCACAATGTCTTGTTCGGACACGAATCGGCGATACAAAGTTTACATTACGACAATGTTCTGTGTAAAGAAATTTTATTGAACTGGGATCGGGTGTGAGAAATTATAGTGATAGACCTCAAATTTGGATGTTCTTTGTATAATTCTTCGCTAGCGCTTGAATAAAAATAGAAAAAGAACATAATCTTGTCTGCCAACGCGCAATAATATTTTCCGATACCGTTGTAATTTGATATTATCATTTGAGTTGATAAATAACCCTTCTTGTATGTTCTAGGAGAGTTGAAAGAGCCGTATTGCAGGGTGTACTTATTTTGCGACGTACGTGACTTAATTTTGTGGACTCGCGTTATATAATATTCCCTTTTAAACATCCCACGCATATTGCACCGAGTGGCAGTACATGTATGGAGAAATGTAACTCAAGTATTTTGATAAGTGGCCTATACCTCACACGGAGACCACTCGCCGTTATACAGATCTATTTATTCTCCCCTAGGCTGTATAATATGTGATGTAAATAATATATTTATCATTATGTCAATAATCAGAACTTACTTTGTACCGAGTCGCGTATATCACAGAAAAAACTTTGGTCTTCTATTTGGCAGGCATATTCTGACAATAAGTACATCTTTTCTGAGTAATTATATTATTAACTCTTAATTTGCATGTAGGCTATAAATAGTTAAAAAATAGCAGACGACAATCTATTATATTTTTTTTATATTTTTCCTTATAAATATCATGAATATGTCTTGGAATTTCATTAGCAATTGTAATGAAATTCCAAGACATGTTTACAGAGAGAAATAAGAAACATGCTCATAATTTGTTGGATGTTATTTTCACCACTAGCATGCAAAGAGTTAATCAGAACTTGTAATTTACATTTTTCGCGGACAGTGCGATATAGTCGGCACATTGGCATAGGTACATCCGTACATCCGTACATCCGCAAAGATTTTGGTATACTACCAAAGCATTGGCGGGCGCGACATGCGGGCCTCGGCCATTTAGTGATATCTCACTGTTTAACTCTTTGCATGCTAGCGGCGAAAATATCTGCCAAACAAATTAGGAGTATATGTTTTATTTCTCTCTGTAAATATGTTTTGAAATTTCATTAGAATTGTGTCCTCTGGACACAATTCTAATGAAATTCCAAGACATATTCATGACATTTATAAGGAGATATAAAAGAAAATATAATGAATTATTTTTGAACTATTTATAGCCCATAAATTTCCCAGCATGCAATGTCATAAAAGTTCAGTGGAAGGTGGGGGCTAAGTCACCTCATGCACGATATACAGCCATGCACTTAACCCTTAGACCGCTATCTTATATTTTTTGTCATCTGCTGTTTTTTTTCTATTTAACATTTTTATCATCAAAAACATTCTTAGAATAACATTTTAGAATAATTTACAACATGGTTTGACAGTACTTTAGAATCATTTCCATTGGAAATGATTCTGAAGTGCTGTCAAACCATGTTTTTATTGAGAAATAAGGTAAGATATAAAAGCAACAGCAGACGACAATTGTTGTGAGTAGCGGTCTAAGGGTTAATGTGAAAACAATACTGAAAGTGTTAATCAATTGAAGGGATCAGTGGAAGAAGGGGCTAACTGCATTTTGAAGGGTTCATGTGGAAGAAGGGGCCTATGTCATTTTGAAGGGGTCAGTGGAAAAAGGGGCCTATGTCATTTTGAAGGGGTCATGTGGAAGAAGGGGCCTATGTCATTTTAAAGGGGTCAGTGGAAGAAGGGGGCTATGTCATTTTGAAGGGGTCACTGGAAGAAGGGGGCTATGTAATTTTGAAGGGGTCAGTGGAAGAAGGGGGCTAAGTCCTTATGGACTTAGCCCCCTTCTTCCTCTGACCCCTTAAATTTTATTTTCTGTCCACATTCACCAGGTGGTACTCATGTGCATTGTCAATACCAGGTATAGCCACTTATAGTAGCGTTGACCGTGATGTGCACTTATTGTCACTGACGTTCAAGTGATTCCTATTGATTGGCGATTAGTTATCAATATTTGTGGTCGGCTCGAGTGTTTGCTGGTCCCCTCGTGTGATTACAACCGGTGATAATAGTCGGTGTGGCTGACATTCAGGTGAATTGCCGGCTTAGCCAGCATTCCAGATAAGAAGTGTATGGCACCTGTGTGTGTCGGAATTATGCGCAATTGGTGCCATGCCCTAACCCTATTTTGGCTGTATATTTCTGATTTATGCACAATTGGCTGTAGTTTGGCTGTATATTTCTGATATAAGCACAATTGGCTGTGTAGTTTGGCTGTATAATTCTGATTTATGCACAAATGGCTGTAGTTTGGCTGTATATTTCTGATTTATGCACAACTGGTTGTGTAGTTTCGCTGTATATTTCTGATTTATGCACAATTGGCTGTAGTTTGGCTGTATATTTCTGATTTATGCACAATTGGCTGTAGTTTGGCTGTATATTTCCGATTTATGGACAATTGACTGTAGTTTGGCTGTATAGTTCTGATTTATGCATAATTTGCTGTGTAGTTTGGCTGTATAATTCTGATTTATGCACAATTGACTGTAGTTTGGCTGTATATTTCTGCCTAATTTCCAGTATATTTTAGCACTTGTTTTGATCTATGTAAAAGTGGTAGTATATTTTGGCTCTATTTGTTGAATTATTGTAGGATTTATGCACAATTCCGATGCAAGAAATAGTGAATGTGAACCTTCGGGAATTAGCTCCCAGCATTTCTGAACATTTCATGCCGTTATATAGAGAATAGTAGGTTAGTGCCGTGAATGGGAAAAAATATCCGGCAAGGCTCAAGAATTTCTTTATTTCTCATCAGAAGTATATGTTGTGACCACTCATTTGAACCGTCTCGCCGAGACGGTTCAAATGAGTGGTCACAACATATACTTTGGTTCAGAAATACGGAAAATAGATAGAGAATAGTAGGTTAGTGCCGTGAATGGGAAAAAATATCTGGCAAGGCTCAGGAAACGGGATGGGCGAGGCTCTGTCGAGCACATCCCGTTTCCGTGCCGCGCCAGATATTTTTTCCCATTCACGGCACTAACCTGCTATTCTATTTATCCCGTCAACACCTACAAATGGCTGTAAAATGCAAAAATTGTATTGACTGGATATCAAAAATGTTTCACGGCACCGTGTTTCACGGCACATACGCACTGTGTTGACAGGATAAAAAACAATTCCTATATGAGACACGCCATGTGATTTTGTACTTATGAACATGTGCGATTTTTCATGAAATATATGTACAGAAACTGTGATATTTTCTGTAAATAACGTCGAAAGAGGACAAAACTTTTATAGAAAATGCGGAATTGCATCCAGCATTTGCTATGAAAATTTTGCCAAATGTCGACGTCATTTACGGAAAATATCGTAAATTTTGTAAACGTTTATTGGTCTAATTACCGAGATTTTGAAAATCAGCACAATCTATTTACTTCTGTTGCGGGTATTGCAAAAACACTGAACTCAACGACTCATGAGCGTTATGTAATCATTGTTATCAATGAGAATGTTTGTTCCCAACACCTAGGTCCTGTTTGAAATATGGTGTCAGAATATTTTACCCACCGTATCAATTTACAAGTAGGCTTGAGTGATGTCCGGGGCTCAGTGTCACAGCATGCGGCATTTGGGGCTTTCCTTCCATTTTTAGGGCTACCCTATACATAGATCTAGTTAAGGCACGTATTGATGTATTTTTCGCATTTATTTTAGCTAAACATATACCCATTCAGTGCTCCAAATAAGGCACATAATTATGAGACACGCCATGTGATTTTGTCTCCTAAGAACATGTGTGATTTTTCATGAAATATATTTACAGAAACTGATATTTTCTGTAAATGACGTTGAAAGATGACAAAATTTTCATAGCAAATGCGGAATTCATTCTGTAAATATATTTCATGAAAAATCACACATGTTCTTAGGAGACAAAATCACAAATTTGGCACAAATAGGTTTCATGAAATATGTTCACTTGTTCTTAGGTACAAAATCACAAATGGCGTGTCTCATATTGATGTACTTTAGGAATTTCATTATAGAGGATATATTTTCAAATGTGGCCGATAAAATACTCACAGAAATTTAGAAAATACTCACAGAAATTTAGAAAATACTCTATTTTAACTGAAAAAAAAAACGCATTTTGAATAAAAGGTACCGAATAAATTAGTGACATAAAGCTTCATTTGTTTAAAACGTGTACCTACTTTATGTTATGGTATATTGGAACTACATGTACATGTCATAAATTTAGTAATACATTTGCAAATTAACCCTTTCACCCCTAAGTAACTGATCTGGACTAGTTCATGTTATTGTTGAGACTGTTTCATTATATGCAGAAAAGGGGGGCATTTTGTAGAAATTAAAATATCCACAAATGGTGCAGATCATGATGAGACGGCTTGTTACGAGCTGGCTCAATCCACAAATGGTGCAGATCATGATGAGACGGCTTGTTATGAGCTGGCTCAATCCACAAATGGTGCAGATCATGATGAGACGGCTTGTTATGAGCTGGCTCAATCCACAAATGGTGCAGATCATGATGAGACGGCTTGTTATGAGCCGGCTCATCGTGATCTACACTGTTTGCAAATATTAGGAAATTGGTCTCTAGTGTTGAAAGGATTAAACAACTGGATTATTTTTTCGTTTTAAAAGGGTTCTTGTACTGCAATTTCTTCTCAAATCATGAATGAAAATCATGCTGCTTCTATGATAATGGATTTAAACTGCTTTCTCAGCATAATTTATATTTGTTTGGTCGCATGTTCTTGAGAAGAAGATCACTTGATATTTTGCTATCAGTGTAATCAGAGATTTAATCACCGTACCGGTAGTTGATTAGGATTTCTTGTTTTCCGTCTTGGGTTACTTTTGATCCTAATTTCGCATTGCTTTGCTGCTGGCGTATGTCGTTACATTTTGCATAATTATTGTTGTGTTTTAACCCATTGCATGTATACTGAGGCGACACAATTTTTCACTTGAAAAATAAAAATAATTATCTTAATTATGCACAGAAGTATATGTTGTTACCACTCATTGGAACCGTCTCGTCGAGACGGTTCCAATGAGTGGTAACAACATATACTTTTGAGAAGCATTAAGAAAAATAGCAAAAATTATTTCAATTTGTTTATACCCTGTTTAGGTGTATTCAGCACAAAGTAATGTTTTCCCATTTAATTTCAGTCGCTGGTGTTCCTGCTTTCGTCCAATGACGTGATTGTGCTGCACTGTTCTCTACTCGCCCTGATATGTCTCGCACAAAGGTAACGAAATAAACATAAATATTTGGCACCATTTGTTTTGGGAAAACCCCTAATATTTTTGTTATTTCTAAAAAAACATTACCCCTTTCTGATAAATGGAATAGTCTGACAAATAACATAGGAGTGTCCATTCTAGATTTACTGAGGGGTGAAAGGGGAAAATTTAATTTCTGGCTGATTTGACACTTTTATTGCCGAAAAATCGAATAATGTTCTTAATTATGAATTTTGAATCATATTATATTGGCTGAAACGTCATTTATCGATTGATCAATAGTTCCATCAAGCAATCAATCACTCTACCAACCAATTAATCAACCAACTAACCTATCACTCAACCAATCCACCAACCAATTAATCAGCCAGTCAATCAATCAATCAATCAACCAACCAACCAATCAATCAGTCAGTTGATTATAAATAGTCAGTTGAATTAATTAAATTAACCAAAAACCATGAGGCATTCAGTAAATTTGCCTAACACTTATTCCACGTGCTTTACTACATTGGCAATCCAATTTTATCAGGTAACCTGCCCTGTATTGACCGAATACATACTGACTGATAACATATTGTTGTATCAGGCATTGACCTGATATCAACATCCGGGTTAGAACAAAGTGAAAACCGACGTTCCATTGAACAAAGTGAAAACTGACGTTCCATTGGTCAGTTGACGTCACGTGATGTTACTGAATGACGTCAGTGTAATGACGCAACGTAAACAAGTCCACGTTCTGTCCATAGAATACGACGTCATCTAATGTCATTTTCGAGCATAAAACGTTACTTGATAAATAGAATACCAGGCTAGTGTATTTTGATATCAAGTTTATCAGGCTCGGCTCGGAAACGGTAGGAATTCCTCGGCAAGCCTCGGAATTCCTACACGTTTCCTAGCCTTGCCTGATAAACTTGATATCAAAAGACACTAGCCTGGTATTCTCTATTTACTACATTGGCAATCCAATTGTTTCAGTGCCCAGCCACGACTGATGATTGGGGAACTGAACTGTGTCGAACAGCTGCTCCGCATCATCCAGGAGTATGACAACGTCTCGAAGAAGTAAGTCGCCGTGGTAACGTGTACATATGTTGCCATGGTACCATACAATAAGTCCTGTGGAGTCGTACCTTATTCTGATTATCAAAATGTTGTTTAAATCATGTTCATGTAAGATCAGGTTGTTATACTATTCTTGAAAATGCAGGTGAATTAAAATTAATGAAGCTGTCCGTGCTTATTATTGGTAGAAATAATGTTTGATGTTTTGTTTGTTTGTCTCGGGTAAATAATTGGCCTTGAACACCTTGGTCTGTCATTCTGTTGAGACGTGAGACATACATTTTGTTGTGCCACTTGACTGGGATTATCCCAACGCTGCCATAGATTCTATTATCATATAACATTCAGTTTACACATGTACTTCAGTATACACCTGTACATGTGGATGTATGAAAATGTTGATTTTTTTTTTCTTATTGCTCAATGAAAATATATGTCTGGACGAGACGGTTCAAATGGTGGTCACAACATATACGTCCGATGACGAATAAAGTAAATATTTACAATTTTCCATCATCAGACATGCGGCGAGTCTACTAGGCTTGCTATGCCAGGACGTCCAGACGCGTGAAATGGTGAAGCGCCACGACGGAGTGCCCATTCTACTGAGTCAGCTCGTGACTGACAACGCGAACATGCTCTACCAGGTCGTCTGGTGTCTCGCGACCCTCTGTATTGACCCTGACATCAGTAAGGATATTCGACAGATGGGCGGAATCCCCCTACTGCTGTCATTGCTTCAGTAAGTCAACCTTCATTGACCCTAAATGACTCCTATATCGACCCAGACGTTTTAGCTGAATACGTCTCATTGATTATCAAAAGTGGGAGTACAAAATACGCACAGCAATGTGAAAATACGCATTGATTTTCAAATTGAGTAGTGAAAATACTGTCATAAAGTTGAACATTCACTTAGTTGAGCTGCAAAAAGCAAACAGTGTATGCTTTTTGCAGCTCAAATAAGTGAATGTTTAAATTTGTTATCTTTTTTATAATTTTTTCCCTATTTAGTAATGAAAAAAATCAATAACCCATTTGTAAAGGTAAAATACGCAATGATTTTGAAATCAGGGGGTGTAGTACGCTATAGACCCAAAGCTTATCTGGAGCTCTGGTCAGTACGTACTGGGTGTTTAATCTTCATTGACCCCACTTGACCTCTGTATTGACCCCAAAAATAGTAAGATCGTATGGCGCCTCACCACCCTCAGTTTCGACCCCGACACCAGTAAGGACATTCGACAGATGGGCGGAATCCCCCTGCTGCTGTCTTTGCTTCAGTAAGTCTGGGTTGTCTACCCTTCATTGATCTGGGTGTTTAACCTCCGATCGTTGACCCCACATGACCTATTGAATCCCTGAATCAAACCCAACATCAGTAAATTTGTCTATTTTATTTGTGATAAATAAGTCATTCTTGACTTTTGTTCATGTAAGCCAAAACACATTTGTTAAACTGACTTAGTGTTTGATAACCTTGTAAAATATGTTTGACCTATACCTATATGTTACTATGAAGAAATGTATTTGCAGTGACCGCACGTTTGTGACCGAGAGAAATGAGACGAGCGGTTGTGCCAGTGCCAGCATGCATGGCAGATCTGCCCCCGTGGATGATGTAAGTAACCAATCACAGTGTCAGTTTGTGGTCACATGACATTTGGCAGCCAATGTGGGTGTCTGGTTGTATTTAACTGGAGTAACCAATCAAACGGGGCTTGGAAGGTCTGCGAGCCAATTCCTACTCTTAAATATAAGATAACAATCATAGTGGCAGATTGGTGTCACTTCACGGGTATGGAAGGTGAACCAATTCCCACCTTTAAATATAAGATAATTAATTGTTGTCACATGTCATATAACAGCTAATATGGGTGGGTCGCTTGTAAACTGAAGTAACCAATGATAGTGGCAGATTGTGGTCACATGACATATGGCAGCCAATGGAAGTGACTAGAGCTTCTTTATTTGAAATGGTACCAAATCGTAGTAGTGACCACGAGACACGACAGCCAACATGTTGTCACAGCTTATATATAAACCAGTGTCATTTGATATGATGTACGGGTAGGTCGCAATGAATAAACTATTTTTAGCACCATTTTACTCGAGAACCTTTGACAAAATGCACTGGGGACAATTTCTAGTGACTAAATTGTTAACCCTTAGGCTGCTACACAGAACAATTGTCGTCTGCTGTTGCTTTATATCTAGCCTTATTTCTCAACAATAAAAACATGGTTTAACAGCACTTTAGAATCATTTCCAATGGAAATGATTCTAAAGTGCTGTGAAAGCATGTTGTAAATTATTCTAAAGTGCTGTCTTAGCATGTTTTTTTATGATAAAAATGGAAAATAGAAAATAAACAGCAGACGACAAAAAATTGTCTGAAAGATAGCGGTGTAAGGGTTAATACCACAGGTTGAAGTAATGGACCGAGGTTTATAAATACATTAAATATGCCTAAAAGCATCATTTTTTCTTCATTTATTTATGCTTTTAGGCATATTTAATGTATTTATAGACCTCGGTCCGTTACTTCAACCTCAACCTGTGGTTATTACATATCTTGGTATAAATTGGAAATATCAGAAACATTTGCTTAATACGTAGTTGTGCTATTTGTTGAATAGAAACCAGATTGGGACATGTCCCCTACATATAGGAGCCGAGAACGAAGGTATCCGTGTGTGTGACAGTATTGTCCTGATTTCCTAATACCGTTTGGCGTTTGTTTCGTTTGGTGTTAATCATCCCATTCATCATGTTCATAGAAGGCATGATGATCGTGGAAAACTAAGTCCAACATCCTCATTGCTAGTATTATCATGCTTCAATTTACATAGAAAATAACTATTAACTACTAAATGTGAATGCATCAAAATTCATTACATGAGTATTTCATTGCAATTTTTTTTTTTTAACATTTTCATTGATATTCACATGAAATTTATTGAGAGCTTGGAACAGCTGGGGGCCGGTTCACTAAACTTTGTATGACTGAAATGTTCGTAAGTGCATATTTAGGATCGTCTGGAAATGTCAATTGATTGATTTATATTTATTGAGCATAGGCTGCATATGCAGCCTATGCTCAATAAATGTAAATCCAATAATTGTTTACAAGAAAACATTGTGAATGTGAAATTTACATCATAATTTTGCACTTACGAACATTTGTCGTAAGCAGTTTACTGAAACGGGCCCCTGATCTGTTTGGATTTTACTTACTTCCTCTTCATTACCATCTTGTGATTGGACACTGGATTCATCCTTAGCACATAAACATATTAAACACATAATTGATGCCAAAAACTACCAGTTATGTTCACCTGGCAATTTTCAGACAAAATTCATTAACATTCATTCAAATTCATCAACCACCATTGCCCATCGTTCATGTGTTGATTTGTCATTGATGCTGTACTGCACAGATTTCTCACGACTACCTGTGTGATGTTGGTTTTATATTTCGTTCAAGACACATCCCACCACCACTCCACCTCATAAACCACCCAGATCATTGTAACACAATTTTCACCTATTTGCAACTGGTATTTTCCACGTACATGTATCAGTTACTTGTGTAAGACTCGGACCTGTGATGTAAAAGATACCCATTAAAAAATTCCATTACCCCACCCACCTGTTGTCATATAATAATACAGTACAGGATAATAATACAGTAAGACGAAAGGTGGGTGGGGTAACGTGATTTTTTAATGGGCATTTTTCATGTCACAGGTCCGAGCCTTCCACCTGTGGTACCAGTATCTGTGAAATCTAATTCTAGTACCGGACCGGGTATAGAGCAGCTTCTGATTTAGTCAACAGTGACCACAACACAGATTTTCTGGCTGCCGTGCAGGGCGACTTAGAAGTCGCCCTGCACGGCAGCCAGAAAATCCGGGTTTCAGTGACCACTGATTCACATAAAAGCGATTAAAATTTCATGATGCGAAGTGATCTTTCTGATATGGTCCTGACATTACCTTGTGTAAAGTCAATATCTATACATATATCAACATTGGAATATTGCTCCTCAAACAATGTGCTGTTCTTGTTTTACTAGTGTTCATTTGTAGAAGATATTCTGTCGATCGATTGATCAATCAATTATTCTGTCATTCAATTAATTAAATCATCAGTTAACCAACCAGTCAAATGTTTTGTCGATCAAACAGTCAGTTGATTTATATATCAATCAGTCAATCAAAATCAATCGATCAATCAATTGATAATCAATCAACCAAACAAGCAATAAGCAATCAAGTAATCAATCAATCAATATTGTCTTGTGTTTTCAGGCGGAGGAGTTTATGGAGCTCCAGTACAAGTTAAAACAAGGTAGGCCATGGTAGTTACAGTACTGGTGCCTGTTTCACTAAAATTTGTATGACTAAGAGTTTAGTAATTAAAGTGCAAACATAACGTTTGCACTTACGAAACTCTTAGTCATACAAAGTTGACATTAGAAGCCAATGTTGAGAAATCTTTGGCGGACAAGTAAATTGATAGAAATCTTCGGAAGAACATTTTTATTGTATAATGTTTAGTGAAACGGGCCCCAAGTATCTCAATATAGTGAACTACTTGCTCAGTAATTTGTAACAATTTGGTAACAACATACACTTTTGATGAGAAATGAGAAAAATTGCATAAAAATATTTACATTCCGTTTTTTTATACATGAATTACAAATATGTTAAAATTATTGATCCGTCAGTCGCCGGATCTGCTTGACCTGTTCCGACACCCCTGAATAGGGGTAACTCTATAATAAACAAACATTTTACTCTACCTTACAGCGTGTTGCGGGTGTCTGGCCGAGCTCGTGTTGAACGATACGAATGCCCAGCAGATTGTGCAGGCGAATGGCATCTATTCCATCGGGCTCCTCATCCTGCCGCCCTGCTCCAGTTGTTCTAGTCGCGAGAAGAAGGCCTCACAACTCCTACAGGTACGTTGTGTAGTTGTCGAGTATTGGACTTCAATACCGGAGGTCATGGGTTCAATTCTTACCCTACTGTCTGTTTCACGAAACATGCCCAAACTTTACTGCTATAAAAACAATGCAAAAACAATATTTTTTTCAATGATATGAAAGCAAAATTCATTTTTGACTCCGCCCACAGCCCATCCACCTCCTTTTCCCCCATGTTAAATTTCCATAGACAAATACATTTTTCGTAAAAAGAACAATATTTTGACAAAATTTCACGAATTAAAAAGAAGGCTCATTCTTAAATTTGGATAAAATTTAATTTGATAAAAAGATATATAGTTTTTGCATTGTTTATATGGCCGTAACATTCGGGCAGGTTTTCGTGAAACAGACAGTAGTTTAGTCGTAGTCGCGATAAGGCCTCCCTAACTCCTACATGTACGTGGTCTAGTGATAGAGCCTTGGACTTCAATACCGGCCTGTCCGACTTTGAGAGCTATATCTGTAATTTACTACATAATATTTACACTGCCTGAAATTCATAATGGAAACACCCATTCAACGTATTGCGTTTATATCCCAATAATTCCAGCACAAAAATATTTACACAATTCCCTAACATTTGATTGGCCCGTAGCAAGTCTCTGTCCAAAATTTATATCCCAGTAAACTCCCATATGCCGAACTACTTTCCGTAACCGTGAGGCGCAGTTAAAATAATTCTTAAGAAAACGGAAAATAAACACATTTTCTTGATGAATTTATTTCAAATGCTGGAATTATAAGGAATGAATGGCCTTTTTGTGGAATTTATCGGGGATATAAACTTGGAAAAGTCGCGGGAATACTGGACGAGGCTTTCCGGCCTTCGTCCAGTATTCCCGCGACTTTTCCAAGTTTATACCCCGATAAATTCCACAAAAAGCCCATTCATTCCTATAATATTTACACTGGCCTGAAATTCATAATGGAAACACCCATTCAACGTATTGCGTTTATATCCCAGTACATTACATGAGCCCCACGTGAGGTCGTGCGACGTTGATTCATTAAAGTTTGTTTGACGTCATGAAAATACATGATGTTCATCATCGTTGTCATTAAACCTCACGCTATTGATGGACCATGCCGCTGTTCTCAGGGATTCCGCAATTGGTGTTTTCGCAATTGGCAATAAAAATAAACAATTGGCGATAAAAAATTACAATTTTCGAAAAAAAAAGTGGTGATTTTTTTATTTTCCCCAGCGGAATCCCTGGCTGTTCTATGAATTGCAACTAAATGACTTAAAATAATGACGAAACTTTCATAGTGAATTTTGCGATGAGAATTGTGTCATCTTTCGACATCATTTACAGACAATAATCACACTTAGGTACAAAATCACATGGCGCGTCTCGTATATGAATATAGATATTTGCAATTGCATAATTTTCACCCATCTCCATGTTTTTCCAGAGATTTGCATTCCGGGCATTGCGTTTCCTGTTCAGCATGGAGAGAAATCGACGGCTTTTCAAGAAACTCTTCCCCACCAAACTGTACCCGATGTTTATAGACATTGGGCACTACAACCGCGATCTGTCGGCCTACAAGCACCTGGTACAGAGCATAAATAGCCTGTCGGTAAGTGTACAAATGTAATTAGTATTTTGCATATTATAAACTAATACATGTATCATCATTGGCAATTATTTACATAAATGTGACTGTAACTGGCGAAATGGGGTTTATGGGTTTTGCGACCAGTTTAGATCCATGTGATGTCCTCAGAGCTCCAGTTAAGGTGCGTAATTTGACCAACTTGGGGTGAAATTTTGTTATTTCTTCATCAAAAATGGCAAGTTGGGAGTCCTTTAGAATCGTCTCATTGAGACGATTCTAAAGCACTCCCAACTTGCCATTTTTGATGGAGAAATAAGAAATTTACCTCAAAATGACGCACCTTAGCTGGAGCTCTGATGTCATGGTTACGTACTTTCATAGCATAGAATGTACTTGATAAATAGAATACCAGGCTAGAGTTTTTGTATCTAGTTTATCGGGCTCCGCTCGAAAATGATAGAAATATCTTGGCAAGTCTCGGAATTCCTACACGTTTCTTAGCCTTGCCTGGTATTCTCTATTTACCAGGCAAAGCTCGGGAAACAGTAGCAATTCCTCGACAAGCCTTGTAATTCCTACGTGTTTCCTAGTCTTGCCTGATAAACATAATGTCAGAAAACCCTAGCCTTGTATTCTCTATTTGTATGGCCATTTTTGCTAGCCTGGGGATCTCTTTGTCACTGAGGCATTCAATGATATAATTGTGTATTTAAAATTAGACATATATATATAAACCAATGTATGTCAGGAGGACGTGGTTGCCAGTATCCATGACAACATCCTAGAGATGAACCAGAACCGCTCACCGACTCACTACATCAACGACTACGCCGTGTTCGAGCATCTCGGCTCAGGGGCATTCGGCAGTGTCTACAAGGTCAAGAAAAGAGGCGCACAGAGCTTTCTCGCATTGAAGGAGGTGTGTGATCTGTTTTGTGTTGCCCCCGCTTGCGGACAGCATGATATAGTCGGCACATTGGCATATGTCCGTACATACGTATGTACATCGTATGTGCGTCCGTCCGGGTTAAAGTTTTTGTTTAAAGCTTTTGGTTAACGTTTTTCGATATATTATCAAAGCCTCGGCGGGCGTGGCATGCGGGCCGCGGCCTTCTAGTCTTGTGTGTGGCCGATATTTGGCGCGATTTTCAATGCTAAAAAAAGACTTATATTATTTTTTCCCAATTGACATTCTCATATGTATAATTAGGGATGGGTTGTGTCCTAGGAGTTAGAACACCTGACTTCAATTCTGGAGGTTGTAGGCTCAAACCTCACATTGGGCATCAACAATACTTTCATAGTATTTCAATCCCACTGGTCTGTCGGATAGACTTTAAACTGTGGTCCCGTCTCTATATGACCTTAGCTGTTGCTGGGACGTAAAACCTGTTCACTTTCACTTTTCGTGAAATTTATGTCAGTATTAATTAGATTGAAAAATGATTGACCAATTACTGTGTTATAGGTTAACCTGTTAAACCCGAATTTGGCAAGAACACGTCGGAGCGGGAGAGGAGCGTAGGAAACATGATCGCGGAGTTGTCTATCATGCGGGAAGACATGAGACACCCGAACATCGTCCGCTACCACAAAACCTTCCGTGAAGGTGAGAAAACACTACAATTGTTATTCACCCTTGATTTATACAAGACTGCAATTTTTTCCACATTGCTGTGACCCACCACAGTTTTGATTTGAGCCATGTTGGTGGGCTTGACAGACAACGTGTTTACTATAATGTGTCTAACATGTCTAATTTACAGTGAAACCTCTCTAAACCGGACACCCTGGGGAGGTCCCCAGGGTGTCCGGTTTAGAGAGGTTCCACTGTATCTAATCCCAGGTACCTATTTTCCAGGGGACACGTATTCATCCTGATGGACCTTATCGAAGGCGCGCCACTGAACGAGTACTTTAACTCGCTGAAGGAGAAGCGGGAGAGGTTCTCCGAGGCTCGGATCTGGAACATAGTCATCCAGATGGTGCTCGCGTTGCGATATCTCCACAAGGAGAAGGGAATCGTGCACCGCGACCTCAAACCCAACAACATCATGATCGGCGAGAACGATAAAGTCACAATCAGTACGTGGTTCTTATGGTATACATAGAGAATACGTTTATCAGGCACGGCTAGGAAACGCGTAGGAATTCCGAGGCTTGCCGAGCCTGATAAACTTGATATCAAAAGACACTAGCATGGTATTCTATTTGTCAGGTAACGTTTTATGCTTGAAAATGATCACAGATTTATAAAAGTAAAATATGCATTGAATTTGAAATATGGGGCTATACTACTATTTAGGTGCAAAACTTATCTGGAGCTCTGGCTACATATCAAACATACATAGTATACACATCATGATTGGTGAGAATGATAATCACCATTAATACATCTCGGAGACATTTTGTATATTACATTAACCCGTACACTGTTGATTGAAATTTTGTCGTCTGCTGTTTATTTTTTACTTTCCATTTTTTTCATCAAAAACATGGTTTCAAGCCATGTTTCTATTGAGAAAGAAGACGAACTGTAAAACAACAGCAGACAACAATTTTCGTTTCCCGCTTCTTTGATTCATTTTATGTTCACTAAATCCTCAGGACAATTATCATGATTATATATTCGGTATTATCGTGCATTTGCAGCTGACTTTGGCCTGGCAAAAGTGAAGGGTTCAGACACGAGCAAAATGATGTCGCAGTGTGGAACGATTCTCTACCAATGGTAAGCCCACATCATATACATATATATATGCCCACCATAAAGACAGTCCCGTGCCATGAATTAGTCACGTCACATCAACGCCACATACAATTTGACAGCTCTGTAAGAATGGTTCAGTTTTACATAGGGACTGTCATCTTTATTGATACACTGTGATGTCACAAAGCTTATGATGTCACTTCCTGTCCAAGATGATGTCATAATTTTTGACGTCTGCTGTTTGTTTCTTCTGTTCCATCTACACTGAACTTTTTTATTGTAATTTGTGGCTGCACAGTCTGATCTGGATCTGCACTGTTCGACACACCCGTCATCCTGCTAGTAAGCAATACAGATCGTCAGCAGACTGTGTAATATTTGTTGTTGTCACAAATGCCATAAGCCCCATTTCTCCAGTCACAGCAACATTTTAGTAGTGTATGTATGGTGATTCTCGAATATAAGTGCATTCCCACATGTATGACCTTGCTGTTAAATAACTAATCTTCCATTACAATGTCCATCAGTCCTGAGATGGTAGAAGGCGACCCCTATGGAGAGAAGGCCGACGTGTGGGCCCTGGGCTGTGTCCTCTACCAGATGTGTACGCTGGCCCCGCCCTTCTTCAACAACAACATGCTCATCCTCGTTAAAAGTGTAAGTAGCAATTATATGTAGTTAAAGGTGGTGTCTATATATGAACAACTTGCACAATTTTATTCAATCAAGTATGCATTATATTCAAGTATACAGTGCAACCTCTCTACAACAGCCACCCATGGGAAGACACAAAACTGGCTGTTGTAGAGAGGTGGCTGTTGTAGGGAGGTTAAAGCTGAATTAAATTTTGTCCTCCACTGTTTATTTAGTTTCTTCGATAATTCTCATCAAAAACATGCTTTGACAACATTTTAGAATCATTTCCAATGGAAATGATTCTAAAATGCTGTCAAAACATGTTTTTATTGAGAAAGAAGGCAAAAGCAACAGCAGACGACAATTTTCGTGCTCAGCAGTCGAAGGCTTAGATACAGAGGAAATCATCCAATTGGGATATAAAATAGCGGCTGTTATAGAGAGGGTGTTGTTGTAGAGAGGTGGCCGTTCGAAGGAGGTTCGACTGTATATATATATATACCATCAGAAACTATTATATTTCAGTAATATAAACACTTGTTGACCAATCTCCAATGTTTTCCCAGCAACTTATATGTGCATGTGATATTTCAAAACAACACACACAACATAAACAGTTTAGAGATAGTTCATGTATGCAATACCGGTAATTGGTGTTAAAGTACATGTATTTATAACTTACATTAAGGACCTATAAATATTCTTGTACACTTTACAGATTGTTGAAGGGCGGTATGAACCAATTACCGACCACTCGTATTCCACTCGACTAAAGGACACAATCAAAAGGTAAATATATCATGGAATATTTACAGCTCTACTGTTGTTAAAAAAAAGCACTTTGTTGATTATAAATATGACTGTAATTATAAAATACTCCAATTCTTAACCGATTTCATTTGGAGTTCTGATTCACAGGTATCAAAATTTAATTTACCAGCATTTTTTTTATTTTCTTCATTTCTCCATGAGATGTACCGTATTATTGTTACATTGTAGTGATAACTAGAATATCATAGTACAGCCTATGCTCAATAAATGTAAATCCATCAATTCAAATTTCCAGACGATCCTAAATTTGCACTTACGAGTATTTTAGTCATGCAAAGTTTAGTGAAACGGGCCCCTGGTGTACCATGTACTCTATCAATCTCGGTTGATATCACAAGAATTCTCTATGTTCCAGTTGTATCTGTTCATCCGCCAGCAAACGCCCCGACATTGTTCAACTGGCGGCCCAGTTATCAGACATCATGTTGAAGCACATGGACACACTACAGACGTCACAGTACAGCCTCGAGCGAAAACTGGAACGCGAACGAAAGAGAACACAAAAGTGAGTACCCGTTTTGGCGGTAACATTTTGACAAGGAATTAAATTTTGTCTTGTCTGATGTTTTATTTTGTTTTGTCAGATGATTCTCATGTGCTGGAAAATCATGTTTTTGTTGAGAAAATTACAAATGACATACATAGCACTTAAACACCAACACACCAATCAATCAATCAATCAATCAATCAATCAATCAATCAATCAACCAACCAACCAACCAACCAACCAACCAACCAACAACCAACCAACCAATCTGTATTGCAGACATTTTGTGGAGGCGAACCAGAACATGCAGAACTACCACCGGTTGTTCCTCGTGTCCCAGGAACGCTACGATAAACTCGCGAACCTCGCCGGCAGTGGCGGGGCCTCGAGCATCAAGGACACGAACATGAACGATAGCGCGTTCTCCCAGATCTCGCCGTCCATCAACAGTATTGAGGATCACAGCGAAGGTGAGGATTTTATATAGTTGGAGATCAGCAGGGATCATGTAATGGGTAATTTAGCAATGGGATTCATTAAGATTAATACCATATAAACACTAAATATTCGGACATAATTTGCTTTGGGGAACACCTATTAACCCTTACAATGCTGAATTAAAATTTGTCGTCTGCTGTTTATTTTTTATTTTCCATTTTTCTCATCAAAACATGGTTTGACAGCACTTTAGAATCATTTCCAATGGAAATGATTCTAAAATGCTGACAAACCATGTTTTTACCGAGAGAAGAGACAAAATATGACACAGCAGCAGACGACTATTTTCGGTTCCCGCACTCTAAGGGTTAAATAGAGGTTTCCCAAAACAAATTATGTCCGAATACATCGTTATTGTGATATTAAGGCCACTACTGCCATACTAACCCTAAATATTGGCATGCTCGCTGTTTCCTCAAATAAATTGTGTCCGAATATTTAGGGTTATTATGGTAATACCAATCCCAGTGGAGCTAACTGACTGGTGTGGTGATGACCTGGCACCAGGTAGGGTTACTCTAATTTCTGGGCTGAATATATATTTTTTCTCTAAGTATTCATGCTCAGAAATTCTGCAATCACTCCATTCTCATACTCGACATCAGAAGTTTGATTGGTCAATTAAACTGCATGATTTTGATTACGTATTTGGAGAATGTGTGCAGGAAATTTTATAAGCACATGTCCAGACTTGATTCTACTCGCCTATGATACAAGTTTTTATCAGGTAACTTTATTTGTTTTGGTCAAATATTTTATCAGGCATTAGCCGGATACGAATATCCTGGGTTATAATGAATTGAAAACGTCCACGTTCTTTTCAACAAAAAAAACATATGTGACAATTTGCTAGCATAAAACGTTACCTGATAAATAGAATACCAGCCTAGTGACTTTTTAGCTCACCTGAGCAAAGCTCATGTGAGCTATTGTTACCGCAATGTGTCCGTCGTCGTCGTCCGTGAACATTTTCAAACGTCTTCTCCTCGGTAACCATTGGGCCTATGGTCACCAAACTTCATGGTCATGGTCCTTAGGTAGGGGGATTACAAAATTGTTAAAATGACGTCATTACGTAATCCAAGATGGCCGCCGTCTAAAAATAGCACAAATTCTTAAAAAATCTTCTTCTCAAGTACCGCCAACCGGATTTCGACAAAACTTGGTAGGAATGATCGATGTACATTGCTCTTTCAAAGTTGTTAAAATGGTGACCCTGGGGTTAAAAATGGGCGTGGCCCGTGGGGTCAAATTTTATTTTTGACTGAATATGGTCATTTCATATATCAAATTGAAGGTATCAATGAGGCGATCACTCTGGTGCATTTTCTGTCGAAATCGGATTGTTATGTCATCCAAGATGGCCGCCGAAAGGTCAAAAGGTCGTTCTTTTATTAGAGATTTCAAAATTGTTCTTCACATGAACTGCTTGGCCCATGGTAGCCAAACTTAAAAGTTATGGTCCATGGGTGAAGCCTTTTCAGATTTCTTAAAATAGAGGTCATCGCTAATCCAAGATGGCCGCCGTCTAAAAATAGCATAAATTTTTAAAAAATCTTCTTCTCATGAACCGCTTGCCGGATTTCGACAAAACTTGGTAGGAATGATCGATGTACATTGCTCTTTCAAAGTTGTTAAAATGGTGACCCCGGGGTCAAAAATGGGCGTGGCCCGTGGGGTCAAATTGGGGTCAAATTTTATTTTTGACCGAATATGGTCATGTCATATATCAAATTGAAGGTATCAATGAGGCGATCACTCTGGTGCATTTTCTGTCGAAATCGGATTGTTATGTCATCCAAGATGGCCGCCGAAAGGTCAAAAGGTCGTTCTTTTATTAGAGATTTCAAAATTCTTCTTCACATGAACCGCTTGGCCCATGGTAGCCAAACTTAAAAGTTATGGTCCATGTGTGAAGCCTTTTCAAATTTGTTAAAATGGAGGTCATCGCTAATCCAAGATGGCCGCCGTCTAAAAATAGCATAAATTCTTAAAAAATCTTCTTCTCATGAACCGCTAGCCGGATTTCGACGAAACTTGGTAGGAATGATCGATGTACAATGCTCTTTCAAAGTTGTTAAAATGGTGACCCCGGTGTCAAAAATGGGCGTGGCCCGTGGGGTAAAATTTTATTTTTGACCAAATATGGTCATGTTATATATCAAATCGAAGGTATCAATGAGGCGATCACTCTGGTACATTTTTTTGTCCAAATCGGATTGTTATGTCATCCAAGATGGCCGCCGAAATGTCAAAAGGTCGTTCTTTTATTAGAGATTTCAAAATTCTTCTTCACATGAACCGCTTGGCCCATGGTAGCCAAACTTAAAAGTTATGGTCCATGGGTGAAGCCTTTTCAGATTTGTTAAAATGGAGGTCATCGCTAATCCAAGATGGCCGCCGTCTAAAAGTAGCATAAATTCTTAAAAAATCTTCTTCTCATGAACCGCTAGCCGGATTTCGACGAAACTTGGTAGGAATGATCGATGTACATTGCTCTTTGAATGTTGTTAAAATGGTTTACCCCGGGGTCAAAAATGGGCGTGGCCCGTGGGGTCAAATTGGGGTCAAATTTTATTTTTGACTGAATATGGTCATGTCATATATCAAATTGAAGGTATCAATGAGGCGATCACTCTGGTGCAATATTTGTCGGAATCGGATGATTATGTCATCCATGATGGCCACCAAAAGGTCCATTTATTCAAGATTTTTAACGTCTTTTTCTCAGGAACCACATGGCCGATGCTGGGTGAAGCATTTTCAGATTTCGCTTAATCCAAGATGACCGCCATCTAAAAATAGCACAATTTTTTTAAAACACATGAACTCAATGTCACATTCTCCTCTGGTGTTCATGGAGTCAGGTGAGCGAATTAGGGCCATCATGGCCCTCTTGTTTAATATTATGTTTATCAGGCTCGGCTTGGAAACGGTTCCTACGCGTTTCCTAGCCTTGCCTGATAAATTTTATATCAAAACTAGTCTTTTGATATCAAGTTTATCAAGCGCGGCTCGGAAATAATAATAGGAATTCCTCGGCCAGTCTCGGAATTCCTACGCGTTTCCCAGCCTTGCCTGATAAGCTTGATATCACAAGACACTAGCCTGTATTCCCTATAAGAAACCTATGTGTTTTCTAGCCTTGCCTGATAAACTCGCTATCCAAAGACAGTAGACTGGTATTCCCTATGTTCCCGTTGACAGGTTGGTCGACAGACGATGACATGTTCCCCAGCAGCGGCAGTGAAAGTCGCGAGAGCAGCGCCGGTAGTTGCCGCGGCAGTAATCCCTCGTCGTCACGGCGAAACCGAATGTCCGACCTCCCGCCGACCCCAGCTCCACGCAACAGGGACGTCTACTCACAACAACTGTCCGTCGATATTCCCACTAACGGTGAGTTAGGATGGGACTTGGAAAAGTCGCGGGAATACTGGACGAGACCTTCCGGCCTTCGTCCAGTATTCCCGCGACTTTTCCAAAACTAATGGGAAACAGTATACGCATTCATATAGTCAAGTTCCTAAATGAGAATATTTACACTGTACTTAAATTTATAACGGAAACGTCCGTTCAACATATTGCGTTTATATCCCAGTATAGTATATTATATATTCTAATAATTAAAATACATGACGTCCGTCGTTGTCAACAACGTCACGGCGAGCCTCTGAACTCCTGTCTGTTTCCTTACCATTCCTGATAAACTTTGTAAAGACACTAGACTGGTATTCTCTATATATGTAGCTGTGTCTGGATGGAGAAATGGGGCTTATGGGTTTTATGACCAGCATAGCACCTGATCAGATAACACACTCCTGTAGCCTGATAACAGTTTAGATTGCTTTTTAAAAGCATGACGGGTCTTTCGTTGATGGAATGGCGGACTGTGCAGATCCAGATCAGACTGTGCGGATGCACAGGCTGATCTGGATCTACACTGGCCGTATTTCTCTAGTCACAGCCACATATAATCGATGTTGTCTATATTCACCTCCAGCCAAAGCGAGTCGGGACTCTGGTTTCGGATCTGGCGACCCCTCGCCCAATCACAGTCACTCACCCAGTGGCGCCGCCTCATTGGACGTCAATGGTCATGTGACCGATCTGGGCAGCCGGCAATATTTCCGCTCCAACAGCACTCCGACAGCCAACGGTCCAAACGGTCGCGGGAAAAAGAAAACAAGTAAGCGGCCAAGTAAGTTGGTTGATATTGACGTTAATTTTAACGGCCTATCAACAGCTAAGGTCATTTAAGGTCGGGCCAATGGGTTCGATCCCGTATTTAACCTGCTGCATTGGGGGGAAAATCACAAAATCAGAACGGAATATTTACATCGAAAAAAATATATTCAGCCCTAAAATTAGAATAACCCGACCTGGTGCCAGGTCCATACCACACCAACGTCACTTGGCCCCTTCCCCTAAAAGTGATAGGATTACGAATAATCGTAATACTCACATAAGGTTATAACCAGATTCGACTGTCGCATACGAAAATGCCAAAGATGTAGGTACGCGAAGGCTAACGTATGAAAACACATCTTGGTATTTCATTAGAATTGTCTCACGGAGACAATTCTAATGAAATAACAAGATGTGTTTTCACGATGTCTCCGACTGGAATTCCGGTAAGGATGAGATCACAGATGTTTTCTTGGTGTCCGGGTTAGAGAGGTTCCACTGTACCTCAATAATCTTAAGTATTACGTAAAACTTCATCTGCTGCCTTGACTTCATCAATATTTTCATTCTGTTGCTCTGACATTCACACTATATACCATCGGTCCTGTAGCCTATTTCACCAACCTTGCAAAGTATACTTTTCTAGCAAAGTATACTTTGAGGGAGTAATCATTTATTTTTCCCGAAATGCATTATTTCATATAGAACTAACGACTGCATATATTTGATGATTACAAGTATGCAGAATTATTATACTGAATTTATTACATTATCACAGCCAAAATGGCTGTGATAATGTAATAAATTCAGTATAATAAAAATCAATAAATTTATCCTAAAATTGAATATTTCTCACTCAAAGTATACTTTGCTAGAAAAGTATACTTTGCAATGTTGGTGAAATAGGCTACAGGTCAACATACAGTGAAACCTCTCTAAACCGGACACCAGGAAAACACCCGTGATCTTATTTTTGATGATTTTCTTGGTCATTTATCTCTGGTGATAATGTCTGTTCGTTATCGCATAGCACAACTATGGCTCAGAATGATCAAATGCCTGATTTACAGTAAAACCTCTCTAAGCCGGACACCCTGGGGACCTCCATAGCACAGAACTATGTCTCAGAATGATCAAATGCCTGATTTACAGTAAAACATCTCTAAGCCAGACACCCTGGGGACCTCCCACGGTGTCTGGTTTTGAGGTTTTACTGTACTTTGAAATTAGTTTTAAATTTTACAAAGTTCGCATTTTTGCATAATTCTCCCTAGATAGTACAATGTATTTTGTACTTGCAGAAAGCGCCAACACGGCAACGTTGACGATTTCCCATCGCCGGGTACGACAGATCAGCGACCCAATCACGCAGATGTTACACATTCTCCACAAAATCATCTATATCTCACAGGTTTGTATCGTAACATTCACACCAGGGTTTTGTATTCAAACATCCACAGTACATAAACATGGTTACTTTGTAAAAAATAAGCCTTGAAGAAATACAGATTATGAGGTTCATCCATCATTAGGGGCGGTGCCGTATATGTTTCGCCCTGTCTGCCCGTTCATTTATTTTTTGTACAAGTTTCTCAAATCACCTATAATTTCTGTTTGCCATCAGCTAATAACTTCATATTGCACACATGCATTACTTTAAAGTAACGATACATCCTTCCACATTAATACAATTACCCTCGCTATTGATCGTACATTAGTCCGTCTGTCTGTTTATTTTTTTGAAAGTTTTTGTAACAGTCGACAGACCACATTTTCTTAATTTTGAATGGCAAAAATTTACGAAAATAGGAAAATCACAAACTGGGTCAGCCTGATTATATTAACTCTTTGCATGCTTGCGGCGAAAATATCCGCCAAACAAATTAGGACTATATGTTTTATTTCTCTCTGTAAATATGTCTTGGAATTTCATTAGAATTGAGTCCTCAGGACTCAATTCTAATGAAATTCCAAGACATATTCATGATATTTACAAGGAGAAATAAAAGAAAATATGATGAATTTTTGTTCGCTAGTTTTGAACTATTTATAGCCCAAAAGTTTCCCAGCATGCAAAGAGTTAATACAGAAAATTTCCTTTCCACGACAGCTTTCAACAACAGTGAATCCAAAAATAGGGTCTTATAAAAAAAACAACACTTTAGATTGCTGACTGAACCTGATTGTATTTATGGCCAAATGTTTCTTATCTTTCACAGCTTCCACCAACACTGAACCCGAATCCAAAGCGGCGAGTTATAGAGCGATACAAGCGGGCACTATTTGCTCCTCAGAGCTCGTCTTTCAACTTAAAGGGAGAGCTTCACAAGGTATTATAGAGTATACAAAATGGGGCCCCCGACTGTTGTCTGTGCCACGAAACAATTGCCCCATGTTAAATCCCCATATAGACATCTTCACAGACTTTTTAAATCAGGCATTGACCTGATACGAATATCCAGGTTACAATTGAATTGGAAATTGACGTTGCATTTGTCGAACATCGTCACTTAACGTTACTGAATGACGTCAGAGTAATGACGTTACATAAACAAGTTTTCTGTTCTTTTCAACGAAAACCACGCCATAATTATTCTGATAAATGGAATACCCGTACCATGTTCGTGTGTTTTGATACCAAATTTATTAGGCTCGGCTCGGAAACGGTAGGAATTCCTCGGCAAGTCTCGCAATTCATCGGCTGGTCTCGCAATTCCTACGCGTTTCCTAGCCTTGATATCAAAAGACATGAGCCAGGTATTCTCCATGTAAGAGGTATCAAGTTTATCAGGCTCGGCTAGGAAACGTGTAGGAATTCCTCGGCAAGCCTCGGAATTCCTACATGTTTCCTAGCCTTGCCTGATAAACTTGATATTAAAAGAAACTTTCGCCTGGTATTCTGTATATCCATCTGTTTCATTCCAGTTAAACATGGGTTCCCGTGAAGTTGTAGACCTAAATATCGGGCCCATCGAGCAACGGATTAACTCCGCAGGTTCCGACCTGAGCCTGAGTTCTGTGGACAGTGGACGGCGTGTGGAGTCGGCGGAGCGACGGGGATCAAGTTCGAGCCTCGGGTCCGTCGATAATTGTCACGAACCGCGAACAAACTCTGTGGATCGTCGTGGTGCTTCCGTGGAGAAAATAAGCCATAGACAACGACGGCGTGAATCGCAGAGTCAGCGACCGAACTCAGCGGACGAGAAACTCGAGTGACAAACAGAGTCAGAGCGTCAGCGAGCGAACTCGAGTGACAAACAGAGTCAGCGAGCAAACTCGAGTGACAAACAGAGTCAGCGAGCGAACTCGAGTGAGAAACAGAGTCAGCGAGCGAACTCGAGTGACAAACAGAGTCGGCGAGCGAACTCGAGTGACAAACATAGGAGATCATCATCGAAGCCTCGTGCCGAGTCTGCCGGTTCGGATTCGGATAATTCTCTCAAGTCAACGCTTAAAGCATCGGGTCTGGACTCAACATTGACTACGACACTAAAGGCAGATGCTTCAAACTTGAACTTAAACAAAGTGTTTCCAAGTTCGTACGAGTATGACGATTCGATAACGTACGAACAGTTACAGTCGATGATTGAGACAGTATTAGTGGAGAGCGGGTATTACAGCGTCTCGCCACAGGGTCGTGAACGGACACCACCGCTAGCATCAATTAGTTCCGACCCGGTTATTCGGAGTCGACTTTTAGCGTCGTCACATTTCTCCTAGCAGATTGGATCGTCGTCAAAATTGGTGTGTGACGTGACATTCAATTCTGCCTGCGCGCAGTCAGTCACTCACTATTGTATTTCACGTTACAATAATTCCAGCACAAAAATATTTACACGATTCCCTAACATTTGATTGGCCCGTAGCAAGTCTCTGTCCAAAATTTATATCCCAGTAAACTCCCACGCCAAACTACTTTCCGTTACTGTGAGGCGCAGTTAAAATAATTCTTAAGAAAACGGAAAATAAACACATTTTCTTGATGAATTTATTTCAAATGCTGGAATTATAAGGAATGAATGGCCTTTTTGTGGAATTTATTGGGGATATAAAGTTGGAAAAGTCGCGGGAATACTGGACGAGGCCTTAAAAAATTACAATTTTCTAAAAAAAAAACAACATTCCACAAAAAGGCTATTCATTCCTATAGTAGTTATCTATCGCCAGTTGATCCAATATAGTATTATTAGGCCTCAGGTTAGATATTGTCCGCTCGGCTTTGTTGTTATTCTAACTACGATTTCCACACTGTTAAATATTCTGGTATGAGTCACCATTGAGGGATCGTAGCCAGTTATCTCCCTTTGAATTTGTTTATAGAAATCCTGTCCAAATTCTATGTTTTATGGACTTATTGTTTGTAAAAAAGGTGACTGTTGCACGATTTCATGTGTTAAGGAGCCACTATAGTGTTTTCGACTAGTGTCTATCCAGGTTATTTGCCAGATTCATATTTTGACACTTATTAATTTTATTGCAAACAGTGTCGACTCAGATCAGACTGCACAGATGTGCAGTCTGATCTGGGTTTACCCTGTTTGCAGTCTTATTTTTTGCACTATTCAGTAAGAAATAAACGCTAAAATAAACCATAGGACCGGATTTCTATAAATAGATTTGCAAAGGGAAATAACTCACTACGATCCGTCCTCATTGACAGACTGTGTTATGCCTGTAGTTGTGAATGGAGAAAAGGGACTTATGGTGTTTTCGACCAGTGTAGAACCAGACCAGGCCTTAAGCCACACTTCTCCGGTCACAGTAACAACTACATTTGCAGAGCTCCAGATAAGTTTTGTATCAAAAGAGTGTTATACCCCAAGATTTCAAATATACCCTCAGATTCAATGCGTATTTTACTTTTACAAATGAAGTCTGGTTTTCCTCTGCAAAAGGAATTCTAAATTCTTGAATTACACTTTTTGTCGCGCTCGCTTGCGGAAAGCACGATATAGTCGGCACTTTGGCGTACGTACGTGTGTCCGGTTAAAGTTTTTGGATAAAGTTTTTGGTTAAAGTTTTTTTATTAAAGTTTTGCGTTATACTATATCTCTTTTTTTAGTGTCCATGCCTCGCCCCAAGGCGCGACATGCAGGCCTGCATGTCGCGCCTTGGGGCGAGGCATGGACACTAAAAAGTTTAATACTATTCTGAATGTGGCGAATAAAAATGTGTATTTTGTAGTTTCAGAATAAATATAAAAAATCTCAAAAAGATGAGATGGGCCATATTGTTTTGTACCGAAGAAGATGTGCGATTTTTTCATGAAAATTATCTACATAAACTACCGATATGGTATTTTCTGTAAATGACGTCGAAAATTAACAACATTTTCATAGCAAATCCCGAGTTCTATTCATTTACGGAAAATATCGTAAATTTTGTAATTATGTTTCCGGGCATATCGCACATCGTTTTAGGTACAAAATTACATGGTTCTCTCAGATATGATCGTAAGTCTCTGCTCAAAGTTTTAAGAAACGAGAGAATGATGGACATAATTTGATAAACACACCGAGCTGCTGTCGACATGGTCATTAGAGCTCCAGATAGGCTCTGTGTCTAAAGAGTATTGTACCCCCTGATTTCAAATTAAATGCGTATTTTATTTTTACAAATGGATTATTGATTTTCTTCATTATTAAATAGGGAACAAATGCTCAAAACAAATTTAAACATTCACTTATTTGAGTGTATAATACACTCAAATAAGTGAATGTTTAAATTTCTTTTGATCATTATTATTATTATTACTTATTCACCTATTTATACTGTAATAGAGTTGAAAATATACTTAGTTCAGCTCAACTAAGTACATTTTCAACTTTATTACAGTATTTCAACTACTCAATTTAAAAATCAATGTATTTGAGTATATTGTACTCCCACTGTTGATAATCAATGCGTATTCAGCTAAGGTAAGTGTGTAAAATACGCCAATACCCACCTTATCTGGAGCTCTGGGTGATTGATCCAGAGAAAGTCAGTATTAACTAGAAATCATTCCATTATTTATTATAGACCTTTAGTGTTAATTTATTGTAGCTTGTAGTCTATTAATTTATTTTAATTTCAGCATGATGTGCTCTGTACGAGATACCCAATGTGAACTTGCAAAGTCAGATCCTCGTAGTCTGATCTTGGTCTACGCTGTTCGCCATCCATTCACCAAAATACCGTAATAACCCTAAATATTCGGACACCATTTATTGGGGAAACACATAAAAATATATGGTTTCCCCACAACAGTGAGCGTGCCAATATTTAGGGTTAGTATGGCAGTACTGGTTTAATGTAACACAGTAACAATGTATTTGGATACAATTTGTTTTGGGAAACCCCTATTTAATAGGGGTTTCCCAAAGCAAATTGTGTCCGAATATTTAGGGTTAGTATGGCAGTAGTGGTTTAATCACAATAAAAATGTATTTGGATACAATTTGTTTTGGGAAACCCCTATTCAATAGGGGTTTCCCAAAGCAAATTGTGTCCGAATATTTAGGGTTAATACGTTAGGCTCAATGCCATGAGCAAAACAATTGGATTCTAACCTTACTGATTGACGAGAAGCGGACCAATACAGTGGAACCACTCTAAACCGGACATCAATGAAACACCTGTGATCCTATTTCGATGGGTTTCTTGCTAATTTATCTGAGGAGATAATGTCTGTTCATGATCTCAGAGCACACGACTATGGCTCAGAATGATCACATGCCTGATTTACAGTGAAACCTCTCTAAACTGGACACCCTGCGGTTTAGAGAGGTTTCACTGTATATCCAATTGCTACGAATGCCACACGGCACCTTTTCACCTTCATGTCCTTTTGTCAGACGTCTGTCCATGCTTATATTCAGACAGCTGTTATAATTACGAGAAAACCGTCCACATATATTTATACATGTATTTATTGTTAGTTTCCAGGGATTCCGCTGGCGACCGCCACTTTCGCAATTGCCAATAAAAATAAACAATTGGCGATAAAAAAATGATTATTTTTTTCTTTTTTTGAAGTGGCGATTTTTTTTATTTTCCCCCAATGGAATCCCTGAGTTTCCTAGTTTCCGTCCTCCAAAGTATTGTATTCATGATATCCGTCCATATTACTATGACATTTTGTTTACACCATTTTATTTCTTGACTATAGATGTACTGTAACTTATTTTAATTTATTTAAATAACAGCGTGTTGATTGTTCAAATTTTATATTGTATGTTGATGACACAGGTTACCTGTAGCCGATTTCACCAAAATTGCTAAGCATACTTATCTAGCTAAGTATACTTTGAGGGAGTAATCACGTATTTTTCCCGAAATGCATTATTTCATAATGACTGCATATATTTGATGATTAAAAGTATACAGAATTATTATACTGAATTTATTACATTATCACAGCCAAAATTCAGTATAATAAAAATTAATCAATTTATCATTAAATTGAAAATTTCTCCGTCAAAGTGTAGATATACTTACAAGTAGCAAGATAAGTTACTTTGCAATTTTGCAACTTTGCAACTTTGCAATTTTGGTGAAATATGTGACTGGAGTCGCGTCAGGTCGCGTCACTGACGCGACTCCAGTCACATATTTCACCAAAATTGCGACGCGTGTATTTATTGACATGAACGGAGATGTGTACAAATGACGGAGATTGTCTGTGAATGTGTATACATGTACGTCGTGGAATGCGTTTCCCGCTTCATGACTGATAAAGCATCTTGATGAGCACGATGGTTCTTCCTTAACCATTTCAATGCTGAATTAAAATTTATCGTCTGATTCTTATTTTTTATTTTCTCATCAAAAGCATGCTATGACAACACTTTAGAAAGTGCCGTCAAACCATGCGTCTATTGAGAAAAAGACAAAATATACAACAACAGCAGATGACATTTTTTTCGTTTCCCGCATTCGGACGGTTTATGTCCTACAAGTTGTCTCCCTATAGGACAGTTTATATGCTATTTAAATACACATATTGGATGACATTACAAACGCAACATGTGATTTAACTGGTCGACCGGATCAGGTGCTGTACTGGCCATAAATGCTGCACGTGCCATTTACCCAGTCATAATCATCGACCGGATACTACAGTGATCGACAATACTATAAGCCTATAATAAATTGCGACCAATGTAGACCCAGATCTGGGTCTACACTGTTCGGTTCGTCATACAGTCGGTGGAACATCGATAAACTGCTGACCGACAGTAATACTCGGGATGCAGGAGACTAACAGGGGTCAGGAGCTAGACTGGCCACAAATTCCATAAGCCCCATTCCTCCAGACACAAAATATGTTACTACCAATCAACTAGATATATCACAGCCTGCGTTTTTAATGTGTTCGAGTATTTGTACATGTATTTAGTAGTTATTTGTTTTGATCAAGTTGTTAATGAAATTATTCCATATTTATTACCGACATGATTGGTTATAAAAAATACATTGACCTTTGACCTATTATATTTGTTTAGTAATGTTACCCGTTTAACAAATATTATTGCCCTGATGGTTATGGCCGAGGCTCGGGTATTACCGCCCTTATCACATCACCGACATGCGATGTGTATTAGAAATAATAATCATGGGTTAACCCTTTGATCCCTAAGTAACTGGAATGGACTGTTATATGCTAAGTTTCCGACCAATCCAATCATCAAAAAATATGAAAATTACTTGCAAAAAGTGCAGATCCTGATGAGACAGCTCGTTACGAGCCGGCTCTTCTGGATCTGCACTGTTTGCAAACCTCACTATGGCGGGCTTTCGGGTTCAAAGGGTTAATATAGTCAGACTATTGTTTTCTTGAAAGGAAAAAATAAAATCAAATATATAATACTGTATATGTTTATCGTGTTTGTCCATTCCCCATTGGCACCACATAAACTGGACATATTATTCTCTATTTACATTGTTGTAGGAATGTGCAGGCAAATAAGGTGAAAGTCTGTAGCCTAAAAGTATACTTTTCTAGCAAAGTATACTTTGAGGGAGAAATTTTCAATTTTAGGATAGATTTATTAATTTTTATTATACTGAATATATTACATTATCACATCCATTTTGGATCAGGATCTACACCAGTCACAAATGGAATGGCTGTTTGTCAACTGGTGATTGCAAACCAGTATGTATGTCAATGATATAAAACACATATGTTTATCGAGTTTGTCCACTGCCCGATGAACTGTGTCTAAACCCTTAGACCGCTACACACAACAATTGTCGTCTGCTGTTGCTTTTATATATTGCCTTATTTCTCAATAAAAACATGGTTTGACAGCACTTCTGAATCATTTCCAATGGAAATGATTCTGAAGTGCTGTCAAAGCATGTTGTAAATTATTCTAAAGTGCTGTCAAAGCATGTTTTTGATGATAAAAATTTAAAATAGAAAATAAACAGCAGACGACAAAAAAATTAAGATAGCGGTGTAAGGGTTAATATCAAGTTTATCAGACTCGTCTTGGAAATGGTAGGAATTCCGAGGCTCGCCATTTCCTAGCCTTGCCTGATAAACCACAACATGCTGTTCTATATTCTAGAGTCACTGGTGTTGGAAGAACAGGTATCCACCATTGACAACACTTTAAAATGGTTCTCTATAGAACCAGGCTTGTCCATGAAATGTTGTTTTTCTGTTACATCCACTCCGAGCTTCTGTAACTTTTCAACAAATATCTTCTTTTCCTCCCCAATCCATTTCCTCATTGGATCGTCCACCTGGTACGGCGTTACATGAACAAACACCCTGTGCTTCCAATCTGCCAATGCCGTTAGCGTTTCATCGTCGGTGATAAACGCGTCGCTGCCGCCAACATGACCGACATCTAGGAAATGTATTTCTCGTACACGCCGCAGGAATTGCTTTATATCCGCGTGATCTTTGTAGGTTTTGTATTCATTAATGAGTTGATTAACAACCACACCACCTTTACTAAAGCCGACAAGTTTAACGGGAATGTTAGCCTTGTTCAGGCCGGGAATCTCCCGATGTCCTTCCCCGCTCTGTAACATTGGCGGACTGGTGGTCGTGCTAGAATTGCCACTGAGCTCACGCTCGGAGGATAATACAATCGCTTGATCATACAATTTCAACAAATGAACCAGTGCACCAGAATCGGGACTAAATTCTGGTCTTTTGTGGTCTTCGTCAAATGACAGAAAGTTGTGGTAGGTGCTGAACACATTTAAAAACATCTCCGAAGGTTTTATCACAAAAACTGCCGACTCGGCAAATTGGGCGGCGATGAGTTTGGCGGTGTTGATCAAGTTCCACTCCTGGTACGCCACGTTGTTTACGGCCATTCTGTCTGGGTAGTCCTAGAAACAAGAATATGCAGGGTTCCAGATTATTTTGGGGGTAAATATGCATTGAATATCAGGAAATCAGCTTTGTTTGTTTGTTTGTTTATTGGTGTTTAACCGCCTATCAACAGCTAAGGTCATATAAGGCTGGGAAAACAGGTTCGATCCCGTTTTAAACAAAATCAGAACGGAATATTTACATCGAAAAAAAATATATTCAGCCCTGAAATTATAATAACCTGACCTGGTGCCAGGTCCATGCCACACCAAGTCACTTGGCCCCTTCCTCTAAATTAGGATTACGAATAATCGTAATACTCACATAAGGGGTATAACCAGATTCAACTATCACATACAAAATGCCAAAGACATACATGAGGGCCAAACCAGGTCTCCAGTCGGAATTCCGGTAAGGATGAACCAAGATCGTTAAATTACCCATCGCATGCTCCCACCTGCCACCCACAAACTCAGCATTGAAATAGAAATCATGGAGTACAAAACAGCATTGATTTTTTTCAATTCAACATTACAAAATTGCAGCAGATATGATATAGTTTGTACACTGCAATGTTTATTACAAACAACAAGTGAAAATAGACATATTCTTGAGTATCTCTGGGTAACACATGCATCCACATTTATAGTGTTGAAATTAGTGTTTATTTACAAAGTAATTTCAACACTATAAATGATGTGTGTGGTAAAATACTCTTTGAAAATCTCAAACCAGCATTGGATAGAAAATTAGGGGGTATTAAAATACTCTTTGCGCTAAAACCTTATCTGGAGCTCTGAATATGACTGGGTTTATCACATTTACGGCCAGTACAGATCCAGATAAACCGGCAGTGTATGCCATTCAGTAGTGGAACACCCATGATATTTCTAACAATGACTATATAGAGAATACCAGGCTAGTGTCTTGATATCAAGTTTATCAGGCGAGGCTATGAAACGCGTAGGAATTCCGAGGCTTGTCGAGGAATTACTACCGTTTCCGAGCCAAGCCTGATAAACTTGATATCAAAAGACAGTAGCCTGATATTCTATTTATCGGGTAACATTTTATGCTCGAAAATGACCACAGATTATGTTGTTATCTATGGACAGAACGCGGACTTGTTTACGTTGCGTCATTATTACACGGATGTCATTCGGTAACGTCACGTGACGTCATCCGACGAATTGAACGTTAGTTTTCACTTCGTTGTAACCCGGATATTTGTATCAGGTTAATGCCTGATACAGCAATATGTTATCAGTTAAAGTTTGTTACCTGATAAATAGAGAATACCAGGCTAGTGTCTTTTGATATCAAGTTTATCAGGTAAGGCTAAGGAATCGCGTAGGAATTCCGAGGCTCGTCAAGGAATTCCTATTGTTTCCAAGCCGAGCCTGATAAACTTGATATCAAAAGACAGTAACCTAGTATTATATTTATGAGGTAATGTTTTATGCTAAAAAATGACCACAGATGACGTCGTTATAAATCTATGGGCAGAGCGCGAACTTGTTTAAGTTACGTCATTAAACTTCGTTGTAACCCGAATATTCGTATCAGGTCAATGCCTATGTTATCAATATGTTATCAGTCAGCATGTTAAAGCTTGTTACCTGATAAATAGAGAATACCAGGCTAGTGTCTTTTGATATCAAGTTTTATATCAAGGCTAAGGAAACGGGTAGGAATTCCGAGGCTCGTTGAGGAATTCCTACCGTTTCCGAGCCGAGCCTGATAAACTTGATATAAAAGGACACTAGCATGGTATTATATTTATCAGGTAACGTTTTATATAGCTGATGGTCAAATATGTCGGTCGACCAATAAACGTCAATTTTCAATTTGTTGTAACCCGGATATTTGCATCAGGTCAATACCTGATAAAGATCCTTATCATACGTCATGAATGTGCTGTCGAGTAAGGTGCGAGGCTGGTCACAAATGCCATACGCCTCATTTATCCAGTCACAGCAACAGTTGATGATTTATTTAATCATGAGAATTTGTCTGGTGATCAGGATCTACGCTTGTCACAAATGGAATACAGTTTTTTATCAACAGGTGGCTGAAAATCAGTACCGTACCTACGATATATTATATCTTCTGAAGCAATTTGAAGTGGTTTTCAATAGATGGGGCTTTATCCATAAAATGTGGGTATTCTTGCACATTAGCTCGGAGTTTCCGTAACTTCTCGAGGAATATCGCCTCCTCACGACCTATCCACCGTCTGTTCGGGTCGCGAATCTGATACGGTGTAACATGCACATGGATCTTCACATTGAGGTCTTTAAGATTCTTCAACGCATCGTCATCCGTAATCCAGGCATCTCGCGAACCGGTATGGCCACTGTCCAGCCAGGTAATATCTGTCACCTTCTCCAAGAAATGTTTAACTACCGGATTGTCTTTAAATGTCTGTAACTCGAACACAAATTGGTTCAGCACCACACACCCTTTGCTGAATGCGATTAACTTCACAGGAACTTCACAATCGTCCGATGTACATGTAGTTGTAACATCACCCACCAGAAAATTATTACTTTCCATTTGTAACAATTTTGAACGTACATTTTGATGGAGCTTAATAATGTGATGTAGTCCTCCAAAATTATCTGAAAACAGTGGTCGCCCCTCCGTGGTGAGATTCAGGAAGTTTGTGTACATGCTGAGAGTGTGTTGTGACATCGCGGCTGGCTTCACGACCATCACGACAGAGTCCCGGAAGCTGGTGTGAACCATCTTGGCTGTACTGATGAGGTTCCAGCGGAAATGCTCTGGATGGTGTTTTTTCATCTCCTCAGGGTAGTTCTGTAAGATACCGACTCTTACCATTGCCAAAGCTCCAGATACGTTTTGTATCTAAAGAGTATTATACGCCCAGATTTCAAATTCAATGCGTATTTTACTTTTATTTTATAAATGTATTATCGATTTTCTTCCTTATTAAATAGGAAAGAAATGATAAACAAATAAAACACATTTAAAAATTCACTTATTTGACCTGCAAAATTGCGGCTCAACTAAGTAAATTTCAACTTTATTACAGTATTTTCACTACTCAATTTGAAAATGCTTATTTTCACATTGGTGTGAGTATTTTGTACTCCCATTTTTGATATAATCAGTGCATATCCTGCTAAAATAAGTGCGTAAAATATGCCATACAAACCTTATCTGGAGCACTGAATCGCTCCAGGTACAAAATGTAGGTTCACCCAGTGAGTATGCAACTTTTTCAAGCAGAAAATTAAAAATCACGTTTATAATCAAGCTGTAGGGTTAATCCCTTCACCTCTAAGTAACTGGAATGGATTTTGGTCACAAAATGATTTTCAGACTAGACCATTGATGAAAAGGGGGTATTTTCGTTCTCAAAAACATAAAAATTACTTGCAAAAAATGCAGATCATGATGAGACGGCTCATCATGAGCCGGCTCATCTGGATCCACACTGTTTGCCAATACCACTATACAGGTCTGTAGTGTTGAAAGGGTTAACAGGCTCCAACAGTCGGGTTAAATTTTGAATGCATGCTCAGAATCACTAGCCTCATATTGTTTATACATAATCACTGGCCTTCCACTTGCCACTACTTCAAATAGCCCAAGTTGGCACATCATTTGAGATCAGCCTAGTCCCACCGATGATAATTGTAACAAGCCTAGCCCCACCCTATGATAATTGTAACGAGTCTAGCCCCACCTTATGATAATTTCCACCAGCCTAGCCCCACCCTATGATGATTGTAACGAGTCTAGCCCCACCTTATGATAATTTCCACCAGCCTAGCCCCACCCTATGATGATTGTAACGAGTCTAGCCCCACCTTATGATAATTTCCACCAGCCTAGCCCCACCCTATGATAATTGTAACGAGTCTAGCCCCACCTTATGATAATTTCCACCAGCCTAGCCCCACCCTATGATAATTGTAACGAGTAGCCCCACCTTATGATAATTAAATTTCCACCAGCCTAGCCCCACCCTATGATAATTGTAGCGAGTCTAGCCCCACCTTATGATAATTTCCACTAGCCTAGCCCCACCCTATGATAATTGTAACGAGTCTAGCCCCACCTTATGATAATTCAATTTCCACCAGCCTAGCCCCACCCTATGATAATTGTAACTAGTCTAGCCCCACCTTATGATAATTCAATTTCCACCAGCCTAGCCCCACCCTATGATAATTGTAGCGAGTCTAGCCCCACCTTATGATAATTTTCACTAGCCTAGCCCCACCCTATGATAATTGTAACGAGTCTAGCCCCACCTTATGATAATTAAATTTCCACCAGCCTAGCCCCACCCTATGATAATTGTAACTAGTATAGCCCCACCTTATGATAATTTCCACCAGCCTAGCCCCACCCTATGATAATTGTAACGAGTCTAGCCCCACCTTATGATAATTAAATTTCCACCAGCCTAGCCCCACCCTATGATAATTGTAACTAGTATAGCCCCACCTTATGATAATTTCCAACGCCTAGCCACCCAGTAATTATAATGGTCCTAGCCCCACCTTATATAAACTAGCCTAGCCCCACCCTATTATAATGTAACGATCTAGCCCCACCTTATGATAATTTAAATTTCCTACCAGCCTAGCCCCACCCTATGATAATTGTAACTAGTCTAGCCCCACCTTATGATAATTTCCAAACACCTTTACCCACCATATAATAATTATGAGTCCTAGCCCCACCCTATGATAATTCCAGCCTAAGCCCCACCCTATGATGTAACTAGTATAGCCCCACCTTATGATAATTTCCACCAGCCTAGCCCCACCCTATGATAATTATAATGAGTCTAGCCCCACCTTATGATAATTTCCACCAGCCTAGCCCCTACATAATTAACAAGCCTAGCCCACCTTATGATAATTTGTAACCTAGTATAGCCCCACCCTTATGATAATTTGTAACGAGTACCTTAGATCACTGCCTAGCCCCACCCTATGATAATGTAGGGTCTAGCCCCACCTTATGATAATTTCACTTTGCCTAGCCCCACCCTATGATAATTGTAACGAGTCTAGCCCCACCTTATGATAATTAAATTTCCACCAGCCTAGCCTCACCCTATGATAATTGTAACGAGTCTAGCCCCACCTTATGATAATTTCCACCAGCCTAGCCCCACCCTATGATAATTGTAACTAGTCTAGCCCCACCGCCACCTATGAATTGAGATCCACCAGCCTAGCCCCACCACCCTATGATAATTTGTAACGAGTAGCCCCACCTTATGAATAAAATTTTCCACTTGCCTAGCCTCACCCTATGATAATTTGTAAGCGAGTCTAGCCCTCCCTTATGGATAATTTTTCCTTGCCTAGCCCCACCTTATGATAATTTTGTAACGAGTCTAGCCCCACCTTATGATAATTGTCCAACCAGCCTAGCCTCACCCTATGATTAATTGTAACCCCGAGGGTCCTTAGCCCCCCACCTTATGATAATTTCCACCAGCCTAGCCCACCCTTGCCCCTAATTGTAAACCCTAGTTAGCCCCACCTAATTGATAATTTCCAACCAGTAGCCCCTCCTATGTTAATTATAATGGTCCCCTGCCCCCACCTTATGATAATTTCCACCAGCCTAGCCCCACCCTACGATAATTGTAACAAGCCTAGCCCCACCTTATGATAATTTCCAACAGCCTAGCCCCACCCTATGATAATTGTAACAAGCCTAGTACCACTCTATGATAATTGTAACCAGTCTAGCCCCACCCTATGTTAATTGTGACCAGCCTAGCCCCACCTTATGATAATTGCCACCAGCCTAGCCCCACCTTATGATAATTGCCACCAGCCTAGCCCCACCTTGTGATAATTACCACCCGCCTAATACCATCTAATTACTTTACCAAGTGACACAAAAACTGGTACCGGTAGCAAGTTGAATCATTGATATCACCCATTTAAACGAGTGATATCACCCTTTCTAAAAAAATTGGTGATTTCACGTATTTGAATGTGTGATATCACTCATTCAAATGCAATGAATGATATCACCTTTTCGTGTTGAATCAGTGATATCACCCATTCAAAATGGTGATATCACTCATACAAATCAGCGATATCACTTGTTTCAATGGGTGATTCATTGATTCAACATGAAGGGTGATAACACATATTCATGCAAGTGAGTGATATTACCCATTCAAAATTATCTGTACATCCCGAAACTGAACAACAACTATGACCAGCCACTCATAAATTTGGCTCCGACTAGAGAAACGGGATCATGGTATTTATGATCAGCATAGCTTGTGATCAAATAACACAGCCTAGCTGATAACGACAGGTGGTTCGCCGATGGAATGGTGAACAGTGCAGATCCTGATCAGACTGTGCGGATGCACAGGCTGATCTGGTTCTACACTGGTCACAAAACTGACAAGTTAAACTGACTGACAAGATCAGACCATGCAGCGACTATACTATTTACCTGAACATCACCTCCGAAGAATATCACATGTTGTTTTGCCTTCAGAATTGAGCCGCAGACAACAACATCATTTTTCTTGTCGCCATCTCCCAACACTCCGGGGAGTATCTGACAGCTACTGTCCACCGTAGAACAAGGTCTCTGTGACATCATTAGGGCGTAAGTAATTTGTAAAACTTTCTGAACTCTAAAAAGTGTAAGAAATTTTGCAGATTGCATTTAGTTTGTTTACTTTTAAGTCTGCGTTACTAAACGCTTATTAAAGTTGTATAAAAGTTTGCATAATGCATTTAATCGATGCTGATCCAAATAAATCTGTATCTGCAGGTGCTCATTGAAAATATTGTGTACACTCAAGCGTTTAATGAATGACAGTAAAGGTCAAGGCCATCTGCTAAAGACATTTGTCTATCAGGTGAACGGTAAAGCAACATACACATATTTCTCATCCACAAAGTGTATGTTACTTTTATACTTGAACTGTGTAGATTATTCCAATAAAATTGAGAGAAGATTCGTCAGTTCCTGTGCTGATCTATCGAATTTGGTGAATCTGTCTTGTCCTTCCAGTAACAGCGGGTGGGGAATCTATAGTCACTGTTCTCATGGATTCGTGCTCCTAAGCACATACATTCATATTGTGTGTTATATTCTGATGAATTCCTGAAAATGTATACTTCAACATAAAGTTCAAACACTTGACTATGAGGGGTGGCACGATTTACCCAAATCTACCCAAATCTACACAAATCTTCATATAATTACTGTATGTCTTAATAAATAAAGCTATACATCATAATAATGATGTTTGGACTGTACTTACATAATGTATGTAATTAATTTGCTCATACCAGGGCCCATTTTAATGTTTTGATGCAAAATGGAAATATTTGTCTATGAAATAAAGGGAGAGTACCGCGATAAATTTAATACTAGGAAACCAAGGAAGATAATCCACTTTATAATGGCTAAACCTGCTAAATGGGAATGATGATTTTTAATTGAAATACAAATAAAAAACTGTAGAACCCCTCTTATGTTGACATACAAGGAGACAGTGTGAAGGTGTCGACTGTATACTGGCTGTTTTCGCCCGCCAGGACGTGTAGCCATCTTGTACATAATCACTTGTTGAGGCTATACCTCTTGGGAAATTTGCAATCACAGTCTGATCAGGGTCTACACTGTTTTCCATCTTGTACATAATCACTGTATACCGTATACAAGCAAGCCGTGTGTCGCCCGCCAGGACGTGTAGCCATCTTATAGCAATCACTTGTTGAGGCTATACCTTCTAGGGGAAATTTGCAATCACAGTCTGATCAGGGTCTACCTGGTTCCCCATTTTGTGTTTGAAATGTATCTCGGTAAATTAAATTGCAATAAGTAAACTATATATGTCCAGAAGTCATTTGTGCTAATAAAAACATTCATTCAATACATTATACTTTGTTTTTAACTATTTCAAAAAGATGTTGGCATATAATTACTCGGCGTAATAAATATTGCAATACTATGGGGTGACCGGTTAGGCAGTTGGACTAGTATATGTGCCATATGAAATCATGATCGATGACAACTTAAAGTTAGACAACTGAGACATAATTAATATGTGTCGATCACGATAATCTCCCTTTATAATAATGCTACATGTATATTAATCGCTTTCCCGCGGTAATATGTGCTTTATTCTTCCCTTTGTCGGTCAAAATGTGTTTATTGTATGATATACAAATGATATATTGTTGAAAACGTATATAATATAATCATAAATGTTATTTTTAATGAAGATTTGGGTAAGATTTGTGTAGATTTGGGTAAATCGTGCTGCCGACTATGAGTGCACATAAGGAATTTGCCAAAATTGTTGTTTATGCAAGTTTTAGAGTCCCTAGAAATAACCCACCCAAGTCACCTAATTGATCTTGAAACTTCTCATCAGGTTCGTGCCCTACAACTGTTTGCACATTTGAGTGACATTCCTTGATCACTCGTACAATAAAGAAGTGTTGCTGCCTAGATGCATCAAATTTAAATATGGTGATGTTCAGATTCACCTAGAAATCAACATGTATCACATTTTATGCATAATTTGCGAACAGACCCTCTTCAGATTAAGGATGTATGTAGAAAAATCACAAAATAGGTGGTAAATCACAATTGTATGTAACTGTAACTTAGAAAACTGTGGGAAACACTTAAAATACCTTTTTAAAATAATGTTCAATTAACACTATTCTTAGAATATGCTTATTCACTTGTTTTCTAGGGACACGAATCAATGAGAAGTCACAAATCCATGAGAATTGGGACTATAGCAGACAAATACATAGTTTAGATAGTCTCTACTATGGCATGCAACCTATCAATGTTTTGCCCCACCAGGGGGGGGGTGGGAGGGTTGGGCACATCCAGCGAATTCAAAGCTACTGCATATATTTTGGTCTGGCTGGAAGCCATAACTCTGGATACGGACGCTGCAGGAGTATTCTGCAGAGTTAGTTTCCACAACTACTCGCTGGTCAGACCACGTCGCAAAATGTGAGGACAGAATCACTGAGAATATGCTGTTATTGTAACAAAAACTAACGAGCAAGGTGAATATATTTGTATACTTGCATCGTTCTCATTGGTTTATGGATGTTTTTCTAAAATACGTACTGTAAGACCGCAAAACAGAAGGACAGCTGAGAATGGGCTGATATTGTGACAAAAAATTACCCAGCATGTCAAATTTTACTTGATTGTTGCAAGGCAAAATTGTGAAATTCTAAGTCCAGAAGGGGTAGATATAGAGAATAGTTATTTCTCATCATACGTATATGTTGTGACCACTCATTTGAACCGTCTCGCCGAGACGGTTCAAATGAGTGGTCACAACATATACTTTGGTTCAGAAATAAGGAAAATAGATAGAGAATAGTAGGTTAGTGCCGTGAATGGAGAAAAAATATCTGGCAAGGCTCAGGAAACGGGATGGGTGAGGCTCTGCCGAGCACATCCCGTTTCCGTGCCGCGCCAGATATTTTTTCCCATTCGCGGCACTAACCTACTATTCTATTTATCCCGTCAACACCTACAAATGGCTGTAAAATGCAAAAATAGTATTGACTGGATATCAAAAATGTTTCACGGCACCGTGTTTCACAGCACATACGCACTGTGTTGACGGGATAAAATCCATTACCTGTGGGTAAAATAAAAAAATCGAAATTCACTTCTCGCATCTTAAAATTCACACCATATGGAAGCTCCATACCAACTATCAATTCTCCAGCTATTACGGTTTAAAAGTTTTACTAATCTTACAAGAAAACGTGATGGACGGAGGGACAGATTGATGGACACCCGTGACGAAGATAATATGCCCATTTGTTTTTCAAAAAGTCGGTATAAAAATTAAAATATATGGCCATGACTGGAGAAATGGGACTTATGGTATTTGCGACCATTGAACCTCCTGATCTCCTGCACACTCCTGTAGCTTGATTATACAATCTATATTGCTTGTTAGAAGCATGGTGGGTGTTTCATTGACAAAATAGCGAACCACGCAAATCCTGATGCACAGGCTGATCTGGATCCACTGTTCGCAAAACCCATAAGCCCCATTTCTCCAGTCACAGCCATATATCATGGTCGTCAACTTGTCTTTCCAGAATATCATCAGCCACCAGTCGGTCTGTAACCACTTCACATTCAACAATGGCATCTAAAGTGAGTACACAAAACAACATTGAGTTAATAGTTATACCCCACATTCTACAAGCCTCTATCATGAGGCCATATACAAAAATACTTTCGTTCCCAGATAGCGCCGCGTCAGAATAATTCCTGCTCGACAGGCATTTTATTGTCATGGACAAATAAAAACATATTGTTGTAAATTCGCCACATGATCGATCAAAACTGTCTACCCTGCAAAAATATGTTTAATCCAATCATATCCGACGAAAATCTGCTGATTTTTCTTGTCTAATAAGGTGATAGTAGCCTTAGTATAAAACATATTATGTGAACCACATGTTTAATTGACTTGCAAAATTCATCTGTAGCCCATTTCATCAACATTGCAAAGTATACTTTTCTAGGAAAGTATACTTTGAGGGAGAAATTTTCAATTTTAGGATAAATTTATTAATTTTTATTTTACTGAATTTATTACATTATCACAGCCATTTTGGCTGTGATAATGTAATAAATTCAGTATAATAAATCTGCATACCGTACATTTAATCATCAAATATATGCTGTCGTTAGTTCTGTATGAAATAATGCATTTCGGGAAAAATAAATGATTACTCCCTCAAAGTATACTTTGCTAGAAAGTATACTTTGCAATGTTGATGAAATCGGCTACAGGTGACTTGAAAAAAATCAGAGACGAAGATCTACAAAAAAAAATATTTAAAAAATCTGTGCTCCCGCACCATTCTATTATACCCTGTGTCTGAGAACCAGAGTACTTTTTGTAATGGCCTAACAGTGTATATTGAGATAAGCCGGCTGTTATCGTACCGTCTCATCAGCATCTGTCCCAGGGATTCCGCTGGCGATCGCCACTTTCGCAATTGGCGATAAAAATAAACAATTGGCGATAAAAAATTACAATTTTCGAAAAAAATAAATAATTTTTTTTTAATTTTTTTTTTGAAGTGGCGATTTTTTTATTTTCCCCAGCGGAATCCCTGCTGTCCTATTTGTGGATACATGTATTTACTATGTTTTTATAATCTTCCCCCCTTTTCTGATTATTAGCATAGTCTGAAAATTAAAATGGAATATCCCATTCCAGTTAATTAGGGGTAGGGGTGAAAGGGTTAAGAACATTCCATTGCAGCTGTTGTCGAGACATGTGATGTATTTCCCGAACCTGCGGGCGGCCGTGAAACATTTCCGGGCATTCTCGTGGTTCGGCGACCGCGGCAGTAACCAGGTGGTCAGTGGCTACAGCACGGCCCCCGAGTCTACCGCGGGTAAGTCAAGATACGGACATTAAAGGAACTGGATCTCGGATGGTGTCTCTGATATCTGATTCAGTTTACACTCGTTAACCCTTTCAACACTACATACCTGTACAGTGGTATTGGCAAACAGTGTAGATCCAGATGAGCCGGCTCGTAACGAGCCGGCTCATCAGGATCTGCACTTTTTGCAAGTAGTTTTCATATTTTGAGAACAAAAACACCCTTTTTCAAAAATGGACTAGTCTAAAAATAATTTTTTGACGATTGGATTGGTTGAAAAATTAACATATCAAAATCCATTCCAGTAACTTAGGGTTGAAAGGGCAACAAGATGATGTCTCATATATCTGATATGTCACTGTATTAACTCTTTCAACCCTAACTAACTGGAATGGACCATGATATGTTAACTTTCTGACCAATCCAATTATCACAAAATGATTTTAAGACTAGTCCAGTTATGAAAACGGGGTGTTTGTTCTAAAAAATATGAAAATTACTTTTAAAAAGTGCAGATCCTGATGAGACGGCTCGTTACAAGCCGGCTCATTTGGATGTACACTGTTAACGTCACAAAAGAGTGTTGTCTTGCAAGTATATATTATCAGATATATATTATCAGAAACTGTGAGAAACGGTCAAAATAGTTTTCACCTGCTGGAAATTTATTATTATTATATACCGCTCCATGGAAATTATCAGTTTTCTAGACTGTATATGGTAATGAATGTGTATTTGCAGCCTATTTGCAGTCCGGCACTGCAGATGCGCATTATGAATATAGATAGCAGAAGTAGTCGTATTTTCACCGGAAGTTGTTTATTTCATCAATGAGAACATATGACTTTTATTTACATCATATAACTATGTATTTCATGGGTAGGTATATAATAAAATTTCATCTTTGTGACTCACACAGATCTGAATACACTGTTAACGGTATAGTTCTATGATTTATGTCAAATTTACCTCTTGTATGGTCCGCAGACAATAAACAAAATACAAAATAGGTGAGACAGGTAAATATACCCATGCATGTATTGCTTTTCTATGTTGATTACGAGCCTCATCATAAAGTCATACATATTGATATTCAAAACTTTCCAAAGCATTATCTCCCAAGTTTTAATTTTCAAATTATGTATCCTTGTCCTCGCTGTAACTCAATCATGCTAGCAGCGAAAATATCCGCCAAACAAATTAGGACTATATGTTTTATTTCTGTCTGTAAATATGTCTTGGAATTTCATTAGAATTGAGTCCTCAGGACTCAATTCTAATGACATTCCAAGACATATTCATGATATTTACAAGGAGAAATAAAAGAAAATATGATGAATTTTTGTCCGCTAGTTTTGAACTATTTATAGCCCACAAGTTTCCCAGCATGCAAAGAGTTAACCAAATTCAGCAAACATGTATGTTTATCATAACCAGAGGAAGAACCCTATTGATGTCCGATCAGAATTATCTCCCTTTGTCGGCCATTTTGAATTTCCACATTAAGTTTCTTCTTCTTTTTTCAAATCTTTCTAGTAAGTTATCTGTCTTTGTTTACTGACTATGCCTCTTGTCAGCACTTGCCCAAAAATTACTAGTTGCAATCACCCAATCTAATTCCAGTTTTGTCCGAGAACAAGCTCGGCCTTTTTGGTCACCAGGACAGCCGGTTCCCGTTGCCCGGTGGTGTGGGAACCATGAAGCCGGGTACCGTGCTGGAACCAGTCATGCCAGTTGAGGACTCAGTACTTCCAGATAAACTCTTCCAGAAAAACCTGCCGACAGAGAAACATGGAACCGTCATGTTACAGGCTGAGGTTACCATGGAACAGGTAACAATAAACAGTTGCGGGTTCTCCGTACATGTAGTTTGAAATGACTGAGATACAAAATTGATCCAGTAACTTTTGATTACCCCACATATTAGTTTGAAATTACCAAGATAAAAAATAAATCCAGTAAGCTTTTGGTCGCCCCTCATACTAGTTTGAAATGACCGAGATACGAAATTGATCCAGTAACATTTTGATCACCCCTCATACTAGTTTGAAATGACCGAGATACGAAATTGATCCAGTAACTTTTTAATCACCCCTCATACTAGTTTGAAATGACCGAGATACGAAATTGACCCAGTAACATTTTGATCACCACTCATTGTAGTTTGAAATGACCGAGATTCGACATTGATGCAGTCACATTTTGATCACCTCTTATACTAGTTTTCTGCCACACCAGATGGTGAGAGAGAGAACCCCACCGCGACCCTCACCAGATGAATTGCTCGAGTGTGTCGCCCATGATTGCCCGCAGACCGTCAGGAAAGGTGAGATATTCTCATTTACTCTTTGGATTCATGAACTCTTTCAACCCTAAATAACTGGAATCAACTGTGATATGTTAATTTAAGGACCAATCCAATCATCACAAAATGATTTTGTAGGTGGTTTTTTTTTCTGAAGATTTTTTTTTAAAAGTACCTGAAAAAACTTTTTTTCTAAAGAAAGGAAAATTACTTGAAAAAAGTGCAGATCTTGATGAGACTGCTCGTTACAAGCCGGCTCATCTGGATCTACACTGTTTGCAAAGTCTGCTAAAGAGGCCTGTAGTGTTGAAAGGGTTAATGGGCCAGTCCATTTACATTTTAACTTGCCTTCCAAAGGAGGTGCTTATGCTATACCCTTGGTGGTGTCAGCGTCCGTCCGTCCGTCTGTGCGTCTATCTACAAATGTAAAGGTGTTTTGATCCATTTCACGCTATCTATCGCCCCTACAGCCACCATACGTCTACCACATCATTGCAAACTGCTACATATACTTCAGGGCTCAACATTAATGGTAACCCAGTGGGGTAAGTTCGTTTTCAAGCAGTTTCCCCTGTTCGGGAAACCATTTTTCTTGGAAGATTTTTTCTGAAGCAGGAAATAACATGTTGTACTAGCATTCACTTACAAACATTTTTCAGACAGTTAGATGAACTACTTTACCTTATTATCTATGCCTTATTGTCTATGCCTTATTATCTATACCTTATTATCTATGCATTATTATCTATGCATTATTATCTATGCCTTATTATCTATGCCTTATTATCTATGCCTTATTGTCTATGCCTTATTATCTATGCCTTATTATCTATGCCTTCTTATCTCTATGCCTTATTGTCTATGCCTTATTGTCTATGCCTTATTATCTATGCCTTATTATCTATGCCTTATTATCTATGCCTTATTGTCTATGCCTTATTGTCTATACCTTATTATCTATGCCTTATTATCTATGCCTTATTGTCTATGCCTTATTATCTATACCTTATTATCAATGCATTATTATCTATGCCTTATTATCTATGCCTTATTATCTATGCCTTATTGTCTATGCCTTATTGTCTATGCCTTATTATCTATACCTTATTATCTATGCATTATTATCTATGCCTTATTATCTATGCCTTATTATCTATACCTTATTATCTATGCATTATTATCTATGCCTTATTATCTATGCCTTATTGTCTATGCCTTATTATCTATGCATTATTATCTATGCATTATTATCTATGCCTTATTATCTATGCCTTATTATCTATATCTATGCCTTATTATCTATGCCTTATTATCTATGCCTTATTATCTATGCCTTATTATCTATGCTATGCCTTATTATCTATGCCTTATTATCTATGCCTTATTATCTATATCTATGCCTTATTATCTATGCCTTATTATCTATGGGATAGTACATCAAATTTGAGAATTATCTTCCGGCAATTGACAAACTGATTTTGGCAAGTACAATTTACTTGCGGTGGTTGCCAGACCGGGAAACCAACTTTTAAGGTTAACATCAGGGCCTGTACTTACTATGTCACTATGTCACTATGTCACCTTCATGTGATCTTGACCTACTTTTTCCGCTTAAATTTATTTTGTCATTTCAACGTTAAATTTTCGTTTTGATCCGTTTTACCCTATCTATCTACTTCTACCACATTTTTCTCTGATGATACTCAGTGCAAATCGCTATATTTCCGTGACCTGACCTACTTTTTTTCGCTAACATTGCTGTCAATTTCAAAGGTAAGTTAAGGAAAATATTGTAAATATTGTAAAAAATCAGATGGTGTGTCTCGTATATTTCACACTGATGCGACAAATTGTTATCAGTCAATCACGTTGGCAACTGTTCGATAACTGGAATGGCAGAGAGAGAGTTTAGTTGTTGCCCAGATGTATGTAAATAGTCAATGCAAAATATGACAATTTGTTATCAGTCGGCGTGTATTAGACCAATGAAAAGTTCATTACCTGTAGCCGATTTCATAAAAATTGCAAAGTATACTTTTCTAGCAAAGTATACTTTGAGGGAGAAATTTAAAAAATTTGAATAAATTTATTAATTTTTATTATACTGAATTTATTTATACATTATCACAGCCATTTTGGCTGTGATAATGTAATAAATTCAGTATAATAATTCCGCATACTTTTACTCATCAAATATATGCAGTCGTTAGTTCTATATGAAATAATGCATTTCAGGAAAAATAAATGATTACTCCCTCAAAGTATACTTTGCTAGAAAAGTATACCTTGCAATGTTGGTGAAATAGGCCACTGATCAAGTAACATCTTCATACATAGAGGTACAAAATCAGATGGCATATCTCATATGTACTCATGTCAAACATTTCACACTGACAATTTGTCATCAGTCCATTTCGTCATTCGACAAACGGAATGTCAGTGAAAGTAGTCGTTGCCCAGGGGACCATTTCACTACACTTCGTACAACTAAAATGTTCGTAAATTCAAAATTATGAGTCTGTAAGTTTCACATTCACGATGTTTTCTTGTAAACAATTATTGGCTTTACATTTATTGAGCATAGGCTGCATATGCAGCCTATGCTCAATACATGTAAATCCATGAATTGAAATTTCCAGACTATCCTAAAGTTGCGCTTACAAACATTTTAGTCGTATGAAGTTTAGTGAAACGGCCCCCTGATGTACGTTAATAGTCAATGCCGAATTTGTTATCAGTCCCTATGATTAGACCAATGACACGTGCATTACCTGATAAAATAACTATGACGGACATGTGTTTCAGACTTTGCCGACTTGTTCCCATGGATGCAGACCGAATCGGGCGTCTTAACGGTCATCACGGTCAGCAGGAAGACGAAACACGACATGACTGGCTGGTCAGAGGATGTGGAAAAGGAACGTGAACAGCTACTCAGTACAGTACGTCTCTGTAGTTTTTTCTACGGCCTGTTTCTGTTGAACACAGAGCTCCAGCTCTTCATGTATTTTGTGCCCATATATTTCAGCCGAATACGAATTGATTTGCAAAAGTGGGAGTATGATATACTCACAACAAAATTGAAAGTAAGAAACAGGTGATAAATTCAGTGATCCATTTGCAAAAGTAAAATGAAAACACGTCTTGGTATTTCATTAGAATTGTCTCCTTGGAGACAATTCTAATGAAATACCAAGACGTGTGCATATTGAATTTGATATCCGGGGTTGTAATACTCTTTAAACACAAAGTTTATCTATGCTGAACAGATTTGTAAAACTCCATGTAAAACTCCATTCATTCAATCAATCAATCAATCAATTCACTACAACCATGCCATGCACAACTTTGATGATAACGTTGCCTTTTAAAATATATTGCCCGTTTTTGTGGCCATATTGTGCTGTGTTTGTTACAGTTCATAGAGGGCGCCACGGAGATCCGCGAGGCATTACGTGACGCGGGCTACTGGGCGGACTTCATCGACCCGTCATCTGGCAGACCCGTATGTAGTAACCTATGTGTAGTGAGCAATGTGTAGTGAGCAAGACACTGCTAAGTAAGACCCAAAAAGTAGGTGTGTTTCCTGTTAAGGGCTGAACAAAAATAATAGGTTGGTCCGTCGAGTATATTTATTTTTTTTACTGCGATATTTCTGTTGACATGTTGTTCAAATTTACCGTTTATGGTGTTGTAAAGTTAATATTTTACGGAAACCAAAATCCAGAAACCAAAAAAATATTTATTTTCCAATAAAAACATTACGATTGGTCGGTTAACAGGAAATACACCTTTCTCTTTTTCAACCAATTTGACTTCGAGTTATCAGTAGTATGACTTAATACAGTTTGAGGTAACGAGTGTAGACTGTACAGTCAACAAACCTGTGAATAAAGGCCAGCCATTGGAGAACAATCTGGCCTTTGACTTTTTGTTCACAGGTTCATTTATGTAGTAATTGAATAATTGGGAAAACAAAAGTGTGACTGCTATAGACAGGTAATTGCTATTTATCCCATCAACACAGTGCGTATGTGCCGTGAAACGCGGTTCCGTGAAACATTTTTGATATCCAGTCAATACAATTTTTGCATTTTACAGCCATTTGAAGGTGTTGACGGGATAAATAGAATAGTAGGTTAGTGCCGTGAATGGGAAAAAATATCTGGCACGGCACGGAAACGGGATGTGCTCGGCAGAGCCTCGCCCATCCTGTTTCCTGAGCCTTGCCAGATATTTTTTCCCATTCACGGCACTAACCTACTATTCTCTATCTATTTTCCTTATTTCTGAACCAAAGTATATGTTGTGACCACTCATTTGAACCGTGTCGGCGAGACGGTTCAAATGAATGGTGACAACATATACTTCTGATGAGAAATAAAGAAATTCTTGAGCCTTGTCGGATATTTTTTCCCATTCACGGCACTAACCTACTATTCTCTATGTATTCAGAGGTGGCCTTTAGCGCAGGTTTGACTGTATTTTCCATTATTTTATACAACATAATAGTCTCTGCATGAGACACGCCATGTGATTTTTATGCCCCACGACGATTGTGGAGGGGGCATTTAATGTTACCCTTGTCTGTCCGTCCCGTCCGTCCTTCTGTCCGTCACCAACCTTGTAACTCGTAAAACTTTTCAATCATACTAGCTACAGAACTGAAACTTGGTATGTAGCTTCCTTATGATGAGTAGATGCGTAAAGATTTTTGATTCGACCCCCGTGTCATGGATTATCTCTCCCTTTTTTAATTAGAATTTCCCAATTTTGCCTTGTAACTCATAATATTTTTTTTACTTGCTATGTAGCTTCCTTATGATGTCAGAGCAGATATGCAAAGTTTATTTCAATTTTTGATTCGACCCCGGGTCATGGATTATCTCCCCCTTTTCGACTTCGAGCTTCCCAATTTTGCCTTGTAACTCGTAAAACTTTTACACAGTACCACCTGAAACTTGATATGTAGCTCCTTATGACGAGTAGATGGGCAAAGTTTATTTTGATTTTTTTTATTCGACCCCTGGGTCATGGATTATCTGCCCATTTTCAACTTAAAATTTGGCAATTTTGTCTTACAACTCGTAAAACTTTTAAACCGTAATAGCTGCAGACCTCAAACTTTGTATGTACCCCTTCTTTATGATGTCAGAGTAGATACGCAGATTTATTTTATTTTTTATTCGACCATGGATTTTCTCCCCCTTTTGGAGTTGGAGTTTTGCCTCGTTTACTACCAAAGCTATATGTGGGGCATCCGTGTTGTATGAACACATTTTCTAGTTTTACCTAAGAAATGTTTTAGCGATTACATGATGTATATACATAATATGCTAAATTCAGAGTTTGAGGTAACAAGTGTTGACTGTATTTTCCAGTATTTTAGTGATTACACCAATGGCACGATGTTCGAGACGGACGACCGGTATCGGAAGCTGGGTTTTGAAATCGACGACCTAGGCTGCTGTAAAGTGATCCGCCACCACATCTGGGGAACCCACGCGTACGTTGGCTGTCTGTTCACGGACGCGCCCACTGACCACCCCGTCCTGGAGCTCATGACGAAACTCACCGACGAAGACTAACCCAGATCTGTCCATTGTTTGTCTTTCATTTACATCGCTGGCAGATAAAAGGAACCTCAGGATATCTGTGACCGGTATAGAATCTGATCGTGTACATGCATAGTTTGTGTACGATCGGTAGCTGTGATGAAAATGAACTAAAATCCCAGATATGTTCATTCTTTGTCTCATATATATCGCTGGTGGATAAAATGAACCTCGGGATATTGTGACCAGTGTTGCTAATATTTATCCTGTACAAGCACAGTTTGTGTAGCTCGGTAGCTGTAACTAAAATGATTCAGAAACCCAGATCTGTTCATTATTGTCTTTCATTTATATCGCAGGTGCATAAAATGAACCTGGGGATATTTGTGACTGGCGTAGCTGCTAAACATGCACTGTATATGCAGTTTCTTTAGCCCTTAAAATGTGGGGAATACAAATTGTTGTCTGCTGTTGATTATTACTTTGTATTTTTCTCAGTAAAAACATACTTTCATAGGAAACAATTGCAAAGTGCTGACAAAACATGTTTTTGATGAGAAAAAGGGACAATTTAACCCTTAGAATGAGGGAACCGAAAATTGTCGTCTGCTGTTTAATATTTTCTATTTTTCTGCATAAAAACAAAACAGTGCTGCGAAATGGAAATATAAATAAACAGTAGAAAATTAATTCAGCATTATAAGGGCTACTATTGGTAGCTGTGATGAAAATGAACTAGCCCAGTAGCCGATTTCACCAAAATTGCTAAGTATTATTATACTGTTCTTGCAAAGTATACTTTGAGGGAGAAATTTTCAATTTAAGGTTAAATTTATTAATTTTTATTATACTGAATTTATTACATTATCACAGCCATTTTGGCTGTGATAATGTAATAAATTCAGTATAATAAAAATTAATAAATTTATTCTTAATTTATTCTTCATCTACATTGCTTGGCCCTAAATGATACTCTTTTGTGTTGATGGGCCGTTAAGCACCATTCCATTCCATTCTATATGAAATAATGCATTTCGGGAAAAATAAATGACTAGCTAGATAAGTATGCTTAATAGCAATTTGGGTGAAATCGGCTAGAGATCTGTCCATTATTTGTGTTTCATTTGTGTTGTTGATGGACAGAATTGACCTCGGGGATATTTATAACTGGTGTAGATCCTGATCATACTGTACTGCATAGTCTGTTGATTGTTTGTCTGTCATTTTCGTCGCCAGTGCACAAAATGGACCTTGGGACATTCATTACCGGTGTAGCTCCTGTAGCCGATTTCACCAAAATTGCTATAAAGCATTCTTATCTAGCTATTAAGTATACTTTGAGTGAGTAATCATTTATTTTCCCCAAAATGCATTATTTCATATAGAACTAGCGACTGCATATATTTGATGATTAAAAGTATGCAGAATTATTATACCGAATTTATTACATTATCACAGCTGTGAAAAATGGCTGTGATAATGTAATAAATTCAGTATAATAAAAATTAATAAATTCATCCTTAAATTGAAAATTTCTCCCTCAAAGTATACTTATCAAGATGAGTATACTTTCCAATTTTGATGAAATCGGCTACAGTTCAGACTGTAGTCACAGTAAATTTAGGATTTGTATCTCGTATCGACCTCTTAGTACAGCTATTAGGCCAGTGCGTATACAACTTTTGGTACTCGGTGCTCAAACTTGGAAAATTTGTCTCACCATTTTGGCAGACTGAACGCCTGATTTTTGTTGTTTTAGAGGTGGCCGTCCATGGACGTTCATCTGTTGCTTGTTGTATTGTGTAATTTAGTCCCGAATACTGCTTAATATGCATAATACATTTCAGTGGTACCTAAATTAACCCTTACACCGCTATCTTAATTGTTTTGTCGTCTGCTGTTTATTTACTATTTTCCATTTTTATCATCAAAAACATGCTTCGACAGCACTTTAGAATAATCTACAACATGCTTTGACAGAACTTCAGAATCATTTCCATTGGAAATGATTCTAAAGTGCTGTCAAACCATGTTTTTATTGAGAAATAACGCAAGATATAAAAGCAACAGCAGACGACAATTGTTGCGAGTAGCGGTCTAAGGGTTAAGGTGTTTTCCCCAAATATTCCGGGGTATTTTGTTGTTTTTGTACCCTGAGAGTAGCGGTCCAAGGGTTAAATGTACTTGCCCACTCAGTATACACAAAATGTTCTTTATAGGAATTAAACAAGTGTATAATTGTGTCAATTTTCCACCAGTTCTAAAAATTACGAGTGCTCGCTATACAGATATAATCATTTAGTAATATTTATTTTAATGATAGTGACGCGCGATTGTATCAGGCTATTTTCATATGCAAATGAGGCATGCTATTTTTTAATTATTTATACTAATTAAATGCTTCACCTTAAAAATCAATATTTTCGACAGATTATAAAGTATGATCATTGCACATCAAAAAATAAATACAGAGAATAAATAGTAATGTCTGTTACCATTTTAAGGAAACACGGTTATCGCCCCTGATATCAGTGTGGAAATTTGCGTCTGATATAAAATGTATTATAATGCCAATCGATACGTGGGGTAATGGTGAATGAATGCCGTGAGTGGGCATGTACCTATAATTCCAGCACAAAAATATTTACACAATTCCCTAACATTTGATTGGCCCGTAGCAAGTCTCTGTCCAAAATTTATATCCCAGTAAACTCCCACGCTGAACTACTTTCGGTAACCGTGAGGCGCAGTTAAAATAATTCTTAAGAAAACGGAAAATAAACACATTTTCTTGATGAATTTATTTCAAATGCTGGAATTATAAGGAAAGAATGGCCTTTTTGTGGAATTTATCGGGGATATAAACTTGGAAAAGTGGCGGGAATACTGGACGAGGCCTTCCGGCCTTCGTCCAGTATTCCCGCGACTTTTCCAAGTTTATACCCCGATAAATTCCACAAAAAGGCCATTCATTCCTATATTGTATTGACCTTGCTCGCAGGGGCTATAGAATGAAAATATGGACGAGGACAAAATAAAATAAATAAAATAAAATCAATTTACTGAATGTCATCCCCACCACACCCATAAAAAATAATGCCAGATTCTTTTCTTTCTTTTTTTTACTTGTACCTTGTATATATTTGAAGAAAAATCGTTAATTATTGTTTTTAACATTATTACGGTACAACAAATTTTCAAATACATGTAATTTTGTTTGTCCAAGTGGCTTTGGTGTGGTGTGGACCTGACACCAGGTTAGGTTATTCTAATTTCAGGGTTGAATATATTTTTTCTGATGTAAATATTCTGTTCTGATTTTGGGATTTTCCCCCCAATGCAGCAGGTTAAATACGGGATCGAACCCGTTGGCCTGGCCTTACATGACCTTAGCTTTTAAACACCAATAAACAAACACATTTTCAAATAAAATAAGAGCCAAACACCCACCCCATTTTTTCACAATATTCGGATGATATTCAGTAAATTAACTTTAGGCGACAAAAAATTAATGTTTAGATTCTCATCCAAATTTTGGGGAAAAGTGGGGCGGGTGGGACACTTTTATTTTTTATTTTCAGGCAATACTAAAACGAGGTGTTGAACGGCAAGGCGCAGTTGCGTGCAATAGTGTTTTGTAATAACATGTTCATATTGAAGTATTGCTAATCTGGAGGGGGTGGGTTCCGGGGTTGCTGTATTGCGCTATGTAAAGCACTCAGATCAAAAGCTGTGGGAGCGGTATAATACGCGGGCCGCATCATTCTCGTAAATTTTACCAAATGTTTTTTAATTTAAAAAAATATATATTTGGGCAGACCGTTTTATTAGCGGCGGGCGGTGATGAGAATCTAAACATTAATTTTTTGTAGCTTTATATGGCGAAATACTCATTTGTACCGAATCAGTTGTGCAATAAAGAGATTACCGGGCTGGTTGGTGTCTGGATATCAGGGGGCCGTTTCACTAAACTTTGTACGGTGAGTGGCTGGTCGGGAGCATAATTATTGGATTTACATTTATTGAGCATAGGCTGCATAGGCAGCCTATGCTCAATAAATGTAAATCCATGTGACGGCCGGGTAATTCAATGATCGGGGTCATCCTTACCGGAATTCCGACTGGAGACTTGGTTTGGCCCTCATATACGTCTTTGGCATTTTGTATGTGACAGTGGAATCTGGTTATACCCCTTATATGAGTATTACGATTGTTCGTAATCCTATTTTAGGGGAAGGGGCCAAGTGATTTTGGTTTTTTATTGAAAATACCGCAGACTTGTTTTATGGCTAGTTTAAAACATCACAGCTCAAGTTTCTGCATATACCTTTGTACCTTTACCGCAAAGTGTGAACAACTTAAATCTGAATAATTAATATTTGATTATGTAAATTTGGGGATTTTCTCGTCAGTACAGGTGAAATACGGTGTTCGACCCTGTTGACTCGGCCTAAAGCTGTTGACGGGCCATTAAATGCCAGTAAACAAAACTTAAATCACAATTTGGTGTTGTGTAGTGTGGTCCATTTGATTTATTGCTGTTTAATGGCAGCTAAGGTCATTGTGGTCCAGCGTTCACGTTAAACTTCGTGGAAATGTGTTTGTCCTAAGGTAGCATGTATATACCACAGGCGATTGAACTCACCACGCACATTCCCCCATTAAATTGATCCACCTTGTTTGACTGATTGATGCTTATGTTTAACGGCTGCATCGATGGACTTGCACGCTGTCCGAATAAAGCAGTACAACTTTAAAAAGAGAGACCTGTCTTGATTGTTGTGTTGAGGCCTGCCGGTGGCCCTATTGTTGGTTAGTATTGTTTGCATGCCTATTTATGTTGTAGAGAATAATCTATTCGCGGCAAAGGAGGGACTCGGAAGACGAGGTTGCTCGTCCATCTTGTCCTACTGTACTACATGTTTTATAAATCTTGTAATGGACAGTAGTTGTGGGGGTGGGGTGTGGGGGAGATGTGGAGGGGGTGAGGTCAATCGCCTGTGCATATACATGGATGAGTGCTATTGGATTAATGAAAATGTAACTGGAATGAACGAATATTTCCGTGTGCTGTTGGCTCAGATCGGGCCTTATAGAAGCTGATTTAGCACATATGGGTACGGCTCTGGCAATATCTCTGAATCTTGGCAATATTTATAATGGAGAATTATCATATTGTACACGTTCACATTAAAAGTAGGCTAAGATTTAGAGCACATGCAGAATTTCATACGTTCATTAACCATTGTTATGCTGAGGATACACCATTATATTTGCGGAAAATCTTAATTCTATGCGCTCATAAGTATATGTCGCGACCACTGTTTCAGACAGTTCAAATGAGTGGTCACAACGTATACAAATATAAAATATTTATTAAATTTCATACCCGTAAAGGTGTATTCCGAACGGAATGTGTTAAATCATTGTATCAACACTAGATAACCACGACCCGCATGTCTCGCCCGCCGAGGCTTTGATAGTATACCGAAAAACATTAATCAAAAACTCGGATGTGCGTACGTACATACGTACACCAATATACCAACTATATCGTGCTGTCCGCAACAAAAATAGATTGCCGATATTTCCAGAACCGTACCTGTATGGTAGGCCTTGTAGGAGCAAGTTGTTTTCTATTACTCGTATTAGGAGTAATAAACTTTATTATAGTTTGTTTCTTTATTTATCTAAACTCCAAAATCCACCGTCATGTTCGAAAGACTGTTTTGATGCAAACATCGCGTCTCATTGCTGTATTGCAACGAGAGATGCGATGTTTACATCAAAACAGTGTTCGTAGCCAATTGTACTTCAATAACTTTGTAACATCCGCCGTCCTTTTAGAATGTTATCAAAGTAGAATGTGCCACAATTCTGGTTTTGATGTCAAACACTGTGTCAATGTAGTTGCTGATTCCATGTGTTACAACATATATACGTCTCCCCATAGGAATCACGATTTGCCTGGTTTGGCCGTCGGGTAAGTTTTTCTCTTTGGCTCTTGTTACCTGGGAGTTGAATTGGGTTATTGCCCATAATAAAAGTAGTAAGATTGTTACTGATCCTCCTGTTTTTGGGAGGGGGCCAAGTGATTCTAGTGTGGCGAGGACCTGGTATCAGATCAGGATTTTTCTGATTTCAGGGCTGAATATATAGTTTTTTTATTGTGAATATTCAGTTCTGATTTGGGAATTTTCCCCCCATTTGTACATGTACTTGAACATGTACAGGTAATATATGGGATTCAGTACTAAACCAATCGACCCGGCCTTAAATGACCTTCGCTGTTGATAGGCTGTTAAACCCCAACAAACAAACATTAAAAGACAACACGCTGGTATTCTATATCAGGAGCTCTTGTATATCTTGGTTGAATAATGGTAATGCTTGTAATGGTGCCGCAGCAAAATGTAATAATACATCTCAATAGGTATTTGTTTATGTCAGGACACATAGAGACAAGGGGTATTCAATGTATTATAGATTCTAAACCAGATTGCATGGCTATATATATATAGTGGGCTTTTTATGAGCCAACCAGCTTATCCGGCAAGGCTGAAGAATTTCTTTATTTCTCATCAGAAGTATATGTTGTGACCACTCGTTTGAACCGTCTCGCCGAGACGGTTCAAATGAGTGGTCACAACATATACTTTGGTTCAGAAATAAGGAAAATAGATAGAGAATAGTAGGTTACTGTCATGAATGGGAAAAAATATCTGGCAAGGCTCAGGAAACGGGATGGGCGAGGCTCTGCCGAGCACATCCCGTTTCCGTGCCGCCCCAGATATTTTTTCCCATTCACGGCACTAACCTACTATTCTATTTATCCCGTCAACACATACAAATAGCTTTAAAATGCAAAAAAATAACCCAAGCCACATCCTCAAAATCGGAGAATCGACTAGTATGACAACCGCACATATCCATACACAGTGATTAGGTCGTATTGACAGGATATCAAAAACGTTTCACGGCACCGTGTTTCACAGCACATACGCAATGTGTTGACGGGATAAATGTCTCATACTAGATGGCCGTGGCCTGCATGTTGAGCCCAACGAGGCTTTGATGGTATACCAAAAACTTTAAACCCGGACGTACGTACGGCAATGTGCTGACTATAGCGCGCTGTCCGCAAGCGGGCGCGACAAACAAAAATATGCAAAAGAAATAATATTAATTTTTTTTTTATACAATTGCTTTCGGGCAGCATGGCCCACCAAAATCGGACAGGGCGCGACGCCATGGTAACATCGGCTGGGGGAAACACTACACCAAATCAAACATCTCGAGTTTGAGCACAATATTTGAATAAAGCACCAGAAGGCACGAATCTTAATTTGTCGTCTGCTGTTGTGTTGTCTTCTTTCTCAATACAAACATGGTTTGACAGAACTATAGAATCATTTCCTTTGGATATGATTCTAAAGTGCTGTAAAGCCATGTTTTGTACGGAAAAATGGAAAATAACGACGAATGAGCAGAGCAGACAACAAAAATAAATCTGCACTGTAAGGGTTAAAATCACTGGCCCAGTCTGAAGTCCTCATGATTATTGCTACGTGTCGAAAGCGTCTTCATAATAAATAGAAATAGCGCGATTAATGTCCATATCCGCCCTCTGTAGGTAATACTTAGCAAGGTCAGGGTCATCGAGACTGGTTACGGAGAGAAACTCGGCGATACACGAGCTCAGGACTTGTGCGACGGCATCGGCGTCGTGACGGGTGTTGTCATAATGGGTGTTTATCTCGCCATAGCGATCGTTGTCATGGTCACTGTCGTAGCTTGCGTTTCTTTCATCGGAATAAAGACGATCACCTATACCTGGTAATATGTCAATAGCATTATTCATGAAGAAACATGTATACTGTCTGTTTCACGAAAGCTGCCCAAATTTTACGGCTATATAAACAATTCAAAAACAAGATTTCTTTTGGTAATATTAAATTAAAGGAAAAATTAAGAATGAGCCTTCTTTTTATTTCTTGAAATTTGGTCAAATATTGATTTTATTGCGAAAAAACAATTTCCCCATGTTAAATCCCCATCATAGACATCTTCACGGAGTGAAGATGTCTATGGGGATTTAACATGGGGAAATTGTTTTGAATTTTAGAAATACTGGACCGATTTTTAAAATTTAACTTTTGTTTTCTTAGTTAGATCATATCCAAGCTATCTAGCCAGGTTTCGGAGTCAATTTCCAAATGTTTTCGTTTTTTTACTCCTCCCACACTTCCTTATCACTTTTTCCCCCATGTTAAATTCCCATAGACAAATCAATTTTTCGCAATAAAATCAATATTCTACCAAATTTCACGAAATAAAAAGAAGGCTCATTCTTAAATTTTCCTTTAATTTAATATTATCGAAAAAAATATGGTTTTTGAATTGTTTATATGGCCGTAAAATTTGGGCAGCTTTCGTGAAACAGACTATAGGTTATTTGATTTGTATGTGGATATATCAGAGCTCCAGTTAAGGTGCGTAATTTGACCCAACTTGGGGTGAAATTTTGTTATTTCTTCAACAAAAATGGCAAGTTGGGAGTCCTTTAGAATCGTCTCATTGAGACGATTCTAAAGCACTCCCAACTTGCCATTTTTGATGGAGAAATAAGAAATTTACCTCCAAATTACGCACCTTAACTGGAGCACTGATGCATGAGTTCTGTAGTGTGCGATATTGCGCGACTTTACGGGTGAAATATCGGGTGAACGAGTGGCATGTGTGAAATTTCATGAAAATATTCCAAACTTTGGAATATTTTCATGAAATTTCACACATGCCACTCGGAATCCAAATGGTACTGTGTTGTGCTCCGGACAAGAAATCAGTGCGCGAAAAAGTAAAGAGATAACTTGAACATTAGTGAGTTGTCACTCTTGCGCATGGCACACCCTTTTGTGTCGTGATCTGTGCTGATGTTTCATGAAATTACTCCAAAGGGTATTTGAGTTATGCTCGGGACAAGCAAAAAAGCAAAGGAGATATATTATATTACATTGACCTTGGGATTAGCAGGGGTTGGACGGTTGAGATTTCACAGCATGCTAGTAGAGCCTTAGAGGAATGCATGTGTGAAATATTAAGAATTTTCAATGAAGGAAATAGAATTTATAACCGATTTTCCGAAGTTAAGTTTTGTAAAGAAACTAAGTATGTGACCTTGACCTTGGGGTCAGCCGGGGTTGACGGTCATGGATTTGTCACAGCATGATAGTAGACCCTTAGAGGAATGTATGCATAACTTATTAAGAATTTTCCGTGAAGGAAATAGAAGTTATAACCAATTTCTCCGAAGTTAAGTTTTGTAAATAAACTAAGTATGTGACCTTGGGATCAGCAGGGGTTGGACGGTCATCGATTTGTCACAGCATGATAGTAGAGCCTTAGAGGAATACATGCATGAAATATTAAAACTTTTCGATGAAAGAAGTAGAAGTTATATGAAATTTCTTTGATGTTAAGTTTTGTAAATAGACTAAGTGTGTTACCTGGCCCATGTTTATAATACTTACAAATAACTAGCGTTTTAAACGATAGTTATTTTTCAGTATTATAAACATTTGTTTTTACCAGTCCCAAATTTCTTACAATCGACTTATATGTCAACTAGGTAAAGAAATACCGTATTAACCCTAAATATTCGGACACAATTTGGGTTTCCCAAAACTAATTATGTCCAAATACATCTGTATTGTGATTAGACAACTACTGCCATACTGCACGCTCACTGTTGTGGAAAAACCATATACACATATGTTTTATATGTTTCCCCAAATAAATGGTGTCCGAATATTTAGAGTGATTATGGTATATATAATTAAAATATTTTTCATGTGTTTCATCACTTTCCAAGCATATCGGACCCAGTGCCTTCAATGACTGTTTCACTAACCTATTGCATTCTGAACACACCTTTATGGGTATGACATTTTTTTCAATATTGTATTTTTATTTTTGTCATTTCTCAATGAAAGTATATGTTGTGACCACTCATTTGAACCGTCTCGGCGAGACGGTTCAAATGAGTGGTCACAACATATACTTCTGATGAGAAATAAAGAAATTCTTCAGCCTTGCCGGATATTTTTTCCCATTCAAGGCACTAACTAAATGGTGGTCGTGGCATAAAACCTTAGGGTTTTTCCACACAAAAAAAACCATTAGGATTTTCCACAAGCAAAATGGCGTATGTTCAGCAGGAAATGGGCCAATCTAACTGAAAGCCATGTACAGGGGTGTGAATCTTCCTCTTTTCAGCTGATTTCCTCTTTTTTAATAAAATTTAAGAAAATAAAAAATGCTTGATTTTGTTGAAACTGCACATAAATCATACTTTTATGGAGGGGGTGAATGGGTTTCCTCTTTTTTTGTTACATTTTTCACCGATTTCCTCTTTTCTCACAATATGCTACTCACACCGGCATGTAGACCCTGATCAGACTAGGTGAATAACCTGGTCTGGGTCGATACTGGTCATATAGCCCAGTTTTGTCACATCTTCGCCAATATTTTCAAACAAAGGGAAAGATCACATACATGTGTAAACGCCACTTAAAATAAGCACAAAGAGCAAAATAAATATCATATATTTTATACTTTGTGTCAACACTGACATATCATTGATAAGTTCGTGTTTACGTAAATTCGATTCCGTTACCAGAATGAACACAATCTGGGTACAAGAACAACATAATACCCCGAATATTTGGGGAAAACACCTTAACCCTTAGACCGCTACTCACAACAATTGTCGTCTGCTGTTGCTTTTATATCTTGCCTTATTTCTCAATAAAAACATGGTTTGACAACACTTCATAATCGTTGTAAATTATTTTAAAGTGCTGTCAAAGCATGTTTTTGATAATAAAAATGGAAAATAGAAAATAAACAGCAGACGACAAAAAAAAAAATGTTTCTGATTGTGTTTCATCACTTTCCAAGCATATTGTACCCAGTGCCTTCAATGACTGTTTCACTAACCCATTGCATTCTCAACACACTTTGATGGGTATGACATTTTTTTCAATATTGTATTTTTATTTTTATCATTTCTCAATGGAAGTATATGCTGTGACCACTCATTTGAACCGTCTCGACGAGACGGTTCAAATGGTGGTCGCGGCATATACTTCTGATCATGTATACACAAAACCTTTGGGATTTTCCACAAGGAAAATGTTTCCCCACAATAAATATATAGGTGTAGTATAGTTGTATTGGTTTAGCACAATAACACAATATTTGGATACAATTGTTTTGGGAAACCCCTATTTTATTAAATGGGGGTTTCCCAAAACAAATTGCATCCAAGTACATGGGCTATTGTGATTAACCCACTACTGCCATACAAACCCTAAATATTGGCACACTCACTGTTGTGAGGAAACCATATATATCTATGTACACAGACGTCTTATATGCCGTCAGCCAGAAATGGAAACCCCCCCCCCCCCAATGTGGGATTTTTGCAGACATATTTTTTCTGAAACTACATTCAATTACGAGTGTTATGCCATATGTCTGCGCTCTGTAACCAGCTGGATGAATGTTTGGCACCATTTTGAAGTATACCACCCTCAGACTTTTCACAATTGTTAAAAATCACATTTCTCATTGAATTTCGACTGATTTTTATCATTAGAAACAACTGATATGGCAGTTTTGTATGATGTCTTCATAACGATACAATGGAATAAAGTTAAATAATATCTTCTAATTCCGAATGGACTAGGCTAGCACGAAGTTGTCTTGCCCAAGGACATGCCATGTTGGCCATTCTGAGCAGGTCGAGGTGGGAATCAAACCCGGGGTCTCCCGATCCGCAGTCTGACGCTCTACCTACTGAGCTAATCCAGCCATAAATAATTCAGATCAAGAATTTTGCACGTTTTATTACCCCACCTACTGAATTTCAATGGCAAAACATCTACCTTAATAACTCAATAAAAGTATGGTACTTTTGTACTTTCTCTGTGCCAACTGTACCTAGAAGTGTTCCATTAGACATGATATCTGATGTCTGCAGTCGATGATACAATGTAAAACAAAGTATTTTTCACCATTCCCCACAAATTTTACATGGGAATTTTACACAAGCAATGGATTTCATTTATATTATGCACTGTCACTTATTTATAAATTTAAATACACATGCAACTACTTAGGCACTACCAATAGCTATCTGTGCACACTTGATACAGTGTGTCCGAGTGTTCGTCCGTCTGTCTGTCCGCTTCGCATTTACTTAGTGAAGGTAACAACTACGCTGTGTGTCTTTAATATGCAAGTCGCTCTCGGTGACTATTAATTGTATCAATGGTAATTGTACTTACTACCGTCTGTTTCACGAAACCTGTCCAAATTTCACGGGCATATAAGCAATTCAAAAACAATATTTTTTTCGATAATATTAAATTTTATCAATATTTAAGAATGAGCATTCTTTTTATTTTGTGAAATTTGGTCAAATATTGATTTTATTGCGAAAAAAACAATTTCCCCATGTTAAATCCCCATAGGCATAGACATCTTCTCAGAGTGAAGATGTCTATGGGGATTTAACATTGGGAAATTTTTTAGAATTTTAGAATTTCAGAAGTACTGGATCGATTTTCAAAATTTAACTTGTTTTCTTAGTTCATTTCCAAGCTATCTAGCTAGGTTTCGGAGTCAATTTCCATTTTTTTTCATTTTTTAGCTCCTCCCACACTCCTCTACCTCTTTTTCCCCCATGTTAAATTCCCATAGACAAATGAATTTTTCGTAATAAAATCAATATTCAGGCCCGTAGCCAGGGGGGGTCGGAGCGGTCGGACGACCCCCCCGCCCAGCCTCAAGGTCCACTTTTTTAGACCCCCCTACATACCTCAGGCCCCTTGGGCCTTCTAAACAACAACCCCCCCCCCCCTTCAAACAGGTCTAGCTACGAAATAAAAAGAAGGCTCATTCTTAAATTTTGATAAAATTTAATATTATCGAAAAAAATATTGTTTTTGCATTGTTTATATGGCCGTAAAATTTGGGCAGGTTTCGTGAAACAGACATTAGTGTTTGCAATATATACTTGATGCTCATATTCTGATTACATAATGTCTACAGCAGATGATGCAATGGTAAAACAAAATAATTTTAACTATTCCCCACCCACTGAATTTACAGTGACCATTTTACATGTAATACTTTTTTCTTACTTTAGTCGCTGCCAGATACTTATGAAAGGTTCATATGAATGTGTAGCTACTAACACCTGTATAATAGTTATCCACACACATTTCAGATACAGAATGCATGTTTGTTCGTCTCTCTATATGTCCATTTCATATATATGAAGCTATGACAATTACCATGGTTACTTATAATGGTGTGTATTCAAATATGAACGTCTCTGATACATATAGTTATTACTGTCAGCTTGACAGGCCTTGAAACACCATTAACTCTTTGCATGCTGGGAAACTTGTGGGCTATAAATAGTTCAAAACTAGCAGACAAAAATTAATCAAAATTTTCTTTTATTTCTCCTTGTAAATATCATGAATATGTCTTGGAATTTCATTAGAATTGAGTCCTGAGGACTCGATTCTAATGAAATTCCAAGACATTAATTACAGAGAGAAATAAAACGTATAGTCCTAATTTGTTTGGTGGATATTTTCGCCGCTATCATGCAAAGAGTTAAGTAAGATAAATAAATAAATATAATTATGACTGTCAATAGTATATGCCATAGGTACTAATTTGCACATTGGATATAGAAAATAAACCTTTACTACCATGCTGAATTACTGATTTGTGTGCAATTGAACTAATGTCTATACTATTCTAACTATTTATGCAGGCGGTCAGAATCAAGTTTGTGGAAGGCGTTTTGTGTCGCATTGTAGCCCAGGTTGTGTATTTTGCTGGCTCTTTGGTGTCATGAGAATATAGAGGATATTCATATGTTTGCAACGAATATGACATATATGTTCATCGAGTGGTGTGAAATGTCCATATTTGGACATTTCACACCACTCGATGAACATATATGTCATATTCGTTGCAAAAATATGAATATTCTATTTATTATATACCGCTCCATGGAAATTAGCAGTTTTTTAGACTGTATACGGGAATGAATGTGTATTTGCAGCCTATTTAGTAGTCCGGCACTGCAGATGCGCATCATGAATATAGATAGCGGAAGTAGTCGTATTTTCACCGGAAGTTGTTTATTTCATCGATGAGAACATATAACTTTTATTTACATCGTATAACTATGTATTTCATGGGTAGGTATATAATAAATATATTTCTCTATTTGACAACAGATAATGTCATTCTAATGACCTTAGAACTCTATAACATATACCATGTGTACATTTATTTCCTGAATGCAGAATTATATTTACCTGTTTATCATATACATGCTACACAATTTGTAGGTAATAAACATGTTGTTGCGACATACATGTACATACATATACCCCTATTTGGAATTGAATCCACATAACAATCCCTATGGTTGTCTTTCAAATATGTTACACACCTGATGGACAATCATATTCCATTACTATAGCAACCAGAGACATGTATTCGAGTATATGTCATGGGTTAGCACATTTTGGTGTCACTGCAAGATGAGGGACCTGCTCAGGAATTAAGGAATTTAAGCTGTATTAAAAGTGTATATATAGATCAGTAAATATCACATCCTAATTGCAAAAGAGGCCATGCTGATTGGTCATGTTGACACTGACAGTCATGGTGACACTGTATATGATTAAGTTTTGGGTGTATTAGTTTCAATAATGTTTAATTAGAAACATAAATACAGCACATGTAGTGTTTAATGTCGAACCGATTACACCAGTGACTGCATGAAGTATATATCGTTACCATGTATTGTATTTATTTTCAAATGTTTGCAACTCACGAACAATGGTTAATTTAAATGATTCGCACATGTGAAGACGTATGCGGGATACTTAATGTGGGAGAAAGCCACATATTTGCAATAAGCATACCCATGCCATTCATCATACCATACTACATACTGCCTTGGCCAATGATCATGCTCGCTTAATGCTGGTTACCAATCGCATTAACTAGACAGCCCAATAATAACATTATATTCCTTGTCAATAGTCAATCCATTTTGGAAACACGTTGAAACATTTCTTCAATACTCAAAATGATGGACATACATCCGCCGTATTTGTCTTTGAAAATAAACAGAATATCACACTATAATTCCAGCACAAAAATATTTACACAATTCCCTAACATTTGATTGGCCCGTAGCAAGTATATGTCCAAAATTTATATCCCAGTAAACTCCCACGCCGAACTACTTTCCATAACCGTGAGGCGCAGTTAAAATAATTCTTAAGAAAACGGAAGATAAACACATTTTCTTGATGAATTTATTTCAAATGCTGGAATTATAAGGAATGAATGGCCTTTTTGTGGAATTTATCGGGGATATAAACTTGGAAAAGTCGCGGGAATACTGGACGAGGCCTTCCGGCCTTCATCCAGTATTCCCGCGACTTTTCCACGTTTATACCCCGATAAATTCCACAGAAAGGCCATTCATTCCTATAAAAACCAGTAGGATAAAAATAAACAATTGGCAATAAAAAAATGACAATTTTCGAAAAAAAACAAAAATCTTTTTTTTTTTCCGAAAATTGTAATTTTTTATCGCCAATTGTTTCTTTTTATCGCCAATTGCGAAAGTGGCTTTTCCAAGTTTATACCCCGATAAATTCCACAAAAAGGCCATTCATTCCTATACTATACATAACACTGTTACTATACACTGCAGCTTCGTCATCAATATTGTCGAACAGCTGATCATTTTGGCGGTCATTTTGAAAATATAATTATAGCATTGTATACCGGGATATGTATATTTTATCAAATTATTTGATTTGTATATCAAACTGGTATGCATAGGTACATGTAATATGTACATGAAATGGTATTTAAAACAACTCCATAGAGTAAAGGATAGAATAAAACAAGAACATTTTGGCGGTCATTTTGACTTTTCTTTCAATTATGGAAGGATATTGCATCACTATCTCCTGTATTTTCCTTTTATTTGTGAGGGAAAGCAATTTATATGGCCGCCATTTGGTTCATCCAGCGGCTTTTTGAGCGCAGACAACCAGGTTTGATAGACAATAGGCTACTGAATCTGAAAATCATACTCACCCAAAATCCCATATGGGGGGGGGGGGGGGGGGTGTGTTATTGCTGGCTCAATGTATATTACCTGCATCAACTGTGACAGGTGAGTTTTGTCTAAATGCTGGCGATCGTGGTGGACTGTGGTGTCTGTGTTGTTGTATCATCGTTGAACAATCTTCAGTAACATCACCAACAAATGTGTCCGTCTGTGGAATATATAAATTTTACATGCAATGGTGACTGATTGATTGGATTGGATTCAACATCTGCTCTACAACACTGCAGTTACTGTCTGTTCCACGAAACCTGCCAAAATTTTACGGCCATATAAACAATGCAATAACAATATTTGTTCTATAATATTACATTTTATCAAAATTTAAGAATGAGCCTGCTTTTGATTTCGTGAAATTTGGCCAAATATTGATTTTATTATGAACAAGAAACGAGGCAAAGCCACGAAGGCCAGGTTTTTTCCAAGCATAGACAATGGGATAACATAATTATACCCATTTTTTGTAGACTAGATGGCCGTGGCCTGCATGTCGCGCCTTGGGGCGAGGCATGGACACTAAAAAAATAGATATAGTAGACGGAAAAATTTTAACGAAAAAAAAACTTTAACTGGACACACGGACGTACGGACGGACTGACATATACCAAAATGCCGACGATATCGCCAATGATGATAAACACCCATGTGAAGTATCAAGGTAATGGATGAAGCAGTTGCAGAGATATAGTACACAAAAAAACTTTAACAAAAAAATTAAAAGTAATTTGACCTTGACATTGGGCACAGGGGCCGCACGCTTGTGGGTTAGAATGAAAATATGGATGATGATAAACACCCATGTGAAGTTTCAAGGTAATGGGCGAAGCAGTTACAGAGATATAGTATAACAAAAAACTTTTAACCAAAAAACTTTAACCAGACGTATGTTAAAAAGTTAACGTTGAAAACGGCTAAGTCAATTACGTAGAAATAATAGGCGAAGGTAAAAACAAATGGTCACATGTTGGATAGTTGTATGTGGTAGGCACCCCTTGGTTATGAAGCTGTGAAAGTTTGGTGGTCCTAGGTGGTACAGTACCAAAGAAATGGACTTAAACACGAAAACTTAACATTGTAAACGCGAAAACTTAACATTGAAAATTGCTAAGTCGACTGCGCGGAAAAAATGGGTCAAGTTAAAAAAAAAAAAAAAAAGTAACATGTTGGTAGTGATATGTGGTGGGCACCCCTTGATTATGAAGCTGTGAAAGTTTGGTGGTCCCAGGTGGTACAGTAACAAAGAAATGGACTCAAACATGAAAACTTAACATTGATTGTGGATGCCGTCCGCCGGCCCGCCGGCCCGCCGGCCCGCCGGCCCGCCCGCCCGCCCGGCTTTCGCCAATCCAATAGCCTGGATTTTTTTTCAAAAAAACCTGGCTAAAAATGAGTTCTCTATGAGAATTTAAAAATGAGGTGGAGAACCTGGAGGAGGAGTCGAAAAACGAAACAAATTGGAAATTGATTCTGAAACCTAGCTAGATAGCTTGGAAATGATCTAACTAAGAAAACAAAAGTTACATTTTGAAAATCGGTCCACTATTTCTGAAATTAGAAAAATTTCCCCATGTTAAATCCCCATAGACATCTTGTGTGAAGATGTCTATAGGGATTTAACATGAGGAAATTGTTTTTTCGCAATAAAATCAATATTGGACCAAATTTCACGAAATAAAAAGAAGGCACATTCTTAAATTTTGCTAAAATTTAATATTATCGAAAAAAATATTGTTTTTGCATTCACGGTTTATATTGCCGTAAAATTTGGGCATGTTTCGTGAAACAGACGGGGAAGTTGCAAATGGTTCAAATGAGTGGTCACAACATATATTTTGGATGAGAAACGAGAATTTTTTTTTTTAAATATTTTAAAATTGCTAAATGCCAAGATGGAACAAATGGGTGAAATTGTTGTCTTACTTATGTCTGTATTTACTTCACTGGGTGCGACTCCATTTTAATAAATCTGAAAATGCTTCAGCCAAGGACCATAACTGTGATGTTTAACGACAGACCGACGACGGGTGAAAAGCGGTAATAATAGCCCACTCGAGCCCTTGGTATGGGTGAGCTAAACATTTGTTATTGTATATTAAAATTGCTGAATTTTTAAGTTTATTTTTCAATTTAATTGGCCTTTAGCATTTTCCATGCCGAGGATACACAACTTTCCTCGAAGAAAATTAAAAACATTTTTTAAACATTTTTCTCATTTCTTCTCAAAAATATATGTGGTGACCACCATTTGAACCGTCTCCTTGAGACGGTTCAAATGAGTGGTCACAACATATATTTTGGACGAGAAATGAGAATTTTTTTTGAAAATATTTTAAAATTGCTAAATGCCAAGATGGGACAAATGGGTGAAATTGTTGTCTTACTTACGTCTGTATTTACTTCACTGGGTGCCACTCCATGGGCTTTCTGAAGCCGCGCCCACACTTCCCGATCGTGCTGCATCTGGTCCTGAAATAAGGTCGGTTAAAGGTACATGCCCACTCAGTAGGCACAAAATGTTCTTTATAGGAATTAAATAAGTGTACATTTGTATAATTGTGTCACTATTCCACCAGTTCTAAAAATTACGAGGGCATTTTGGGTAGTTTACATCAGTCACGATCCCTCATTGGGCACCAAATATCACAGGACGAGAGAAATGTGCTCCGGCCCGGGGATCGAACCCGGAACCTCTGGTTTACCGTACCATCACTCTATCCGACTGAGCTAGCTGGGCACGAATATACACTTCCTCCCCACAGTGAGTTACGTACCGTGACATACTCCCCAACGTTTTGGGCAGTATTTATCAGTCACCATCCCTCGTTGGCCGCCAAATGTCACAGGGCGAGAAAAATATGCGCCGGCCCGGGGCTCGAACCTGGGACCTCTGATTTACCGTACCATCGCTCTAACCGAATGAGCTAGCCGGGCACGAATACACATCTTCTCCACAGAGTGAGTTACGTACCGTGACATCAAGTCATGCAAGATACGACAATTTATTATCCATTGGCGTGCATTCATAGTGGTACCAGCGTGGGTGAGATTCACATAGGGGCTATATATACATAGAGTGCCTGTGTGGGTGGGATTCACAATAGTGGCTATATATACATAGAGTACCCGTGTGGGTGGTGGGATTCACAATAGGGGCTATATATACATAGAGTACCTGTGTGGGTGGGTGGGATTCACAATAGGGGCTATATATACATAGAGTACCTGCGTGGGCGGTATTTACAATAGGGGCCATATATACATAGAGTGCCTGCGTGGGTGGGATTCACATAGGGGCTATATATACATAGAGTACTGGTGTGAGTGGGATTCACAATATTGGCTATATATATATATATATAGTACCTGCATGGGTGGGATTCACAATAGGGGCTATATATACATAGAGTACCTGTGTGGGTGGGATTCACAATAGGGGCTATATATACATAGAGTACCTGTGTGGGTGGGATTCACAATAAGGGTTATATACACATAGAGTACCTGTGTGTGGGATTCACAATATGGGCTATATATACATAAAATACCTGCGTGGTGGGATTCAAAATAGGGGCTATATCACATAGAGTACATGTGTGGTGGGATTCACATAGGGGCTATACATAGAGTACCTATGTGGGTTGGATTTACAATAGGGGCTGTATATACATAGAGTACCTTCGTGGGTGGGATTCACATAGGGCTATATATACATAGAGTACCTGCATGGGTGGGATTCACAATAAGGGCCATATATACATAGAGTATCTGTGTGGGTGGGATTCACATAAGGGCTATATATACACAGCGTATCTGTGTGGGTGGGATTTACAATAGGGGCTACATATACATAGAGTACCTGCGTGGGTGGGATTTACAATAGGGGCTACATATACATAGAGTACCTGCGTGGGTGGGATTTACAATAGGGGCTATATATACATAGAGTACCTGCATGGGTGGGATTCACAATAAGGGCCATATATATACATAGAGTACCTGCGTGGGTGGGATTCACATAGGGGCGAAATATACATAGTGTATCGGTGTGGGTGGGATTCACAATATTGGCTATATATATATTAAATATATATATATATATATAGAGTACCTGCGTGGGTGGGATTCACAATAGGGGATATATATACATAGAGTACCTGCATGGAGGGATTCACAATAGGGGATATATATACATAGAGTACCTGTGTGGGTGGGATTCACAATAGGGTGTATATATACATAGAGTACCTGCATGGGTGGGATTCACATTAGGGGCTATATATACATAGAGTACCTGCATGGGTGGGATTCACAATAGGGGCTATATATACATAGAGTACCTGCATTGGTGGGATTCACATTAGGGGCTATATATACATAGAGTACCTGCATGGGTGGGATTCACAATAGGGGCTATATATACATAGAGTACCTGCATTGGTGGGATTCACAATAGGGGCCATATATACATAGAGTACCTGCATGGGTGGGATTCACATTAGCAGTTATATATGCATAGAGTACCTGCGTGGGTGGGATTCACAATAGGGGTTATATATACATAGAGTACCTGTGTGGGTGGGATTCACAATAGGGGCTATATATGCATAGAGTACCTACGTGGGTGGGATTCACAATAGGGGTTATATATACATAGAGTACCTGTGTGGGTGGGATTCACAATAGGGGCTATATATACATAGAGTACCAGCGTGGGCGGGATTCACAATATGGGCCATATATACATAGAGTACCTGCATGGGTGGGATTCACAATAGGGGCTATACATACATAGAGTACCTGCATGGGTGGGATTCACAATAGGGGCTATATATACATAGAGTACCTGCATGGGTGGGATTCAGAATAGGGGTTATATATACATAGAGAACATGCATGGGTGGGATGTATTATAGGTGATATATATTCGTATTCGTACCTGTGTGGGTGGGATGTATTTAATGCCCTGCTCCTCCATCCGTTTTTTCCTCACGGCTTCTCGTACCTCACAGATCCTGAGGAAGTGGTCCTCGTCGGACAACGTCGCGAAGTGACCGCTGCTATCTGGACATACAGAAACCCGTCTTTAACCCGAAAGCCTGCTATAGCGGTGTTTGCAAACAATGCAGATCTCATCAGGACCTGCACTTTTTGCAAGTAATTTTCGTATTTTGAGAGCAAAAACACCCCCTTTTCATAAATGGACTACTCTGAAAAGCATCTTGTGACGATTGAATTGGTTACAAAATGAACATATCAAAATCCATTCCAGTTACTTAGGGGTGAAAGGGTTAAAGGAGTAATTTTTCAAAAATTATTGTTTTTAATTTTTTTCCTTTAACGCTTTCCTGGTTATAGTAGCTGGAATACATTTTGCATATATGCCCAATAAATGTAAATCTATCATTTGAAATTTCCAGCCGATCCTAAATTTGCACTTGAACATCTTAGTCGGCCCCCAGGTCCACAGGTGGAAGACTCGGACCTGTGACACAAAAAAATGCCCATTACAAAAAATCCATTACCCCACCCACTTGATCTCATACAGTACTATCTTCTAGTATAGGTTAGTACTGCATGAGACCAAGTGGGTGGGGTAATATTTTTTTTGTAATGGCCATTTTTTTTGTGTCACAGGTCCGAGTGATCCACCTGTGCCCAGGTCCAGATCAACTTGTGCATCAATGAAACACCTGCCATGCTTCTAACAAGACATTTTGATCGCTAAAATGCTACACGAGTGCATTATTTGATCAGGAGCTACACTGGTTACAAATCAAATAAGCCCCATGTCTCCAGTCACAGCTACTTAGTGGAACCTCTCTAAACCGGACACCCTGGGAGGTCCCCAGGGTGTCCGGTTTAGAGAGGTTCCACTGTAAATCGGACATATGAATATGTTGGTGCATGCGGAAGTGGAACCTCTCTAAACAGGACGGGAGATCCACAGGGTGTCCGGTTTAGAGAGGTTCCACTGTAAATTAAACACATGAATATGTCGGTGCATGCGGGTGTGCTTTGCGAACATGAATAGGCATTATCATCAGAGATAGATGACGATGGAATGGAATGGTGCGTAATGGCCCATCAACACAAAAGAGTATCATTTAGGGCCAGGCAATGTAGATGAAGAATAAAAATAGTAGTAAAATAGTATGTTAGATGTGGTTTGATGACGATGGAACCTATCAAACTAAGGATACAGATACTGTCTGTGTGTCCGGTTTAGAGAGGTTCTAATGTACAGTGAAACCTGTGCTAAAGATCAACTCCGATTAGCAATCACCTGGCTGTAAAGGCCACAGTTTTGTTATCCCAATGACACAATAACTATAGAAATGACCCTGCGAATAAAGACCACCTGTTAACAAAGGCCAGATTTTTCACTTCCCATGGCCGGCCTTTATTCAAAGGTTTGACTCTATATATATTACATACCTGAAGGATTTGTCTGCGCGTTACCATCAGTGACACCCTTGCGAAGTTGGTCAGCGACTGTGTCGTCAATTTTGAATGATATAATATACTCGATCATGGCCCGCCTGTTGTCGTATACAACGTACTCATTGTAATCCTTTGGGCAACCCTAAAACAGTGTCGATTTAAATTTCTTTATTTCCATTGTAATCAACAGTGAAAGGGTTTAACATCCCAGCAACAGCTGAAGTCATTTAGGGATGATACGGTTTGGTTTCAAGTCTCATCCGGAAGACCGGTGGGATGGAAATACTATGAAAGTACAGTGCTCCAGATAAGCTGCGTATTTGCGTAAATACCCATTTAAAATTGTAAAAAACCCAATTGAAATCAGAAGTAGCGAGTATCAAAGAGCAATAAAGATTTTATGGTACCTTTATCATGCTGCAGAAAACAATAAACAGACCACAAATATAGCATATGTTTCTTAATTTTCCATGAAAACACATCTTGGTATTTCATTAGAATTGTGTCCAAGGAGACAATTCTAATGAAATGCCAAGATATGTTTTCATTTCGAAGCAAACTATTCAATAATTGTTGTCCGTTAATGTGTAAACAGTAGTGTGATTTTATTTTACCCAACTAAAATTTTGAAATACCCAATTGCTTCAGAAATGATAGAGTGACAATTCTCAATTACTAATTCCTTATCTGGAGCCCTGAAAGTATTTTTGATGCCTCCTCGATGTTTTAAACCACAAGCTCTGGATTGGAAGGAACAGGAAGTGATGTTTGAACCCATAGGCCACAACGTGAGAACAAAAAATACCCCATTTTCGTAAATAGACTAGTCTGGAAACCATTTTGTGACGATTGGATTGGTTGCAAAATAACCATATCAAAATCCATTCCAGTTACCTAGGGGTGAAAGGGTTAAGAATAGATGTATGATGATACGAACCATAACGGAATCATAGTATCGCCAGCCATCCATCTGGTTTTCTTTTTCCGGCTCTCGCTTCAACGTAGTATCATAATGGCCAGGCGCAAACACCTGCAATATATGGATTATCGTAATAACCCTTCAGACACACACACTTTATTATAGGAAATATATATAAAATATCTGGGCCCAGTTGCTCAAAACCTCTGTTAGCTTAACAGACTGTTAAATCCTTAACATTGTTAAGGATTTAACAGTCTGTTAAGCTAACAGAAGCTTTGAGCAACCGGGTCCAGGTTTCCAACAATAAAAAGTTTTCCAATGTTTAGGGTTAATATGGTTGAACAGGCGGAGCTAAATCTACACTGGTCGCAAACCCCATAAGCCCCATTTCTCCAGTTACAGCCACATTTGTGGCTGTGACTGAAGAAATGGGGCTTATTGGATGTATTGCTTGTTAGAAGCATGGCAGGAGTTTCACTGATGAAATGGCGAACAGTGCAGATCCTGATCAGGCGAATCACACTGGTTGCAAATCCCATTAGCCCCATTTCTCCAGCCACAGTCATATGTTACAGTAATGGTTCAGCTTTCAAGTCATGTTAGTTCTATACTGTGCAGGCGTCCAGTTTTTATTCGCGCTTCTGTCGGTCACAGCACATATTTTGCTGGTTTAACTTTTTAAAAACATGCGTCTTACGCCATAAAAAAATAGTTCTAACAACTTAGCTTGATCGCCTTTTCAGTGTGATAAATGTTTTGTTTGCTTTTTTTGTGCTAAATTTATGTTATTGCAAATGTTTCCGTAGTCTAAGGGTGCGACGATTAACCGCCATTCTTGATTATTCACCATTCGTAACTCCATGGTTCGGTGCACACATACAATCTTTGATTTCGGTTCAGAGTAAGTCTCAGAATATAAATCCATTATCATTTTCGGTTTTCCAAAAATCTATTTTTAACTCATTGTTGTTGCTGCTGCTGTGAACTTCCTGTGCTTATTTTTCGCGAAACGCTTTCCACTCTAGATTAATTACCGTAAAGATTCTAATTGAAGCCCGGGCGTCTATTAGAATCACCATTGGCTCCGAAGTACATGTACTGGGTGGGCGTTTAATAGAGGCAAGTATTATTCAGCGAAGGGAAAATATTAAAAATATACGATTTTCTACTATCTGAACAAAAACAAAACGAAGGGATATTACTCTCAAACGTCTGACCCAACTTGATTGTAGTGTCTGTCAGTTTGTGGACATTTTGGACCAAGACGTTTCGGCCCAGATTATGGTACACTTGGTAAAAATGTTTAAATACTTGTAATGTTTTTATCAATACAGCGTCAATCATTAATGCTGATCAGATTTACGCATATGGACGTTTCGGACTTTCACCGTTTCGGACCATGGACGTTTCGTTTCGGCCCTTGGACGTTTCGGTCCGTATCGGTGTGATTAATTTCAGCCCACAGCCACGTCCAGAACATCACATATTTATTTTCGTTCATCTCCTAGGAAATATCGGCCAACAATCCAACATGATGTCAATTTCACCCATATTATGCGAGATGGGTTTGAGTAGTATAGAGGGAGTCAAAATGATACCACCTCCCATTTGTGGATACAGATTGCACACACACATCCCTTTTTGAGCCACGATACCACCATTATACCGCCACCCAATTGTGGATACGAATTGCACACACATCCCTTTTTGGGAGAGTCGATGAAAAAATTTGTCTCCCCAAGAGGCAAACAGACTACAATGTTCCACCACCCAATTGTGGATACGATATCCACAATTGCACACACACATCCCTTTTTGGGGAAAGTGAGGAGAAACAGAATTGGCAGAGAACGACAATGTTCCACCACCCAATTGTGGATACGAATCCCTTTTTGGGAAAGTAGATGAAAAATTTGTCTCCCAAGAGGCAAACAGAAATGGCAGACGACACCCAATTGTGGATACGAATTACACACACATCCCTTTTTGGGAAAGAAGTAGTATCCACATTCGGGACGAAACATCCACAATCGTACTACCACCCCAAAATATGGCATGGGAAAAGGTCGAGAAATCCGCAATTGGGACGAAAACATCCACAATCGTACTACCAACCCCCCAAAATATGCATGGGGAAAACAGGTCGAGAAAATCCAAAATGCATGGGAAAAAGGGTCGAGAAATCCGCAATTGGGACACAACTGGGACACGATATCCACAATTGCACTGGCGCCGTAGGAGAAATTCGTCTCCCAAACAGAAATGGCAGACGACAATGTTCCACCACCCAATTGCGGATTTCTCGAACAAAGACCAACTTGGAAAACCTCTCTAGAATTGGGTCGAGAAACCCACAATTGGGACACGAGCATACACAACTGGACTGGTAGTACGAAAGACGACGTTTGGTCCAATAGTGGATGGGGGTTCTAGTCCATTCCGCACGGAGAGTCTTGGAGGTCTCGCCTCACCACATCCACAATCGACTCCTATTGAAGATATGTTTCCCATTGGAATAGACAGACACAATGCCATACAAGGAATGAGAAACATGCGGCAAGAGTTTCGACAAACCCGCAAATCTTCGAAGGCACATGGGTCGCAAGAACCCGTACAGACCTCCCACGAGAGAGTGTCCCGGATGTGGAGGGAAGTTTGCCACCTACAAGACTCTCTGGCAACATCGCTCGAACAGGTGTCCCGAGGGGCCAGAAGATAGAACCACGGAGGGTAGCAAGAAGAAGGTTGCGACCAGGAAGAGGATCCTGGTACTGGAGAGGAGGGTGGTAGAGTTGGAGGAGGAGGTGGCTAGACTGCGGGATGGAAAACCTCGCGAGAACATCGACAGCGACGACGACGACGAGACCGATTGGACAGATCTGTAGAGAGAGGGGGATTCCCCCCACTGGCCCCCATCTCGACTCCCAACGGCAAACAAACACCAGAAAAACCTCTCCCCAAAGTAGGTAGAACCCCCACCCAATTGTCCACATTTGGACTCTTGGGAAAGTCGAACAAAAATCGTCTCCCAAGAGCAAAACAAAACAAGTAGGTTTTCGGCATGGCTACACACAGGGGAACATGTGTCCAACAAGGAATTCCCAAAATTCCTCGAAGTGCTTGGGACGTGCGGGACACTTGGGGCTCTCCCAGGAGAAGCATGTTTTCTAGGATTGCCTACCAATACACACCAATACGCAGCAATACGCGGCAATCCGCAGCAATCCGCAGCAATCCACAGCAACACACACAGCAATCCTAGAAAACTGTGCTGTGTGTGTTGCTGTGGATTGCTGTGGATTGCTGCGGATTGCTGCAGATTGCCGCGTATTGCTGCGTATTGGTGTGTTGAGAATTCCATGTTGGACACATGTTCCCCTGTGTGTAGCCATGCCGAAAACCTACTTGTCCCCGAAAGCCATCCGAGAAATTGTTTCCACCCGTGGGATGTCCACAGCCCGCCAAACCAAAAAGAAGTACGGAATTGGTAGCGCAAGACTCCAAAAAATTCTGGACCACGCCGACGAAACTAGTAGTGCAACTCCCGAAACTAGCAGTACAACACCTCTAGAAGAACCTCCCATTGCGAATGTAGACCCACCTCCTAACACCTGGTCCTCTAGAAGAACCTCCCCTTGCGAATGCCACCCTAGAAGGTGCCCGCCCAGGCGGCGAATCTACACGTTTGCATTTCTTGGGGAACCGTTTGGATCGCAAGCTACTGGAGCGTTTGCTGGCGAATTTGGAGTCGTGTCTGGGGTTTCTAGAAGACCGTTTGGTGGAGGTTGGATACTAGCGCGTTTTCGGACACTAGTTTCCGAGACTAGTGCATCCAAGACAACCGAGGCTAGCACTCCCAAGCCTAGCGAGCCGAAATGCGAAAAAGACTTGGAGGTGCACGACATTTGGCAAACGATGGAGAATGCAAAGTGGTGTCTTGGGATTGCTTTCGCTGTGTATGCAGTTTGCAAACCATTGTTTCCATTCGTGTCTCTAGAGGCTTGTAGACTCTGGAAGAACAAACCAGATCCCGACGCCCAGTTCGTGCACTCCGCAAAACAGTCCGGTCAGCCGAATGGGAAAAACGAAACTAGCGACTCCGTACACCCTCCCTCTGGAGGGCGCGACCCTTTCTACATGGAGTAGCCATTTTGGAAAATATTCAAACCCTCCCTATTGGGAACTTCGATGTGGTCTAGATTTTGTATTGCTCTTGGGAGACGATTTTTGTTCGACTTTCCCAAGAGTCCAAATGTGGACAATTGGGTGGGGGTTCTACCTACTTTGGGGAGAGGTTTTTCTGGTGTTTGTTTGCCGTTGGGAGTCGAGATGGGGGCCAGTGGGGGGAATCCCCCTCTCTCTACAGATCTGTCCAATTGGTCTCGTCGTCGTCGTCGCTGTCGATGTTCTCGCGAGGTTTTCCATCCCGCAGTCTAGCCACCTCCTCCTCCAACTCTACCACCCTCCTCTCCAGTACCAGGATCCTCTTCCTGGTCGCAGCCTTCTTCTTGCTACCCTCCGTGGTTCTATCTTCTGGCCCCTCGGGACACCTGTTCAAGCGATGTTGCCAGAGAGTCTTGTAGGTGGCAAACTTCCCTCCACATCCGGGACACTCTCTCGTGGGAGGTCTGCACGGGTTCTTGCGACCCATGTGCCTTCGAAGATTTGCGGGTTTGTCGAAACCCTTGCCGCATGTTTCGCATTCCTTGTATGGCATTGTGTCTGTCTATTCCAATGGGAAACATATCTTCAATTGGGCGTTCGATTGTGGATGTGGTGAGGCGAGACCTCCAAGACTCTCCGTGCGGAATGGATTAGAACCCCCATCCACTATTGGACCAAACGTCGTCTTTCGTACTACCAGTCCAGTTGTGTATGCTCGTGTCCCAATTGTGGGTTTCTCGACCCAATTCTAGAGAGGTTTTCCAAGTTGGTCTTTGTTCGAGAAATCCGCAATTGGGTGGTGGAACATTGTCGTCTGCCATTTCTGTTTGGGAGACAAATTTCTCCTACGGCGCCAGTGCAATTGTGGATATCGTGTCCCAGTTGTGTCCCAATTGCGGATTTCTCGACCTTTTTCCCATGCATATTTTTGGGGTGGTGGTAGTACGATTGTGGATGTTTTCGTCCCAATTGCGGATTTCTCGACCTTTTCCATGCCATATTTTGGGGGGTGGTAGTACGATTGTGGATGTTTCGTCCCGAATGTGGATACTACTTTCCCAAAAAGGGAGGATGTGTGTGCAATTCGTATCCACAATTGGGTGTCGTCTGCCATTTCTGTTTGCCTCTTGGGAGACAAATTTTTCATCTACTTTCCCAAAAAGGGATTCGTATCCACAATTGGGTGGTGGAACATTGTCGTCTGCCATTTCTGTTTCTCCTACACTTTCCCAAAAAGGGTTGTGTGTGTGCAATTGTGGATATCGTATCCACAATTTGGTGGTGGAACATTGTAGTCTGTTTGCCTCTTGGGGAGACAAATTTTTTCATCGACTCTCCCAAAAAGGGATGTGTGTGCAATTCGTATCCACAATTGGGTGGCGGTATAATGGTGGTATCGTGGCTCAAAAAGGGATGTGTGTGTGCAATCTGTATCCACAAATGGGAGGTGGTATAATTTTGACTCCCTCTATACTACTGTTTGAGATGCTTTGAAAATGATTTTTTACCATGATTGTTATCTCAATTGCGATAAATACATGTAAACGTTTTTTTTTCTACATTTGTGCAGATAAGCAAATACACAGCTGTGCTATAAGAGGAGCGATTAACCAGCAGCGCTCCAGATAAGGTGCGTATTTGCTTAAATACCCAATTCAAATCTGAAGTAGCGAGTATCAAATAGCAATGAAAAGATTGTGGTAATTTCTTCATCATGCTGCAGAAAACAATAAACAGACCACAAATATAGCATATATTTCTTATTTTGCCACGAAAACACATTGGTATTTCATTAGAATTTCTAATGGAATGCCAATTTATTGTTTTCATTTAGAAGCAAACTATTCAATAATTGCTGTGTGCTGATGTGTAAACAGTAGTGTAATTTTATTTGACCCAATAACATTTTGAAATACCCAATTGCTTCAGAAATGATGAAGTGACAATACCCAATTACTAATTCTTTATCTGGAGCCCTGGACCAGTATAACACGGAAACAATAACCTACACAAGCGTAACAGCAATTGCTAGTCATCTGGGGCCTGTTTCACTAAACTTCGCATGACTAAAATTAAGTTAAAATTTAGGATCGTCTGGAAATTTCAATTGATGGATTTACATTTATTGAGCAATGGACTTCATATGCAGCCTATGCTCAATAAATGTAAATCCAATAATTGTTTACAAGAAAACATTGTTCATGTGCAATTTACAGACTATCATAAGTTTGCACTTACGAACATTTTAGTCGTACACAGTTTAGTGAAACGGCCCCTAGGGATCTTTCCCCAACACGACATCGAACAGTCCAAGATCAGACGGTGACCGCAATATGTTGTTTCTGTTTTCATGGACACCCAGCGGTCCTAGAATCGTCATATATCTTCAATTAAACCATTTTTGCATAGGGCCGTGATGAAAAGACGTTTATATTTTTTATAGTATTTTTTTCAAAAATCCTGATATGACCCTTTAAAGCAAACATGTGGCAATAATTCCAGCACAAAAATATTTACACAATTCCCTAACATTTGATTGGTCCGTAGCAAGTCTCTGTCCAGAATTTATATCCCAGTAAACTCCATGCCGAACTACTTTCTGTAACCGTCAGGCGCAACTAAAATAATTCTTAAGAAAGCGGAAAATAAACACATTTTCTTGATGAATTTATTTCAAATGCTGGAATTATAAGGAATGAATGGCATTTTTGTTGAATTTATCGGGGATATAAACTTGGAAAAGTCGCAGGAATACTGGACGAGGCCTTCCGGCCTTCGTCCAGTATTCCCGCGACTTTTCCAAGTTTATACCCCGATAAATTCCACAAAAAGGCCATTCATTCCTATAATGAAATTATAATACAATAGAATATAGTAGAATAAATCACAAACAATTTGGAATTTGAAGTTCTGTGTTTAATAATTAACCCTTAGAATGCGGGAACCGAAAATAGTCGTTTGCTGTTAATTCATATTTTGTCTTTTCTCTCATCAAAAACTTGGTTTGGCAGCACTTTGGAATCATTTCCATTGGAAATGATTCCAAAGTGCTGCCAAACCAAGTTTTTTGATGAGAAAAATTTAAAATAAAAAATATTAAGCAGACGACACAAGTCTGCTGTTTTGTACAGTTTTATACTGCCAATACATTTTCTAACTACACTACCGCCTGCGATTCTCTTACCAAGAATTGCAATCCAGCGGTCCTTGAATTGCAATTCGTCCCCTCAGATAATGCAGTCTAATTGCGATCCAATCGCGGTCCCGTTTTTGCAGTCATTCTTTCGCGATACCGTTTGTGCGGTCATTCTTTCGCGGTCCAGTTTGTGCGGTCATTCTTTCGCGATACCGTTTGTGCGGTCATTCTTTCGCTATTTGCGGTAAAAACTTAGCGTTACGCGTATATATACACCTAATTCTACTATTTATGTATATTTTATTGGATTTTAAATGGCTAAATACAGATTATGAGATAGGAAAATATATCTTTTCGTCAGAAAAAATCAACTATTTCGATTTTATTGCCGCATTGGTCAAGCAGAGCGGTCCGCTGGTTTGACCGCAGAGCGCAGCGTAAAGCGGTCATTCTTTCGCAGTTGAAAGAAAAAAGAGCGTTAACTGCAATTAAAAGCGGAGCGCAGCGCTAACTGCGCTATAAGTATTGCAATTCCGCAACCAACTCTTTGGACCGCAGTCACATGATTGCAGTCCGATTGCGGTCCAATTGCAATTAATGGGAACGTGAATTGCAATCCTGCACTCCACGAATTGCAATTCGCCTGGTAAGAGAACCGCAGGCCACTCTGTATTTGGTCAAAAATTTAATAATATGTTTTACATGTTGTCTTCTTTCTCAATAAAAACATGGTTTGGCAGCACTTCAGAATCATTTCTAAAATGATGTCAAATCATGCTTTTAATGAACAAAAAAGGAAAATAAAAAATAAACAGCAGACGACTATTTAATTCAACATGGGCTAAAAGCAAACATGTGACCATGTTAACCCTTACAATGCTGAATTAATTTATGTCGTCTGCTGAATATTTTTTATTTTTCCATTTTTCTCATCAAAAACTTGGTTTGGCAGCACTTTAGAATCATTTCCAATGTTTGACCAGTGTAACACATGATCAACTGGAATGCTGACACGTCCTGATCCGCATCTACTGTTTTCATTCGAGATAAAGAGACATCAGGAGTTTTGTCAAATCAATGGCGAACAGTGTAGATCCTGATCAGACAGCATAGATGTGTTGTACAATCTGGGGCTACGCTGTTCACAAACGAAATATGTGTCTTTTGTTGTGACAGGTCTTCTTTTTCATTTCTCCTGTCTTTTCCACCAGGTATCGTACACGGAGCCCCGCAGGGAACATGGTTTTTTTTTTATTAATTTGTTCCCAAGAAATAACAATTTGTTCCCTCAATTTAACAATTCGTTCCCTCAAATTAACAATTTGTTCCCATGATAACAATTTGTTTCCTCAATTTAACAATTTGTTCCCTCGAATTAACAATTCGTTACCACAAAATGACAATTTGTTCCCTCGAATTAACAATTTGTTCCCACAAAATGACAATTTGTTCCCTCAATTTAACAATTTGTTCCCTCGAATTAACAATTCATTCTCACAAATTAATAATTTGTTCCCGTGGGAACAAATTGTTATTTCATGGGAACGAATTGTTAAATTGAGGGAACGAATTGTTAATTCGCGGGAACGAATTGTTAGTTAAATTGAGGAAACAAATTGTTATTCCATGGGAACGAATTAATAACAAAAGGAATTCTACGTCCCCTGCCGGGCTCCGTAATGGTGCATAATGTTTTTGATTACATGTTTGGATATAAAAGTGAGAAAAGGAGTATTTTCAATGCATTAAATATTCTAAACGCGTTTGCATGCATATATAGTCATAGCCGTTGCCAGGGGTGGTTCAGGGGGTGCGAACGAACCCCGTTTTCAGTTTTAACTTTTGGGTGCAAGTATGACTATTGGAAAGTATAACTCTAAAATGCATTAAAACTCCGGAAATTGCACGTATAAATAAAATATTCCGGGGGAGGATACAGCGAACCTCCCCCCCCCCCGACTAACGATATAGGAATGAATGGCCTTTTTGTGGAATTTATCGGGGTATAAACTTGGAAAAGTCGCGGGAATACTGGACGAAGCGATCAAAAATTACAATTTTTTTTTTTTTTTTCGAAAATTGTAATTTTTTAAGGCCTCGTCCAGTATTCCCGCGACTTTTCCAAGTTTATATCCCCAATAAATTCCACAAAAAGGCCATTCATTCCTTATAATTCCAGCATTTGAAATAAATTCATCAAGAAAATGTGTTTATTTTCCGTTTTCTTAAGAATTATTTTAACTGCGCCTGACGGTTACGGAAAGTAGTTCGGCATGGGAGTTTACTGGGATATAAATTTTGGACATAGACTTGCTACGGACCAATCAAATATTAGGGAATTGTGTAAATATTTTTGTGCTGGAATTATAACGGGATACCCCTCTCGTGCTCTCCCAGCCTCCAGCCTTCGGCAGTCGAACCACCCTGGAAAATTCCTGGCGACGCCTATGATAAATGGGTAAACAAATGGGTAAACAAATGGGACTATGCTGATTGCTATCTCAATAGGTATTTGTTTATGTCAGGACACATAGAGACAAGGGGTATTCAATGTATTATAGATTCTAAACCAGATTGCATGGCTATATATATAGTGGGCTTTTTGTGAGCCAACCAGCTTATCTTTTGGCAGTGTGCTTAACCTTTAGACTGCTCACTACACACACCAATTGTCGTCTGCTGTTGCTTTTATACCTTGCCTTATTTCTCAATACCAGATGGCCGCGGCCCGCATGTCGAGCCCGCCGAGGCATTTGATGGTCTCAGAGTGTATTTATTTGAAGTTTGATGCCCAATAAGCATACAAAGTTTCAAGCAAATCTGACTTACGGTTACAGAGATAGTAGGTATGTGAAAACTTTAACGCAAATTTTGACAGAAACTTTAACGCAAACTTCTAAGTCATTTGACCGTGACATAGGGGCACAGGGGCCGCATGAGTGGGACACAGAATGAATATATGGATCATGACTAATAAGCATATGAAGTTTCAAGTCAATGTGACTTAGGACTGAAGATATATAAGGTATTTAAAACACAGATTTCGGAATGCAAACTTCTAAGTCATTTGACCTTGACCTTGGGCACAGGGGCTGCATGAGTGGGATACAGCATGAATATATGGATCATGACTAATAAGCATATGAAGTTTCAAGTCAATGTGACTTAGGACTGCAGAGATATAAGGTATTTAAAAACTTTAACGCAGATTTCGGAACGCAAACTTCTAAGTCATTTGACCTTGACCTTGGGCACAGGGGCCGCATGAGTGGGATACAGCATGAATAGATGGATCATGACTAATAAGCATATAATGTTTCAAGTCAATGTGAATTAGGACTTAAGAGATATAAGGTATTTAAAAACTTTAACGCAGATTTCGGACGGACGGACAGACGTTCCTACAAATGGATACTTATGTGGCTAACCCTAACCTTTTCCTTTGTTCATCCCTATTGTTCTGTAGCCACATAAACCCATTTTTAGCCACATAAAATCATGGAACAATAGAATATTACATAACCTATTGTTCTCCTAGCTACATATGTATCCATTTGTAAGCTCGGACGCACGGACGCTCGGACGCAAGCACGGACACCCGGACGTCATTGTGATCACAATGTCTCGCTTTCCGCAAGCGGGCTCGACAACAAACATGGTTTGACAGCACTTCAGAATCATTTCCAATGGAAATGATTCTTAAGTGCTGTCAAAGCATGTTGTAAATTATTCTAAAGTGCTGTCAAAGCATGTTTTTGATAAATTAATTCAAAGTGTCAGCATGTTTTTTGATGATAGAAAATAGAAAATAACCAGCAGACGACAAAAAATTAAGATAGCGGTGTAAGGGTTAAAAATGCTGAAACAAATTGTGTCGTCTGCTGTTTATTTTTATATCTCACCACTTTTCACATCAAAACAAGTTTTGATAGCACTTAAGAATCATTTCCAATGGAACTGATTCCAAAGTGTTGTCAAACCATGTTTTTATTGGGAAAAAAGGCAAAATATGAAACAACAGCAGACAACAATTTTTGATACTGGCAGATGGTGCACATTATACTACAGATCAAGATAACAGGCTGACAAGGACACACCGGTCAGGTTGTCACCGAACCCGTTTAAATAGCTATAAAGTTTTTTTGAATTGGCAATGTCAAAGATTAATTTACAATATGGATATGAAAATACTAGGGATATTCCCTAAGTCTAATAGATGATAGTAATTCCTATATTTAGCCCTTTCAACACCACAGGCCTGTTGTTTGCAGAGCAGACCGTGACCGAGGTGTAACACCGTCAATTGCAGCGCTGGCGACCTGGGTTCACTTCAGGGTTTAGTTCCCAGGCATCAGGGGCCATTTCACTAAACTTCTTACGACTAAAATGTTCGTAAGTGCAAATTTAAGATCGTCTGTAAATTTCGATTTATGGATTTACATTTATTGAGCATAGGCTGCATGCTCAATAAATGTAAATCCATTAATTATTTACAAGAAAACATTATTAATGTGAAATTTACAGACTATCATAATTTTGCACTTACAAACATTTTAGTTGTAAGAAGTTTTGTGAAACGGCCCCCAGTATTTCTGTAGCCTATTTCATCAACATTGCAAAGTATACTTTACTAGCAAAGTATACTTTGAGGGAGTAATCATTTATTTTTCCAGAAATGCATTATTTCACATAGAACTAACAAATGCATATATTTCATGATTAAAAGTATGCAGAATTATTATACTGAATTTATTACATTATCACAGCCATTAAATGGCTGTGATAATGTAATAAATTCAGTATAATAAAAATTAATAAATTTTTCAAAAAATTGAAAATTTCTCCCTCAAAGTATACTTTGCTACTAAAGTATACTTTGCAATGTTGATGAAATGGGCTACTGATATACAGTGCTTTGTATTTCCTGCTCTGTATGTCCGTGTATCAGATTGAAGGAGAGCCTGGGCATGTTAAAGAACCAGAGGGGACTATTCTAATTAGCTTAGAAAATCACAGCTCTACGGATGTGTTTTACTGTTTCATCTGTCTTTTATATTTTCTGTATCCGTGAGAGCTGAGACACTTTAATATAGTGTAAAATTTAGTCACAATAACAGCCCAATTTGTCCTGGCGTTTTACTACACAGTCTGACGAGTGAGAAGTTTAACATTTATAGACCAATAATACACATGTTGATACATAGTTTGACAATGGTTATAATTTTATTCCAATTTGTGTAGCAAAACACCAGGACAAATTGGGCTGTTATTGTGACTAAATTTTACACTGTAAGTGTCTCAGCTCTCATGGATACAGAAAATATAAAAGACAGATGAAATAGTAAAACACATCTGTAGAGCTGAGATTTTCTAAGCTATATTCTAATAAGAGCTAGGCCCTCTGTATCCACCTCCTTCCTTTCTCCCATTCTTGGGAGATGACATGCAAGGTCATCGAGCCACTGCCGTCGTTAAATCCAAGCAACTACATTTTACAGGTCTGTATAGTGGTATTGGCAAAAAGTGTAGATCCAGATGAGCCGGCTCGTGACGAGCGGTCTCATCAGGATCTGCACTTTTTGCAAGTAATTTTCATATTTTTGAGAGCAAAAACACCCCCTTTTCATTAATGGACTAGTCTGAAAATCACTTAGTGACGATTGAATTAGTTGCAAAAGAACATGAGTGTATCTCATGAAAAATATGTACAAAAAATTATATTTTCCGTAAATGACGTTGCAAGTTGATAAAATTTTCACAGCAAATATGGAATAGAATTCCGCATTTGCTGTGAGAATTTTGTCATATTTTGACGTCATTTAAAGAAAATATCACAGTTTCTGTAAATATATTTCATGAAAAAGTTCACATGTTTTTAGTACAAAATCCATGGAGTGTATTATATACATGTACTTGAA